>OZ023205.1:5340717-5553556 GCA_963995525.1 Escarpia spicata
TATTACTAGTATTATTATTATATTAAATGTACTATAATTAATAGTGCTCCGGCCATCGTGCTAGCAGACATGCGTTAACAAAATTAGCAAATATCTCAGAAGAGCTAGTTACACATCGATACCAACTTGGACACTCTGATAAGCCAAAGGCATCCCTGTCTACTTGTCATTTGGGCTTTTGCTGTGGATGACACTACTGTTTGGTAATATTATTTTAAACCATATTAAAGCCAAAACATTTTACTGTGTGCATGTTTGGTTTCAACGGTTTGTTGACGCGACTGCTTCATTATACTCATGGCAGCAACATACACAGCTTGTTATGACTGGAAAAATAAACATTTCACGCATTAATCAACAATAATAATATTAATAATGATAACCTGGCCTGGTTTGAACATGGTTGTTTAAGCTCATTCTGCGACACATTTTCAACAATGTCTAATCGGAAGGGTGTGGATTCTATGAAAGCTGGAATAAATATAAATGTATGCTGGGCGTATTCATGGATAGGTATTGTTATCCGAACAAATGATGACCTACAGCTACACGCCGATTTCAAAAGGTAGCTATTAGTCTGACGGATTGGTCGAGCGCGTCTAGGTTGATCCGTCTTGTTGCAGTGGTGCTCAGTTTACCTTGACCTGTGATACCATGTGCAGCTAGTTTGCTAAGTACACACAACTAAGTGATTTATCTTTAACGAGGCATTGGAAATAAACACATACAATCGTATATAGGACAATGTTCGATGCCATTACAGAGGCGTTTCAAGGTTCAACAATGGCATAGCTCCATTCCGGATGTCAGTGAAGCGTAGCAAAGGTGGATTTTAAGCTAGCAACAAGGACATTAGTTTATTTTAAGGTGTTGTGTCCCACAACGTAACATAGCCATGGCTACGTTTATTCTGTGCACTTAGTAGTGCCACTATGCCAGTCAATACTTCAATTGAGACACAGAAGCTAAAATGTACGCATGTATGTATGTATGTTTGTATGTATGTATGCATCGGCAGTCTTAGGTTAATTTAGATTTGGCACTTTGTTCAACACAGACATGTCGACAATGGGCCCTTATAGGTATAGTGTCAATAACAATCAAAGCCACAGATGCTGTGACACTGCAAAAACAAGATACATTCTATACAGGTTTTTGAGACGCGCCGTCAGCGAGCCGATGTTACCAGGCCAGACAGGTTGCAAAATATCCTTATTAGAGAGGACACGTTTATCCCTGAATCTATCAAAGATATCATCAGACACAGACGACTGCATTGGCTTGGCCATGTTTTCCGTAAGCCTAGAGAATTATGCAAACAGCATATCACAGAATACACACACGCACACACAAAGATACACGCACGCACGCACGCACGCACGCACGCGCGTTTACATTTTATGTAATTATTATGTGTTATGTTGATAAGTTGATTTTGCTGCGGCAGGGCGTAGCTCTTACTTGGACCGAACGTGGTGGCTGCCGGTAGATAATCTGGCACTTCTGCGTATGACGCATGTGCACAAATATAACCCAACGGCCCGCAAACAAACGCCTGTTGACGACAATCTTTAACCAGACCAAAGAACTTGAAAGACTGACTGCTTTATAAAGGACACGTGCCGGCCGCGTTTGACCAGGGAGACAGAATAGAAAGTGACTACAGTGGGTAGACTTCGTAAGATCGTTGTTTCTTATCCATAAAAGGTAAGTGGCGCTGATCACTTGTAGCAAGACCGCAACTCGTTCAAAATAAAGTAAAGGTAAGTTCTTATTTAGCGCAGTATCCAGTCCTATGACTGCTCAGAGCGCTTTATACTTTACTCCCTGGCAGACCTATTCAATCGAACACCATCTCGACTTCTTTAGCCAGGTACTCTTTCATACAGCTGAGTGAACTGGAGCAACTTGCCCACGGTTTGACATCGCTGCATAAGATTCGAACCCGGGTTCTCTTGGTCGAGAGTCCGAAGCTGTTCACGGCACCACAGCCCTGCACTCATACGTTCAGTATGTCTAGAACCAAAACAGCAAATGACTGGTAAAATAAAAATGGAAAACAATTATTTTTGCGTTTATAAAGAGTAAACAAACAGTTCGAAATACACTAGAAAACAATGCAGAAAACAACATCGGGTCGAATGGTTAGGTACATAAGATGTTATATCAGCTCAGTGTTTGCCAGCGGAGATATTGTTAATTATCTCTGCCTGCATTAAACACATTTCAGGGTATAAATTAGAGCAACGATAGTGCATATAATAATTATTATTTGAATGTTATGTATACAATTTGAACGTTTCTTGTGCGCAACAATTTTAATTTGTTTAACATTTTAAAATTAAATTCTTTATTTCCAATTAAACAAAGAAAAACGTAAATGTATACAACACACACACACACACACACACACACACACGCACACGCACGCACGCACGCACGCACGCACGCACGCACACACAAACACAAACACACACACACACACACACACATATCACGTTATTAGGGACTTTTCCCCAACGGCAATATAACATGTGTATAATATTAATAATAAACATAAAATGTAGTGTAATTCTACTAACTAAAGAATATACATGAATTGCAAAAAATATTAATATCTGAATGAACAAATTTAAATTCACCATTGCTGATACTATTGGATGGAAAACCTTTTTCAAATTGTTTGCTCCTGTGGAGCAAATTCTGACACAGGGAGCATGTAAGCGTTAACGCGTAATTTTATTTAGTATTTGCCCAACGATGGCAAATACCCAACGGTGACAATAACTTTAGCGCATGTATGTTGTTATCAAACCACGGTTTGCCCCACCATGCCGCTCTCTTACCATCAGTTTGTCAAACGAGAAATACTCGATTTTCCCCTCTTTCCGATCCATAATCATTTTGGGAAACAGTTCGTTCAGCCTCATTATGATTCTCTTCGAATAGTCCTTGTTTACCCAGATGCCTGTGCCTCCAGTTCGGCGTGCGCGCTTGATGTTAATGGCGCACACTCGTGCTTCGGGAAGTTCAAGTGTTGTTGACATTGCACAGTGTACTTTCTTCTCTGTTTGTTCCCACGACTCGCTGTCGGTTTCAGCAACGCCGTCGAAACACATATAACATATTGCAGCGTCGGGATTGATTCTCTTTGAAGTAAATCGCGTGTTGTACTTTCTTGATCATGTCTTCGAAATCGATCTTCTTTTTGGACACGTCATTTCTTTGGATTACTTCACTTTCAGCTCATCGTCTTGGGTCTGGGTGTACAACCAAACTGCGAACAATGTTTTGGTTTATAAAATTCAACTTTGCGATTTTAACGTATTTATTTAAGTATTAGGAACATTGAAGAACAGACAAGGGATACTTTCAAGTAGGAGGTCAGTTAAATTATAAAAGTAATGTAATGCGATGTGAAAGTTTAACGAACATAACAGAATGCATTTAATGTAATCGCAGGGTTGATTTATAATCGAAGGGGTCATGGAAACGCTATAATGACCTCCAACGATTGGTAAAATGGTGGCTGGTTCTGTGTTTTCACCTCATATAGGAAATACTTTATATTTACTTGAATCCTACCACATGTGTTTTTATTTCTTCAAGAGTGCGGCAGCAATCATGACGTTGAACAAGAAGACACGTGTGTTTACGCTGCTATTGTGTTTGGTTGTCTACACAACCGCTCGTGAGTATGCAGACAGAAAAAAGGAGTTTGTTATAACAAACAATGAAATCAATGCCTGTCAACTCTTGGAAGCGCCTGCGGTGAGGTTGGTCAAGAACCTATGGTCACCTAGCGAATGGACTGTACGTGGACGCACATTAACATTACATAATAGTGTGCCTGGCTATGCAGTCGTACGCATGGTCTGAAACTAACAACTCGAGATAAAGCATAGAACTACAAGTCGGTGGAAAGTTAATCTTTCAAAAAGAAAACTGTAGTTGACCACTGATTCACGGTAAGCCTCATGAGCTTACCACTTTTTAAGTGACATTTATTTGTTATAGAGCAAACTTGCTACACGTGCAACGACGCAGCTACGAACGAGGAATGCAACCAGAGAGAACTCGTCGAATGTCAAAGCAATGAGGTGAGCTCTCTAATCTACGCCGTCTCGTTTCCACGCATTTCCATTTTTCTAGATCTGGTTATATATACCCAGCGAAGTCTTGTTACGGTATTACGTACTTAATCACGTTAATTGACGCTGCAGCGTAATTACGAAGCAGGACTTTTCCAACTTAATCTATTTTTTATCTCTATCTCTGGCCAGGCGTTTTTCAACTTCCTGTTACATTCTGCGACTGTCGTCATCCAGTAATGGTTCTGTTTGTCCCTGCTTCCGTATACCACATCCTTGATGTTCGGAGTTCCCTACCTGAGGATGTGTTCTATCTCGTCAGCACTCTGATCTTGCCTTGCAATTGTTTGCGAAGTATTCGATTTGCTTGCAGCACTGATGCTGGTTTGTTGCCATTGTACGGACACAACTGGGGATAGGCCTGCGGACTACCATATTTACTGCACATTTTAGTTGTTTCTTCGGAATTTCATTATCCGCAGTTGGAACACAACACACAACATTGAGCTTATTTTTGCAATATTCTGAAGTCCATATTTGTGTCATGGTTTGCTATGTTGGGTCGTATTTGGTAATACACAATGTTTCCAAAATGCAAAATTACATTGACAAGATTTTCTTTCGCAAACTGCTGTGTTGCTGATGACTAGATTGCTATCCAAATGAAGAAGCTTCATACGACATTGGACTAGGAAGTCCTTCGCTTATCGAAAGTCCAAACATGTTTAAACTACGTGTAGCCTTACTATCGTTTTGAAGGCGGCCAAATATATAGACGACCGCGCCGTCCTAGTCAAACACGTGTTGGATGTTCAAAACCCAATCTTGTCCAGGTGTGGAGTCATATAAATGCAACACAGCGAGGGAAGCGGTTATCATCATTACTGCATATTGAGTTTTAAATCGTTCACTCTGACCATTTAATTAGAATGGACTTCGGCTCCTGTGAGGAGAAACACTTACACTGCCTTCAAGTTAGCCTATTAATATATATTAATTTGAATGCAGTGGTGAGTGCATCTTCTCCCACGAGCCGATGTCCATTCCAATGAAATGGTTAGCGGGAACGATTTTCAAATGAAAGTAATATAATGACGATAGCTGCTTCGTTTGGTGTGTTGCTCCATGGGTAAGGTACGGGTACACCTCGGTGAACTATATCATGACCCGCCTCTCGAGTATCGCAGGAGTCATGCCAGACGGAGTTGCGACACGCCAACGGAGCGTCACGCATCACGAAGAGCTGCAAACAGCTGCAGGCTTGTAAGAACAACGCAGCCGGCAACGAGAACAACTGTCCCGATCAGAACGACCAGTCCTACTGTGTCTACTGCTGTCAGGGCTACGGCTGCAACGAATATCTGCCCGCTAACCCTGTCGATGGTGAGTCTCTAGCAATTTATTACTTGACCATCCAGTTCATGACTCATTCGTACTGTGCGAACCGTCGTACAAAGATGCGTACGGCACACTAGCTACACAACCCATTTGTTTGGTTAACAAAGTCTTCATCTCAATATAATAGTTTTATTTAATTTGCAGCCATTGATGGTCTACAGTTAGACTATTAAACACAAGTACATAATAAAGTAAATTGATCATTAAATTCAGTAAAATAATATAACATTTGTTTGATATAAATGCATCAACAAATACAAAAAATTATACGTGGACCTGCGTATGAAAATAATACAAGGCCATAACTTCAAAACGGCCAATGCAATTTGATTATAAAATCGATACTATAATTCGGTTACGTATAAGTAAAATGAAGGAAATTATCAAGAGTTCACAGTTACTGCCGTTTGCTTAGTGCAAAAGTACAATAGTGTCATCTGTGCGATTATTTTATGTTACATTTGATATGAGAAAGACATAGAAATATTACTTATTAACTCCATGGTATGGTAAAAACAATTGTGAAAACAATACCAGCAATACGCGAATACAGGTACCATAAATTGTTATTATAAATAACTGTTTTTATGCAGGAAATAATTACTTGTGATAGTCGTGGTTAAAATCGATTGCTAA
Organism: Escarpia spicata; assembly: GCA_963995525.1. Taxonomy (NCBI): domain Eukaryota; kingdom Metazoa; phylum Annelida; class Polychaeta; order Sabellida; family Siboglinidae; genus Escarpia; species Escarpia spicata. The sequence continues at coordinate 5,346,843 of OZ023205.1, forward strand.
TATTACATACGTTTTTTGCCATTCTGCGAAGTGTTATAAATAAATATATTTTGGCATTGTGAATGTAAAGTGAATTACATTGCCTATGCCAGAGATTGTTTACCAAGAAATATACGTAACATTACGACCACCGTGTTTTTTGCATTAGATAACTAGATTGTATAAATAATAACAAATCCGTCAATGCATCGCACTTATACAATGAACATTCTGCTGTGCTAGGATAAATTGTTTGACACAATGAAACAAAACAGGGAATGAATGAGCCGTATTGGTAGCTGAATAAGCCGAATTGTTAATCAGTATTGCGTTATGTGTTGTAGTCGGAACCAAGCCACCCACACCAGTAGCAGCAACAACAACGAAAACACTGACTACTACTACTACTGCGGAGAAAAACACAGAGGGAAGCACCCGTGGAGTTACGACTACGACCATGACACCAGGTGTTATTCCAGACAGTCAGATTGAGTCGTTGATCCTCATACTTGACATCATGAATGATCTCATGCCTCGGATCAAATCTTGCTGTTGTGACGACAATCAAACAACGACACCGACTACTAGTAAGATAGCATTTGCAATTATTTCAACAGTATACAGTACACAAGGCTGACTCGCGCAGTTTTATTTTACAGGTATCGTTTCTGATGAATCAAATACAAAACACCACATCTTGTATTGAGTACGACATGCTAGCTAACCCGCGCAGTTTTATTTTAGAGGTATCGTTTCGTATGAATCAAATACAAAACACCACATCTTGTATCGAGTACGATGCCAGCTGACCCGCGCTGTTTTATTTTACAGGTATCGTTTCTGATGAATCAAATACAAAACACCACATCTTGTATCGAGTACGACATGCTAGCTGACCCACGCTGTTTTATTTTACAGGTATCGTTTCTGATGAATCAAATACAAAACACCACATCTTGTATCGAGTACGATGCCAGCTGAACCGCGCTGTTTTATTTTACAGGTATCGTTTCTGATGAATCAAATACAAAACACCACTTCTTGTATTGAGTACGACATGCTAGCTGACCCGCGCTGTTTTATTTTACAGGTATCGTTTCTCATGAATCAAATACAAAACACCACATCTTGTATCGAGTACGATGCCAGCTGACCCGCGCTGTTTTATTTTACAGGTATCGTTTCTGATGAATCAAATACAAAACACCACATCTTGTATCGAGTACGACATGCTAGGTGACCCGCGCTGTTTTATTTTACAGGTATCGTTTCTGATTAATCAAATACAAAACACCACATCTTGTATCGAGTACGATGCCAGCTGACCCGCGCTGTTTCATTTTACAGATATCGTTTCTGATGAATCAAATACAAAACACCACATCTTGTATCGAGTACGATGCCAGCTGACCCGCGCTGTTTTATTTTACAGATATCGTTTCTGATTAATCAAATACAAAACCCCACATCTTGTATCGAGTACGATGCCAGCTGACCCGCGCTGTTTTATTTTACAGATATCGTTTCTGATGAATCAAATACAAAACACCACATCTTGTATCGAGTACGACATGCTAGCTGACCCGCGCTGTTTTATTTTACAGGTATCGTTTCTGATGAATCAAATACAAAACACCACATCTTGTATCGAGTACGATGCCAGCTGACCCGCGCTGTTTTATTTTACAGGTATCGTTTCTGATGAATCAAATACAAAACACCACATCTTGTATCGAATACGACATGCTAGCTGACCCGCGCTGTTTTATTTTACAGGTATCGTTTCTGATGAATCAAATACAAAACACCACATCTTGTATCGAGTACGATGCAAGCTGACCCGCGCTGTTTTATTTTACAGGTATCGTTTCTGATGAATCAAATACAAAACACCACATCTTGTATTGAGTACGACATGCTAGCTGACCCGCGCTGTTTTATTTTACAGGTATCGTTTCTGATGAATCAAATACAAAACACCACATCTTGTATCGAGTACGACATGCTAGCTGACCCGCGCTGTTTTATTTTACAGGTATCGTTTCTGATGAATCAAATACAAAACACCACATCTTGTATCGAGTACGATGCCAGCTGACCCGCGCTGTTTTATTTTACAGGTATCGTTTCTGATGAATCAAATACAAAACACCACATCTTGTATCGAATACGACATGCTAGCTGACCCGCGCTGTTTTATTTTACAGGTATCGTTTCTGATGAATCAAATACAAAACACCACATCTTGTATCGAGTACGATGCCAGCTGACCCGCGCTGTTTTATTTTACAGATATCGTTTCTGATGAATCAAATACAAAACACCACATCTTGTATTGAGTACGACATGCTAGCTGACCCGCGCTGTTTTATTTTACAGGTATCGTTTCTGATGAATCAAATACAAAACACCACATCTTGTATCGAGTACGATGCCAGCTGACCCGCGCTGTTTTATTTTACAGGTATCGTTTCTGATGAATCAAATACAAAACACCACATCTTGTATCGAGTACGACATGCTAGCTGACCCGCGCTGTTTTATTTTACAGGTATCGTTTCTGATTAATGAAATACAAAACACCACATCTTGTATCGAGTACGATGCCAGCTGACCCGCGCTGTTTTATTTTACAGATATCGTTTCTGATGAATCAAATACAAAACACCACATCTTGTATCGAGTACGATGCCAGCTGACCCGCGCTGTTTTATTTTACAGATATCGTTTCTGATGAATCAAATACAAAACACCACATCTTGTATCGAGTACGATGCCAGCTGACCCGCGCTGTTTTATTTTACAGATATCGTTTCTGATGAATCAAATACAAAACACCACATCTTGTATCGAGTATGATGCCAGCTGACCCGCGCTGTTTTATTTTACAGATATCGTTTCTGATGAATCAAATACAAAGCACCACATCTTGTATCGAGTACGATGCCAGCTGACCCGCGCTGTTTTATTTTACAGATATCGTTTCTGATGAATCAAATATAAAACACCACATCTTGTATCGAGTATGATGCCAGCTGACCCGCGCTGTTTTATTTTACAGATATCGTTTCTGATGAATCAAATACAAAACACCACATCTTGTATCGAGTACGACATGCTAGCTGACCCGCGCTGTTTTATTTTACAGATATCGTTTCTGATGAATCAAATACAAAACACCACATCTTGTATCGAGTACGATGCCAGCTGACCCGCGCTGTTTTATTTTACAGATATCGTTTCTGATGAATCAAATACAAAACACCACATCTTGTATCGAGTACGACATGCTAGCTGACCCGCGCTGTTTTATTTTACAGATATCGTTTCTGATGAATAAAATACAAAACACCACATCTTGTATCGAGTACGATGCCAGCTGACCCGCGCTGTTTTATTTTTGAGATATCGTTTCTGATGAATCAAATACAAAACACCACATCTTGTATCGAGTACGACATGCTAGCTGACCCGCGCTGTTTTATTTTACAGGTATCGTTTCTGATTAATCAAATACAAAACACCACATCTTGTATCGAGTACGATGCCAGCCAATTTGTTAAGATGCATTATTCAGTGGTAACGAAATTGTCACACAAACTACGGATTATTTAGTTTTATTGAGCAAACTACGAAATTAATTTCAGTTCGGTTGCATTAGGGTAAATTGACTGACACAGTGAAACAAAATAGGGGCTAAATAAACAGTATTTGTTACACGAATTGTTTGAAAGTATTGAATGTTGTGTTGTAGTCGAGACTGAACCACCTACATCAGCAGCAGCAACAACAACACCATACCGTGACATCACAGCAACAACAATGACAAGACCAACTACTACTACAACTGCGGAGAAAGACATAGAGGAAAGCACCATTGGAGTGACGAGTACAGAAGTGCCAACAACAACAATAAATGCAACTACTTCAACAGAGAAGACCATTGAAGAAAGCACCACCACACTAGTGACGACAACAACAACAACGACTACTAAAACAGTGACGGGCACCACCAGTCCTGCTCTGACAACAAGTACGTCTCCAACCACCCCTGACATCCAGTTGGATAAACTGTTCACAGTTCTTGATATCATGGATGTTTTTTCCATATTTTTTCCATGTTTCTTCCGTCACGGAAGAACTAGTTTCTTCCAGTTTCTTTCGGAAGAAAATGGATGTAACTACAAATACCCTGATAAATTATTTTAAGCTAATGATCGATATTGATATAACATTATTTTTAACATTGTAACTCCATATAATAATAAACAAGACTTCTTATTTCTGGCACATATATGGTCTATTTATGTAAGATTTTCACTTGTCTTGTAGTTAATTTCAGTGTTTGTAGAATACAGTTCTTTATCAAAAGTAGGTTTAACATGTCACTTACAACTTCTTACTTCAGGCAGTCGGGTTTGTCTAGCTGTTCCCACATAGTAGAAGACTAAAATGGCTTCAGTTCTTGTGTATTACATCCACCAGGCCTGACAGCCACCTAGTTCAGTAAGCTTCTTCTTGCTCACTGGGTCAGTACAGCTCATGTATTACCAAGTCAGAGCAGAGTTCCTGTGATAAAGATATATTCTAAACATGTCTTTCAGTTTATATTTTGTCTTAATTATGGCGTATGATTAACACAAATATATAGCATAAAACTATGACGTAATGGAGATAGTGGAGATTCATTGACGGACCTAATTTATGTGGATATTGGATGGATTAAATGTGCCATTGTGGCGTGCACCACGTGGCTTATGGTGAGTAATACAACGGAACAATGCTGGATTTGGGTTTGTGGTGACTAATAACACACACAAATGAACAAAACCATCAACATGCATACACTTTTTATGGATCTTAATATTATAAGCATTAAGTATATGTTATATCTTGAATAAAATAAATACAAAAATTTATCAGAATAGTTTCCGTAGTATAAACCCTATCTTTCAATTTCGTCCAGTTTGTTCCGGATTTTTCCGGAAGAAAGTGGAAGAAACCCCTTTCTTCCGGGCATCCCGGAAGAAATCACTTGCTTTTTTTTCTTTAATTATGTTTGTGTTCCTGCTTTTGATATTTGAAGATGTCACCACCTTATCTCAATATGACATTTTTGTCACCTGACATTCCTGTAACGATGTCACTACGTAGTGAAACGTGGTGTCCATAACTTATGATGCTATATACCTATATCATTAATCTTAACTCTAATTTAAGTTATATCCAGGCAAACTGCAGTTCGCCTACTTTTTAATATGTATGTTAAATGTAATACATGGTGTTATTGTTCTAGGTCTGTCACTTCCGACTACGACCACGATACCTCGTGTTACCCCTGGCAGTCAGATTGAGACGTTGATCCTCATACTTGAAATCATGCCTAATCTCATGCCTCGGATCAAGTCTTGCTGCTGTAACGACAATGAAACAGCGACACCGACTACTAGTAAGATCGCATTTGCAAGTTATTTCAACAGTACACAAGGCTGCCTCCGCATTGTGTTATATTACAGGTATCGCTTCTGATGAATTTGTTTTATTTATATATGGTGAAATGTCCAGCAAACTATGGATCGTTTATTTTTATCGAGAAAACTATGAGATTAATTTCAAATCAGTAAATGGATTATTTAGTTTTATCGGACCAACTACGAAATCAATATAAGTTCGGTTGATCAAACATTTGACGACAAGGGGCAACATTTTCAACTTTAGCGCTATACTGCATCCTAGAAAGGTTGAAATGGAAAGTCTTCCAACGCAGAGTCGCACTAAGCAACGTCGTGCTGACATGTGGCGGGTAGGACCTACGCTGGTGATACGGCGGTGCTCACTGCCTTTGTCAGCGGGTGATTTGGTTCACACGCACGCACGCGCTTATCCACACACACGCGCACGCACACGTATTCGCACACGCGCACGCACACACACAGGTACACACACACGCGCGCGTGCGCGCACACACACACAAGCACACACAAGCACATACACACACAGGCAAACACACATAGGCACACACACAGGCACACACACACACACACACACACACACACACACACACACACACACACACACACACACACACACACACACACACACACACACACACACACACACACACACACACACACACACACACACACACACACACACACACACACACACACACACACACACACACACACAAGCACATACACACAAGCACATAAACACAGGCACACACACACACAAGCACATACACACAGGCACAAACACAGGCACATACACACAGGCACACACACAGGCACACACACACAGGTACACACACACAAGCACATACACACAGGCACACACACAAGCACATACACACAGGCACACACACAGGCACACACACAGGCACACACACAGGCACACACACACACACACACACACAGGCACACACACACACAGGCACACACACACACACACACACACACACACACACACACACACACACACACACACACACACACACACACACACACACACACACACACACACACACACACACACACACACACACACACACACACACACACACACACACACACACACACAAGCACATACATACAGGCACTCGCACAGGCACACACACACAGGCGCACACATACACAAGCACATACACACAGGCACACACACAAGCACATACACACAGGCACACACACACACAGGCACACACACACAAGCACATACACACAAGCACATAAACACAGGCACACACACACACACACACACACACACACACACACACACACACACACACACACACACACACACACACACACACACACACACACACACACACAGGCACAAACACAGGCACATACACACAGGCACACACACACAGGCACACACACACAGGTACACACACACAGGCACACACACAGACACACACACAGGCACACACACAGGCACACACACAGGCACACACACAAGCACACACACACACACACACAGGCACACACACACACACACACACACACACACACACACACACACACACACACACACACACACACACACACACACACACACACACACACACACACACACACACACACACACACACACACACACACACACACACACAGCACATACATACAGGCACTCGCACAGGCACACACACACAGGCGCACACACACACACAAGCACATACACACAGGCACACACACAAGCACATACACACAAGTACACACACACAGGCACACACACACACAGGCACACACACAAGCACATACACACAGGCACACATACACACAGGCACACACACAAGCACATACACACAAGCACACACAGGCACACACACACACAGGCACACACACACACAGGCACACACACACAGGCACACACACACAGGCACACACACACACGCACACGCACGCACCCACGCACGCGCGCGTTATTATAATTAGATGTAAATGTGATTCTTTGATAACGTAGTATAGTAAATCATATATGAGGCGAAGTTTTGTGACTATGGGTAGTCGTTTTTATTATTAGGACACAAAACAACAGTAAATCTTCTTCAAAGCAGGTTTCTATAAAATGAATTGAACAAAGCAAACAGACCATGTTTTTTCGTCGAACCTTAAGCTATTACATTTATTGACAACTAATCCATGTGACTTCCTGACGTCACAGTAAACTTCGCGATAGAAAAGTTGCTCGCTTAGTTATGGATCGTGTTTTAGTTATGCCTCTTCGCCATGAGCAATCTGTCAGCTTTCTGAAAATCGGAGATTCCATTAGAATTATGTGGCATGACTCTAATGACAGTTGAACATCTCCTGCAAGATTGTCCTACAAACGAGAGGAAGGCAACATGGCCAAGAGAAACACCAGTAAAGGAAAAGATCTTTGCCCTTCTGGAGGATCATATTGATAGTTGTAGTGTGTTGACAGCAGCCATCTTGGAGTCATGGAGGACATCTTGAATACGTTGCCAGGTGTAGTCTTTTACAAAGTGCTATCATCGTCGGTTTCGGTAGTTATTTTTCGCGAGCTCATAACCTATATTTGAAGCGACTTGTCACATGCTACCTTTCCATTTCTAAGAACATTTCACACGCGCACTTATTTCACCAACACGCGTGCGAGTGCAAATTCTGCAATTGCGCTAACAGTGTAGCCTATCTGTTATTGTTCGTCCAACTGTGTGCTGTTCGGACACGACTCCTTACACGCTGACGGCACACCCTCTCATCCATGAAAACATTGGGAATCATTTCTCGATTTAGTTAGTAGCTGACACTAAGTCAGTAATAATTACGTATTTTATCATTATGATCTTCAGAGAAGCTTACTGTTTTCTGGACGGTTTAAAAATGCAATGTTTTGTTGTAGATATCAACGAATGCAGCAGCAACCCTTGTTTGAATGGAGCGACATGTACTGACGCTGTTAACTCGTACACGTGTATCTGTGTCGATGGTTACACCGGAACGCACTGTGACACAGGTAGGTTCTTGCAATGATGCACCTTCACACCACTCCACTGATGTGAATAAGAAGCCTATTTAAGATTGGTTCAGCCTATATTACTTCATTTATCAGACGCGATGGTGCACGCCGCCACATGGAATATATTGTTGTGAACAAGCAATTCAACAGAAATTGCACACATGTGACGCCGTTTCATGTAAACGTCCTGTTGAAACACGATTAATTAATCTAGCTATGTGTGTGGTAATATTTTTATTTTTTAATAAGAAACTACGTACACTTTACGTTTACCTGCACAATAACATGTTGTGACCTGATCCAAAAACAGATACATACATTTTACCTCTAAAGAAACGTAGTGTTTGCACACTGTTTTATACTATGATAAACTAATTGTTTGCAGATATCAATGAATGTACCAGCAATCCTTGTTTGAATCGAGCAAAATGTATAGACACTGTCAACGGCTATACATGTAGCTGTGTCGCTGGTTACACCGGAACGCATTGTGAGACAGGTAAGTCCATGACGATGACGCCGCATTTTAAAAAATAATGACCGATCCTGTAAAGAACCAACTTATTGATATGCTTTGCCCAAACGATTCAAGTAAAACAGTCGCGACGCTAGCGGAGGCAGCCGTCTGGAATATCAATACGTGATCAAAGGAATTAGCGTGGCTACATATCTTGTTTCTGCTGCTTCTCACTGATTACTGAATGATGATGAGATATTCCGAGAAAAGCACGCCTAATATAAAACCATGGGTATTTAGTGATTGTGACAGCTAGGTGGCGACGCCGTGACGTACAAAATTGTGCTAAAATATACGTATTTAGTTCACCTTGGTTCTGGCACTGGTACTTTATAATATAAAATAAGAATCTCATCAACTTTACTGGATTTGTATGTGAGAGTACAACGATAAATGCTGTTGCTTTGCCTTTAATCGGAACGCGCCCTTAAGTATGTACGCATTTGTGTTTGCGATATTTGAATGGCGGTCGGTGTGCACCTATTCTGACATTCCTACGTCGATGTTTCAGGCGAGTCCACCAGCTGTTACGATTGTACGTATGCGGGCACTGGTTCAAACGTATGCCTGGATCCTTTTGATACGAAAGCAAACGTCAGTAAATGTACCGGGGACGTGTGTGTCAAAACCGTCGTCACAACAGACAGTGAGTAGCAACCGTATATATATATATACATATATATATATATATATATATATATATATATATATATATATATATATATATATATATATATGGTCTTACAATAAACCAGATTGTGGATAATCGGATCCATACCACCGTTCTTATAATATATCGTTCATAAAAACTAATTACTCGGAGTTAAAATATGTATCCGTCACGTGACCTATTGTCTAGCAACAAAGTCCGTCAAGCGTACAAAATCGATACTGCACATTGCAGCTGTCGGACATTCTGTCGTATATTTTCTTGTTGAATTGTTTGCCCCAAACGTGTTCCTTTGCGACAGAAACGTACGTAGGTAATGAAATAATAGTTGTCTAAGCGAGAACTGCATGTCGGAAAGATTGAGCGGGTAGATGCCATGCCGTCCTAATTGTAATACACATAATTGTAATGCACATAATTATAATACACATAATTGTAATGCACGTAATTATAAAACACATAATTATAATACACATAATTATAACGCATATAATGTATTACATTCGAAGGGCGGAAAAGCATCTGCTAAATAAACCTCTCTCGCGTCCTGTGCTCGCATAAACATTCTTGCCCTGTTTTAAGTACTCCACATAGGACCCCTACATTCGGCATTGCTGTTGTGTTTCAGAGTACGTTTCAGTGACCCGAAACTGTTTACCGTCTATGAGAAGAACTGGTTGTGAACGATCCTCGGTTGACGGTACAACTACAGAGATGTGCCTGTGCAATTTAGACCTCTGCAATGGCGCCTCCTTCCAACGCGTCGCCGGCACGTCCATGTTCATGCTTGTTACGTTTGTAGCTTTGATCGCCAGGTGGCAGTAGCAGCTATTCGCAATACTGCTTGGCGTCTTTCTGCGTGCGTTTAATTGTGTACTCATTTTAATGAAATAATACACTGTCACAATAATTAGAAAATCAGCTAATATGCTAAAAATATGCGAATAGTTGAGTATTTTTATTCTACGAATATTCGTCCATCCGATTATTTTACTCTATAAAGTTATTTTTGCGGCCGCGTTTTTGTAAATGAACTAAATTAACTGTACTAGCCGTACTTATTTTATGCACGATATCCTGCGACAGAATTGCCCATGAACCCCATTAACGAACCTCTTTATTTTGCTCATTGAAATTAGTTCGACCTTTTATGGACGATTAAGATAAACCAGTGATATGACGATTCACTTATTATTAACAGATTCTGGCTTTTTTTTACAAAATCATGTGGTTCCTTTAAAATGTACACAACACATTTCATTTCTACTTCCATAGACATCGGTTTTCCAGTAACTGTAGCATTTCCCCTAAACCGTATTTTTGATTCATCTTATACTGTAGTGTTAAACATGCATTCAGTACGATGTTTCATAGTCTTGTATGTTAACAATAAAGATTAGTATTGCATTGAAGACACACTGGTTGGCATTTACGCTTAAGGGTACAAAGTGCTTACCCATAATGTCAGAATTTCTACATAGTTTGAAGTAAGCAACTTCTTTTAATTAAATGTATTTGGAAACGGGTGAATGTTCTACAAAGGTGCGACAGTAGGAGATTGTAGTGGTGAACAAAGGCAATATTTTTCTCCATCAAGCAGCATGAATGCTATAAACATAGTACACCAACAGTTTGTACATCACCAGCTAGTTTGCACAATTCCCATGATGAATACTTGACATACATTTTTATAATGAAATTAATATGTTTTTAGAAAAAGAATGTCATACCTCAACATCTTTATTCACGAATGGTGCCTTTCTAGCGGTTATCTATACTATAATTATGTAACAAATTGCTAGTTACGATACCCAGGCCCAATGCTTTTTAAAGTGATAAAAAAAATTTCATTTCATACTTAAAAAAGTAAAATACAACATATACAGTCTCCAGTACCTTTTGCGGGTGTTCGTGAGAGTCATACACAGCCCCTATAATGAAAACGGACACACGAACTCCGAAGGACATTTTAATGATCGCAATGGTACAACCTTACACACTTTTCGGTCGAATAAAACACAATCACACATATAGCGTCCCCACAACGACATTTCCATTAAACCCTGATCGTAAGCCACATTTTCATAAAGCCCAGTGAATCATAATTACCCCACAATACCCCCCTCCCCGTCCCCCCCCCCCCCCGCCACGCTCCCGAACACTGACACGCAGGCGACCAACCATGGCACGCGGCAACTAATGGGGTAATACCACCCCGCTACACACGACTAACGCGGCCTGAACGGACGACGATGGAATGCACTGACAACACCACTTTCGGGTCCCAAAAACCGGGACAGGGGTCTCCATGTTGTTCGCGCGACGCCGTCCGTCACATGCTGCTATGTACAAGGTAATAGGCAGGCCCGCGTGGCAGCTGACAGGCTGGTGACGAACCTAGAAACACGTCATAAAGGCGACCGTCTCTTTGAAACCCTACAACATTGCAATAATACTCTAATCGTGCACGGACGCCGCAGTAAAATACACGGGTGCTGTTTAAGACACCCGGGTACGTGCTCACCGCGGCTAAATATCAGCAGTAACACAATGACATCTGCCATAGCGGACACCTGACCCTAACGGACACGTGATTACAACAGATACATTTTAAAATCCTGATCACGCTTGATTAAGATAATAGTTCTCGAGTAGATGTCACACGTATCAGATGCCTCTCCTGGCGTCGTCCTCGGCGGGAATACACCTCCATACTGTTCCCATTCTTCACTTGTTGTGAGGCGTTCCAGAAGAACGCTTTTCTGCTTCCAGAACAGTGAGGCGAAGCTTCAATTGCACTCCGCCAGACGACTCTGGTGAGTGCTCGAGGCGGTAAGCATATACATTTCCACATTCGACCATCGGCTGACAATTAGCATCACAGTAAAATGCGGTGTGTGTACATACGAACAAAGACGCCAGGCCAACACGATACATCGTAGTAAAGCTAAAATAACCATACGTATAAAACCCCCAACAAAAATATAAATCTCAAGATTCCCACGACTGTGCATAACCAGATTCTGTGACGAATGTGGCTGCGGCAATGGATATCACTTCGGTCCTATCTAACGACACGCACACACTTTCCCTTGGGTCAGTTCGGCTGATTGGGTGTATCGGCAGAAGCCGCGAGGTTGGGGCAGCCGATAACGGGGAACGTTCAAGACTAACCCGGTGTGACCGGGACTTCTGGTAGTGTCAGAATGAGATGGCAGAATACAACGCACGAAACCGGTTTGCGGAGACCGAACGGCGATACTTGAAGGGATAAATAGAGGCGCGATCGTGGGACGAAACAATGCAACGCCGACAACCGGAGCATTACAAGAGCGTGGCACGCAGACCGAACACACGTAGCCGCTGTCGAATGACTACTGTCCAACATGAACAATATAAAAGACAACGACACGCTACGGAACAGTGCTGCACCGAAGCAGAAGCGCCGTGAACACTAACACATTTCGCCAAAATGTTGCTTTAAAAATAACACTATACACATCGGTCTGCTAAATATGTCGCACTAACCAGCGACACACACGGCGGTGAGAAGATAGTACGGCGACCATTGACGGAAGACGTCGATCTGAGGCGGCACATCCAAAGCAACAACGGCGGAACATTCAAGGCGCGTGTGGACTCAACAATCCGACTGCACTAAGGGGTTTCTACTTCCACTTCGGATGATTTTACGTAGAGGTAGAGCGCGTACTAATATTGTTATGATAGCTGAGTGAACATGCAATAAACAGACGAACGCAAGCGCCGTCTAGATCATTCTATGTGACCGCGACACACACAAATACGACGACATCTGCTTACACACGGATAGCCACTACGTCTCATTTGCAATACAATTAGATATATAAATAGACATCTGACAAACCGTTCAAGACATCTTCAATATATACTATACATGTATACTCAATATATACTATACATGTATACTCAATATCGTGCAGTGCATGTATAAGTTCGTGTGTGACTAAGAGTAAATGGACAATCTTGAACGAGGAAACATACTCGCATGTGTAGGCCAACCTTCATTTCATCTCGCAATTAGTTATTGACGACTGCGTCGATACTACACTGTTGTGTATCGTGTCACTTTCCCGGCGGATACTGTGGTTCACGGGTGCGATTTTTTTGATCCGACAAAGTTGCAGATGGACTGTTGTGTTTAGAACAAACAACATGTAGAAGTCCTCTTCACGCATTCGCCACGACTTCTCGTAACCGACGCTGATTGGCCGCGTCACACAAACTTATAATATGGTTGCGTCACGAAAACAACACTGATTGGAGAGTGTGGCAAGCGTTTCTCTTACGCCAACATATTACGGCCATCATTAGCAGTGTAATGCATCGAGTTGGGAAGTTCGGACACAGTTGTGCCGTTTTACAATTCGTCTAGCTTCACCGTTAACTTAAAGCTACATTCACACATAACGCCGATACTATACATTCTCTTTCTTCTTTGATTGTCCTTACCAGATAGCACACATGACGTTCGTAATGAAGTTTCCGTGTTCCGCCACACGTTCGCTATCCCGCAGTAGTCACATTTCGACCACGTTCAGTGAAACACTCTCCTAGTACGAACTACAGATTTCTTCCAATTAGGATAAGCTATCTAATCTACCTAACTACAGTTTAAATGCAACTAATGTCGAGATAAGAAAACAGATTACGTTGAGATCTGCTTGTCCTCCAGCCCGGTATAATTTAACTATGTCGATGTATAATTTGGTATTGACGTCATTTCTAATTACTCTGTTCACATATCTCTAACTTAGAATTATACGTTTTTTCGAACTGCAGCTGGAAAACCTGCTTCTTGGTATTAATGTACCAAACACGTGATTCATACATCAACCGTGACCATACAATATCATATTTATCTACCGCAGATTAATAGAATATTTCACATACATCATGTTTGAATACACATATTGAACACTTTACAAAACCACATGTGCACGAGATTTGTAAAGAAATGCAAGCCTAGTCTACATCATCATGACTCATGACTCACGACGTCACATTACGATGGCACCATTAAATTGTCCTAGTGTCATTCTACGGAGGGAGTCCACATTCAGCGCACATGGCCACATGTCACTAGGGGCTTGGACATTCAGTCCCGTGACACGGACGAATGGTCTTGTCGTTTCTTATCTTTCATTTTGTGACGGTTGTGTTACGAGCCGACGCACAGTGGACGCAGGTGCTTCGTTCCAACAAGTGTCGACTTGATGAAAGCTGTGCTAGACACGGCACGCAGCGCAGTGTCACAAGAACATTTTAATCATAAGTTATTGCACTTTTACCAGTACCACGTCCGCGGGGTAACTGTCTTACAGGTTCCCAATCCCGTGTCGCAAATGGACTGTTCTTAACAACATAGCCAACCAGCTGAGGAAAGTCCACCGCACAACACGAGGGTAGTGACAACGCAAACAACATTGCTGCGACTGGAACGACATGACGAATAACAGAGCTCGTGCGTTGCGTCACGGCATACTTATACAAAGGTGGAGAGGGCGGATGGTTGAGTGGAGTCGTTCTGCATCAGCGGTTTCTCCTCGGGACGGTGGTTCTTTCCGCCGTACATGCCGATGAACGAGCCGTCTTCGTTGAACTTCATCGGGTCCGTGTCCTCGTACTCGGCGAGGCTGTTCGACTCGCTCTCCAGTGGTTTGTCCTCGCTCTCAATCGAGCCCTGACTCTTCTTGTACTCCGGCTCGTCTCTGCACGCAACAGAAACAATCGTTAGTGCGTCAGGTCGTTAACACAGTTCCTCATCTAACAGTGTGTGTAATAGCAAACGACACCAGCACATCTATGGCGTGCACAGGTGATTTTTGACAGGGTCTCTAAGAATTACTGATATGAGTACAAACATTTAATTAGCAACGTATTGGTAACGAGGTTGCAGTAGCGTCTGTGTCGGTCATAGCCACAGCGGGCGAACTAACGACCATGGCAACGTCATGGTGGTGCTGCCGCCTAACGACCATGACAACGTCACAGTGGTGCTGCCACCTAATAACCATAGCATCGCAGTGACGCTCCCGCGTAGCCGCAACTATGGCAACGGCACAGTGGTGCTGCCACCTAGTGATCATGCTAAGGTCGCAATGGTGCTGCCGCCCAACGACCATGGCAACGGGCAGTGGTGCTGCCGCCTAGCGACAATGGCAACGCACATTGGTTCTGCCACCCCGCGACCATAACTGCACAATGGTGCTGCCGCCAAGCGACCATGGCAATGGCAGATTAGTGGTGCCCCCAGCGACCATAACAATGCACAATAGTGCTGCCACCTACCAACCATGGCAATGCACATTGGTGCTGCCACACATCGACAATGGCAACTGCACAACAATGCTGCCGCCCAGCGACCATGGTAACGGTACAATATTGCTGCCGCCTAACGACCATGGCAGCGGCGAAGTGGTGCAGTCTCACAGCAACTATGACAACGTCACAATTGTGCTGTCGCCCTGCGACCATGGCAACGGCACAGTGGTGCAGCATCCAAGCG
The DNA here is from genome assembly GCA_963995525.1 of Escarpia spicata. Classification (NCBI taxonomy): domain Eukaryota; kingdom Metazoa; phylum Annelida; class Polychaeta; order Sabellida; family Siboglinidae; genus Escarpia; species Escarpia spicata. The sequence continues at coordinate 5,363,037 of OZ023205.1, forward strand.
ACCATGGCAACGGGCAGTGGTGCTGCCGCCTAGCGACAATGGCAACGCACAATAGTGCTACCACCTATCGATCATGGCAACGCACATTGGTTCTGCCACCCCGCGACCATAACTGCACAATGGTGCTGCCGCCAAGCGACCATGGCAATGGCAGATTAGTGGTGCCCCCAGCGACCATAACAATGCACAATAGTGCTGCCACCTACCAACCATGGCAATGCACATTGGTGCTGCCACACATCGACAATGGCAACTGCACAACAATGCTGCCGCCCAGCGACCATGGTAACGGTACAATATTGCTGCCGCTTAACGACCATGGCAGCGGCGAAGTGGTGCAGTCTCACAGCAACTATGACAACGTCACAATTGTGCTGCCGCCCTGCGACCATGGCAACGGCACAGTGGTGCAGCATCCAAGCGACCATGGCTACGGACTGTGGTGCTGCCGCCTAGCGACCATGACAACGTCATAATGGTGCTGCCGTCCAGTGACCATGGCAATGGCACAGTAGTGCCGACTCTAGAGACCACGGCAAGGGCACAGTGGTGCTGCCACCAAGCGACCATAGCAACGGCACAATGGTGGTGACACGTAGCGACCAAGGCTGCATCAATGTCAGTCATTGTCACGATGTTGTTTCGGCATAGCAGCCATGGATACGTCACAATAATGCTGTCACGTAGCGACAATGGCAGTGCCTCTGTGTCTGTCAGCCTCGCGACTATGGAAGTTAATATCATTGAACGCCACAATTCTGCTGCTTAGCAACAATGGCAGCACCACACCAGTGCTGCCTGCCACCTTAGCTAGATGGCAGCACTGGTGTGGTGCCACCAAATACTATGGCAGCTATCAAAACCATTATTGCTTGCAATATGGACAATCATATCTTTTTAATTTAGGACATTACGATTACTAATTGCAGATATAAATATACTTTCAAAGACTTAACAAATCATTCTAATAAATCAAAGGAGAGTACTGAGTCTTCTCAAGTTTGCCAGTAAACATCTCTTGATGAAACAGTCCCGTTTGTAAGCCATACTTTAAAGATCCTTAGAACAACCACAAATAGTTACTTCTGTTTGTTCTAATATATATGTCGCGTATTGCAATTAGATGATAATTGCAGCTAGCAATCAACAATTTCTTCATCTAACTGAACGCAATATAACTACATAACAGGAGTTGTGGTCACTAGATAATTAATTTTCTTTATGTTACACAGTTAAAGAAAACATTTTAGTATACATTCAAAAGTTATATAACAGTAGTCTTACTCTTAGACGGAGACACAAAAACGATTTTCAACCAAACTTTATAATATAGTTTTACATGCGCTACACCTGTAAGGGCCATAGCAGAATGTGGCATTGCTTTCTTTGCAGCAAGGTGACGGGAACATGCTAATACTCTCGCAAAACACTATGGAAAACCCAACACCAGCTCACTAATCATACTGCAGTAGTTTGCACCAAACTATGAAACGCATCAGGCATCAGTGTTCAATGTGTTGAGACACAATTACAAGAAAACATCTGCTCTCAATAATTCTGAACAGATTAATTTGTCTTGTGGTTTCAAACAGTTGCTTTTTCGAAAGTCATAGTCAAATGTATCTTTTTTCTTCAGTTCTCTAACTGCAGAAAAGGGTAAATTTTACTATGAAATATAAAATGTGTCCAAGCTTTCTGCTGTATCATAACCTGTTTTCTCTGTTCATGCTCTGAAACGTTTAAGTAATTTACAATCAAATATAAGTGTGTTGAATGTGAGCAGACTTTGGATTGTCAGAAAGCTGACAATAAACGAGCAGATTCAATAAGTCAGTGTAATGTGTCATTCTTAATGCCGACACCTTTGTTATGACCTACTTAACTACCATGTCTCCCATGGTTTTGTATTGTATGCATATTACTGGGTGGGTATCAAATTGAAACACATTACTATGGTACAAGAAAAAAACTACAAATAGATTATATTTAAAAATAAACAAAACAAATGTTAAAAGTTGCCATTTGTGTCAAAACAGCCTACAATTTAAGAAATAGAGTTCTTACAACCGCCCACTTATCAAAATTATTTGCTATTACACTAAAAATTATAAGCTAGTGTATGAAAGTATTTCTTTTGGAACAGTGCACAACTTTGGGTATCTAAAGTTTAAAAGTGAAACCTGAGTAGGATAAAAGAGGAAGAGCAGGTGGGGTATTGCTAGGAGTGAGGGGTGAGCATGGCAATGCAGGGGTATTAACCCCCAACGTAAAGCAATGTAGTGTTATTGGAGGCTGGTGCGCTCAGTGAAACTACCACAGGGAAACACTGCACAGCAACACAGCTTCTCCATCACCACCACTACAACAACAACAACAACACCACTGCCACATCAACCACACTGGCAGCACCATACAACATACCCACTGCCACAACCACCACTACTGTCACATCCACAACACAATCACTGCCACAACAACTGTCACAACCACTCCCACAACACAGCTACAACTACAACATTATCACTGGCTCAACAACTGTCACAACCACTCCCACAACCACAACACTATCACTGCCTCAACAACTGTCACAACCACTCCCACAACACAGCTACAACTACAACACTATCACTGGCTCAACAACTGTCACAACCACTCCCACAACCACAACACGGCCACAACACTATCACTGCCTCAACAACTGTCACAACCACTCCCACAACCACAACACTATCACTGCCTCAACAACTGTCACAACCACTCCCACAACCATAACACGGCTACAACTACAACACTATCACTGCCTCAACAACTGTCACAACCACTCCCACAACACGGCCACAACCACAACACTATCACTGCCTCAACAACTATCACAACCACTCCCACAACCATAATACAGCCACAACCACAACACTATCACAACAATCGTCACAACCACTCCCACAACCACAACACAGACACATCCACACAAAAATCACTGCCACAACAACTGTCACAACCACTCCCACAACCATAACACAGCCACATCCACAACACAATCACTGCCACAACAACTGTCATGACCACTCCCACAACCATAACACGGCTACAACTACAACACAATCACTGCCACAACAACTGTCACAACCACTCCCACAACCATAACACAGCCACAACCACACCACTGCCTCAATAACAAAACAATCACTGCCACAACCACAATCCCACCACAGCCACTGCCACAACATTGGTGCAACCACAATCAGTGCCACAACCACCACCACAACTGTCACATCCACTGTGGCAACCATTACCCATACCAACACCACAGCGTCTGTGTCTAGGAAAGAAGTCCACGGTGCAGATTAATGCTGAATGCAAGTGCAACATAATGTCAGAGTGTTACCTCGGCAACTCCTTGTATGGCCTGAAAACACACACAGACTCTGAAATTGAGCCACGCCACCAACAGACTGGGTCGAAAGTGGGGAAGGTACTCAGGGGAACATAGTGCTAGGAAGAATCCCTGATCCCACTAATTACGACATACGATTAACAAGGAGCAGTGGCTGGGAAATAGCACCACATTATTTCACATTAACATTTCTAATAGCAATGCTGAGAGAGTTTGACGACAATCAGATATATGCTCTTAAGAATGTAGTAATTCTAATAGTGCCCTCTACAAAGAATAACTATAAACAACGGTCTACCTGACTTGTCAGCTGCCTATGTATGTTAGCATTAATGCTGTGTACCATTTGGCTCTTTATGGTATATGGTATGAACAATATATTTTATGCAGTAAAACAAATTGTAGAACAGCAAATACTTAAAGGAAGATCAAAAGCAAATTTGGGAATCAACAGGCAGGATTTATAGGCCTTGTGGCAAGAAAGTGAAAATTCCGATGAAATATTCTGGGGAAAAGAAGCGGCAATCACCGGAGAATAAAAATGTTTGATCGTCTAGCTTGGCTAGGAAGGAGAACTGTTGGAAGACACCTACGACTGTGGAAATTGGAGGGTCACCATCGTCTATGTCTGCAGCAGATAGGGCAACTGATGACGACAATGGTACAGATGTTGGTTTTAATTCATTATGGTGTATTATGAAGTATTCTGGTGTATTCTGGTGTACTGCTACCATAAAAAACACACTTTAAAAACCATGCCAATCCTTTCCATGTATGAATATATATATATTTTCATGTGAAATGTAGACAGGAAATTAATTTGTGTAGATGCAACAGTAGTGCGACATTGTGGATTGGGTACTATGATTTGTTCTTCAAGACATGCACACTCCGTACGGATTTGAAACAGCGCATTATGTATCGAATGTCCTTTAGTTTTTTTCACATTTTATGACTTTTTTGTTTTGAAAGTGTCAAGCAGTGTAAATCGGAGATGAATGGAATACCATTTTTGACCGAGTAACAATGATGTTTTCAAAACCGCATAACATACCGCTGCAAAGGCATGCCACCAACCGGTACACAGCACTAGTTACTGTCACATGATCTACTTGTCACATGATCTACATGTCACGTGATCTACTTACGTGCGCGTGTACTCCCCAAAACCACCCTCTTCGTCCTCCTTATCTGGGTCACGACCTCTCAGCTTCTCCTTCTCGTGCACTGCAAGAGGTAAAATAGGTTCATTTTATGGGATACACGACTGAACGACAACAAATTGTTGAAACACCCAGTGTTGCCTTTGCACATCGAAGGTGAACAGAGAGCGGGTCAATGGTCAGACTACTCCTTCCCTTGAGGCTGAGATGGGCAGGAAATGTAGAGAGAATGACCAATTTGAAAGAGAGCATGGGAAACAGAGGATGGCGGGAGAATGAGAGAGGTGGTGTGATGTAAAAAAGAGGGATGAGGACCTGAGAGTGGGAGAAAATGGCAGAATGGTGGGATAGGTGGAAAGAAGAAAGAAGAGACAGAGAGTGAGGTGCTCCCCACACCATAAGGTGTTAAAGGGACGTAGAAGACTGTCAGTATATCAGAAACATTTATATACGTGACAGACCACAATGGTACATTTAACAAAACTGAGAAAAAGCCCAAATAGATTTGCAGGGGTGAAAGTATTGATTTGTTTTGATCCATGTTTTGTACTGAATGATATATATATATAATTTGACACATAAATACCTAACTTTAATATATCACCTGTCGAAAAAGTAGAATTCTTCGGGTGGATCGGTTCAACCGCCCGTAACTTCACAGCAAATTGACTTACTTATACATTACACTGACGTCATTCTAGAACTGAAATGTTGCCCTTTAATGTGAAGCTCATACTGCTAAAGTGTACCTTAAGGTCTAAATTGTTACGCCCCATCACACACTGTGTGATATTGTGTCCACTCAATTTGACAAGTAATCACTGGACAGATGGTCACAGCAGTGGCAGTTGTTCGTAAGATCTTCATAACCATATTAAAGTGACTGCACTATGATTTTCATTGGTTAACTGAAAGGTGGGATTTTGATTAATTAAAATGCACAAATTCTCTTACAGGGGCCCTGCATAGATTGCGCTATTCCACAGCAGAACTATTTTGTCGGCCAACGCTTGGCGTCTTTCAGTTGTTTATAGAACAGTGTGGTGCAGGCGATATGTTCGCCGCTGTTAGTTCTCGGGAACACAAGACAAGTGTGCACTGATTCTAGTGATTGTGTTGTTGATAAGGATTTATTTATGACATATACTGTGGCAAACTAACAACACTAGATAAATAAATCCTTATCAACAACACAATTACTAATTGCAGAGCACGCTTGTCTTGTGTTCCCGAGAACTAACGATGGCAAACATATCGCCTGCACCACACTGTTCTATAAATAGCCGCAGATGCCAAGCGTGTGCCGACAAAATACTTCTGCCATGAATAGTGCAATCTATAATTTAATTTGTTGATATCAAAGTACAACTAAGGTAAAAGTGTCAATAAAGTCCAGAAAGCAGCTTTCAATAATGTCCAGAAAGCAGCTTTCACTTAACCAGTGAAAATCATTGCACATCCCCTTTGTTTGTGACTTCAAAAGGTAATAAAACATTCTGGTTGAATAGAAAAGTATTACACCAATTGGAAAGAAACAACTAATTATACCACATTCAATAGTAATTAGGCTTCATTTAGTATACTGAACCCAAAGAGCATATTCATTAGAAAAAAAAAATTCATTTATTATACTGAACCCAAAGTGCATATTCATTAGGAAAAAGACAAAATGAATTGTAGTTGAAAATGTCAATAATACATACATACCAAAGTTAAATTATAGAACTTTTTACATGAATATATCACCATGAAAATATCTTGCATTAAAATGAGAAAATCTCAACAGCAGATGCATCACATTTTATGAAATGAATTACACTATACTCAGAAATGAATGTGTGAATGCAATATGCTGCTACAATCGCTGAGTTACGATTAATAAAATTTCAGATCTTGAAGCAAAGTTCTAGAATAAAGAAAAATGAAATTTAAACTTTGTCATGCTATACCAAATCAATTTACTGCACTTACCATAGGCAATCCAGAGAAAAAATGTAGCCATATATATTAGTTTTTTACTACTAAAATAGTTATCCAATTCTGATGGTTACTTTTCAAATTACACTTTGTACCAATGACAACAACATTCATGAAAATATTTGTCATTTTCAAAATGGCTACAGATTTGATATTTTTGATATATGAGTGGAATGTTCTGTTTCAATTAAAAATTACACAAAACCAACACTCAAAACTATGATAGATAGCCTGCTGCTAACAAATCTAAATTGATAAATGTTGCCATGATCAATAAGAAGATCTTATAACAACTTGAAAATTTGCAGCGTATACAAAACTGTATTTCTCACGTAATAATCAGGACAAACAAGTGGGAGCACGTAATGCCTCTATTACAAAATTGCATTGGCTTTTAGTAAAGTACTGGATTTACTTCAAGGCGGACACTTGTACAAATAAGATGTCCATTGGTAAAGCACACATGAGTGACTTTGGGTTCAGCCATCTCACCCCTTTCCCAACGTGTGTGTGTGTGTGTGTGTGTGTGTGTGTGTGTGTGTGTGTGTGTGTGTGTGTGTGTGTGTGTGTGTGTGTACGTGCGTGTGCATGCATGCATGTGTGCATACGTATGTATGTGCATGTGGGTGGGTGCGTTTGCATACAGTACACAAAAAGGCCTTATGTATGCGCATTCACTGACTGACTAAGCAGTACTTACCCTGCATATTGCAAAGGTCCTTTAATCTATGAGTATTTATTGACTAACTGGTATTCAACTGGGTACTTTAATGGTACTTAAATCTATCCATGTACATATGTTGACCGAGTGGTTCTTACCCGGGTACTTTAATCAATGTGTATTTACTGACTGACTGAGCGGTACTCACCCGGGTAATTTATTGATACTTTCTATGTGTATTTACTGACTGACTGAGCGGTACTCACCCGGGTACTTTCCTCCGCGGTTCCTCTTGATGACGCAGATGATAAGCAGGATGATGAGGAGGAAGACGATGGCACACATCATGCCGACAAACCAGCCCGCCGTCGCAATGCTCTGCACCACTGGCTCTGTAAAATCATCACACCAGGTGTCAACACATGTCTTGTTCGATGAAGAAACGTTTCTCGCCATGTTCCTGTGAATATAGGTTCTATAAATGTCAGTGTTTGAGAATGTCCCTGGCAGAGGTTCCTCTCTCTCTCTCTCTCTTGTGTCACTCTTTGGTGTTGTCAGAAATACAACGTCTACTACTGTGTCATTTACTGTCAGTGTCATAGCTCGATGACAACGGCAATGAAATCACCCCAGAGAGGCCAGAGAACTGGCGGATGTCAACTCAGCAAACTGACCAAACACATCTGGTCAACAGTGGCCATATCAACTGTGTACCCTTCCTGAGCCCAAACAAAGAACCCTCTCAGTGGTGACCAGTTTCCCACTTCCCTCCTTCCATCCATCTCCTCCTTCCACTTCTCAAGTTTCACTTCCTGGGTGTCAAGTGGCCAACACAAACACTGAGTTCCTGCTGCTACTACTACCCACTGCTGTCTGGTCACACATCTGTCTGGTCTGGGGCAAAGAGGGGTGTGTAATCTAGGTATGTACACAAGATCAGGACTTGACCAGTGATAAACACGTTCTAAAATGAAATTCCGAGAATTTTCTCTGACAGTGAAAAACAATTTGTTTTTTAGTGTATCGCTTTTTAACATTTTGAAATAATACCAATATGATGGTTTTGCGTATATCTGAGCTTCAAAAGACGTTTGGTGGATTTTTCATAATAACATCAACATTAATGTCGCTGAAATTAAGCAAAAATGGTCCTGATTATAATTCTAGATAATCCTCAACAATTGTAGTAATTAAAGCAGTTTTGTCTGTAAAACGTGGATGATGTTGAGCCAAATTGAATTCACACACACGCTACAATAAATGTGATTATAGGGATATTATATATGGGTATATAAAATCTATCTAAAACATTCACAATTTAAATTAATACCAAAATTACAGAACAAATATATATCCGTATTATTCAGGGCGAGATTGATGACATGCTACATCTATGCGGAGAGGGAAACAGCTTAAACCAACAGGAAAGCAGAAATCAGTTAAAGAAGCATGAAGAAACAGGGTCATTATGACAGTAACTATCGGATAACATGTCTTGCACACACATGATTACATTCACTGCCATCAGTGCCACTTGCTATGACACTGCTCCAATCACTCGGTACCAGACGGGAAAGGATTAATTAAGTTCCACTATTTTTAGAAATCTTGTTTTACTTCCTAGCAACACAGATATATTGGTATGCATCATAAAATGTAACTAGGATTCTACACAGCGATCCAGTTGATAAATAAGCAGTTATACCAGTGTCTGACTCATCTATGAAAAGACTACGCTACAGGCAGATTGAGAGTCGGTAAGCTTGATAAATTGCTAACAGGTACTACAAGTCTAACTAGAAGATTAAGCATTTACAGTATACAATTAGTTTTTAATTGAGTCTGCCCCCCCCCCAAACAAATCCTACCAGTATAAAAAGTTAGCAATTTGAATGTTTCATTCAAAGTTCAAAGTAAACTTCTGTTAAAATGTTATTTGTCTGATTAGTTCTTGAATCCCGATACTGATTGAAAATGCATTAAATGCCATGAGAGAGTGGCACCCGCAAGACCTTATAAATTACTTTGAAAACAGAACTTAAACTTCCAACTTTATTTACCCACCCCCAGAAAATAAAAAATTCAAACTTTGTTAATATATCATGATAAGCTATGTCTATATGTAAAAACCAGTTATACCAGAAAAACAGCAACACATCTCAAAACCATACAAATGTAGAACATTCCTACATTGATGTGCATCTTCACACAAACATATCAACAGAAACCGGCAACTATGAGTCTGTAAACCCACCATATTTGTGCAACAGGAGTGATGTTATAGGCCTACGTACGTACATACGGCAAAAGCTTAATCCATAACCTCCACCGCTAACAAAATATCGACAAACCTTTCATATACATAGTGTCGTCATCAATATACACACTTGTCGCTGAAATTAACAACAAAATTAAAGCAGTCAATTAAGACACAGGCATAATACTTTAATATTGAGCACATGGCATTTTTGTTCCTAAATATTTTTATGTTTCAACAAACTGATGCATCATCATTATCTTCAAAAATAATATTCCCAGACCTGAAATATAACCATTAGACAAAATTGATGTGGCTGTTTTAAAATAATGAACATCCTTTCTTGTGTGAACTTAAATAGAAATTCAAATTGTGTTAGACAGACACGAGGAGGTCATCTTAAAAGTATTTATTACTCATTAAATATTAAAAGTCACTACCATTATTATTTACATTATAAATAACTAAGGATTAATACTAGTGATTAGGAAGTAGCAAGCTCTATCATCATTAAATATTAAAAGTCACTACCATTATTATTTACTTTATAAATAACTAAGTGTTAATCCTAAGGTTTAGGAAGTAGCAAGCTCTGTCATCATTAGCTGCATTTAAAAACAATGAAATAAGCTCAAAGAAAGAAACCAACATTTACTACAATACCTTAATACCAAGCAGTCATTAACATCAGCTTAAATACTGTAATATTAAACAAAAGAAGCATCACAATATCAGCTATCGATGACCCTTGACCAGAGTAAATTATAATCACCCTAAATACAAGGGAATAAAAAACTACTAGTCTGGCCATATTAGAGCAAGGAACCATTACAAACTATCAGACACGCACGAAAGAATATTAATTTGTAAAATAAATAATTCAAAATATCTTAGCTGCTTTCAAAATATCTTAGCTGACGCCTAACTATCAGTATCAGACCTGCTGAAGCCTAACTATCAGTATCAGACCTGCTGAAGCCTAACTATCAGTATCAGACCCTGGCTACAAGCTGTTTAATAAAGAATGTATCACCATCATCGTAATAGAAAATGGTTAACTTGAACTTGAGTTATTCAACTACCAATTACAATGAAATGTATCATGTTCAGATCCCTCCCACTACTAAGCAGAAGCAACACATATACATCTGCTAACTAACAAAAAGAGATACTCAGGGTTTACGAAACATGTCTTGAACTTCAAGTTAACCAAGTTCTACTTTATATACATGTACAAATTCTGGTTGTTTTTTCATAAAATCCTGTTATATGTTAAAAATTATATATCTCCTAATAGTTTCACAGCACAAATGTGTTCACGTGCCACTTATCTTTTTTTTTAACTGCAACTTGTTTTATTTGAAAGGTGAAACTCATCTTTCAATGTATGGTTCAGTTTCTCTCGAGAAATAATAAAAACTAATACAAATACTCAATGTATGGTTGCTATGGGCTTTGGTTCTTCACAATACCCAATTTTTAAACCTATTTTTCTTAAAAGTCTGCTTAATTTTTAGCAATAAATAGAAAACTACTAACAATATTTCAACAAATGAGGTGTCATTTTGCAACAATTTGCCGCTTAAATACCCACTTAGGCATATCACATTTTGACAGTCAAGATGAAAGAATGTTTGTATACTATATAACAAGATTGTAGAATAAAACAACCCGATGTTGTATCGACAGTTCAACCAGTCCCAAACCACAGAGCAAGAGAGAGCAGAGAGACGACGCAGGCTTGCCAAGACAAACCTGTATCATTAGCACCAGCCAACGTGATATAGAACTCAGAGGACTTAAGTGTTGTCACTGAAATAGGAAGAGCAACATGCAACTGTCGTATGTAAGGAATGTAAAATCTTCGTCAAGTTCTGGTTTGGACTTTCATCCGGTCAGACCCTGTTGTTTTGTTGGTACAAACATCCTTGCATATTTTACTCATGGTAACAAAGTCTAAGAACAAAAGTCAGTTTTGGCTAGCACAAAGTCACTGGAAATTAAGTAAAAAAAATTATATCTGAAGAATGTACAGTAAGTATAGTTTTGCAATTTTTCACTGATAATGGGAGAAAATTAAGTTTGAAGATTAAGAGCAATATTCTGAAGAAATTCTGCCACAATCTTGCATATGCTCACTGATAACTGTGACTTTTTCTGTAACTTTATTTCATGTGACTTTTTCCATGACTGTTTTCCTGTAACTCTGTTTCCTACATTCGACTTCTGGCATATCTAGTACACAGCCTCTCAATGCTTATCTCTAAGATGGGCATCAGTGACCAAGTCTACATCCTCTGCTAGCATCTCTGACTCACAAGGACAGGAAGTGTTTGTAAACTGACAGTTGGGCCACGGGAAAGGCTCATACTGGTGCACTTAAAGACGTGACTGTTGAGTATCGTAGTCAAGATTTGCCTACAGCTACACACTAATGCTGTATAATATATACCAGACTGGCAGCCATTTCCACTTATTCATCCACTTGCTCAGATATTATGTATACAGAATTTTCCTGATTGCTGTTATTATCATACATTTACACAACTAAAAAACCTTAAAGAAAATCAAGAACAGGAATTATTTACTTTTCGTTTGATCATTCATATAAAAAATTGTTTATGTTTGGGTTAAATGCAATTGTAGTTATAAAAAATATATAATTATGAACGTGGAAGAAACATGGGTACCTCGCCGTGAAATTACCTTTATTTTGTAAACAATTTATTATCCCTAAAAATATAAGAACCCTTGACGTATGGCAATTTTTGTAAGATAATGAGATAATAAAATACATGACACAGCAGTGAAACACACACAATACAAACTATAGGGAGAGCTCTGCGTTTACGTGCAGCTACTATAGAAGTGGTTTATTACCGTCGCTCGGTCCGATCGTGACGATCTTTGGTGTTGATCTCGCTGTCTCACCACCCCCGTTCACTGCGACCACCCGGATCTCATAGCGCCCACCAGGGGTCAGGTTGGTGATGTTCGCCCAGTTGTGTTCCGTCTCAAGGCGGGTTTGTTCCCAAGGCTCATCGTCATTCGAATCTGCAACAATCACAGATACATATTGTGTGAATGATATAAGATGAGATCTTCGTTACTGTCTTACGTAAGAAATTTGTCTTGCGGTAAAACAGACATGACTGCATTATACAAAAAACTGAGATATAACAGCAAATAAAATAAAGAAATAAACATTACATGCATTGCAGGCACATAACTTATTATGGTATTACGCTAAAACATGGCCAAAACATGGCATAATACTTGTGTATATTATTTTGATGTGTAGCTTTGTACTGTTTAATCGTCATCACTGTCATTATCTTATGGTTGAACGTAGAATTCGCGCATGTCTGTGTGTGCGTGCGTGCATGCGTGCATGCGTGCATGTGTGTGTGTGTGTACGCATGTGTGTGAGTACATGTGTGTACACATATACAGTATGTAATAAGGTAATTTCTCTTGTACATAAATCTTCATAAACCAAGCTCAGAGGCACATCAATATACACACCTGTAAAAGGGTTAGTCAACCTCAAAATCGATAAGCTGCATTAAAGTCGTTAAGAGATGGATCGATATGCCAGGGACCTAAGATGGATACCAGGGTTATAAAGGTAATAATGTATACCTGTGTAGTCTCTTTAGTGCAGGTAGTGGTAAAACTAGCACAGTAAGTGCTGCCATCTGCTGGGTACTTAAACTGCTGTATATTCAGTATTTCTGCCCACATTTTCAGCAACAGCAGACCCAAATTATTATTTTATGGCATTAAGCCAACTATTAACATCGCACACTAGTTCACTAGTTACATATAATTTTTTGCATCATCCAGTCATAAGGCACACTGCAGAACACAAGTAATGTTTACAATAAATGTTTATATAAATCAAGAAAACCAATAATCCACAGTACTAACAGCCAACAGTGTTGCTCTCTATTTAACTAGGCGCTTAACAAGGTAGCCATCCAGCTGCACGCTCCAGATGGCATGTCGACCAGGAAGCTTTAGGCTTTTCGAGAGTCTAACCATTTTCTACTTACTTATAACCTACCCTTATCAGATATCTATCAATTCTATTTTTAAACACGTTCACATTACCAGAATTAATCAATCATCAGATAATTGGTCCAGTTATTTATTGTCTTCACTGAAAATTAGTATACTCTACTATGAAGCATTTTAACACTTACCCGCTTGCCTGTATTCGACGTAGAACTCACTGCCGGGGTTCCGGGTGGGACCCTCAGCTGTTGGCACCCATGACACGTTGATGTAGTTCTCTCCAGACTCAATGTGAGCGAAACCAGGAACATCCGGTTCTGGAGGACAACAATGTAGGAAAGAAAGCAGATGACAAGGAATGTCTGATAACCACTGGTGTATATTTTGTAATGTGTTGACTCCAAGACATGATCTTGTTTTTGTCATAAAGATCATTAGAATCTGATATTCCATGTTAAAACAGTCCTGAAATACCCATTATAAAGTTCATACTCTAAATGGTTTATTAACTTGTTAACTCTACTGTATGAATTATAAACTTTTACAAATATATTTCCTAAATTGGCAGGCAACATTCATAAAGATGCATGAGACAGTATTTGTAAATTATGTTTGTGATAACAGTTTTTCATGTTAAAGCATATCATTACTTAAAACAGCCCCAACTGATCTACGCTCCTGGAAACCTCATAACAACCAAAGAAAGTATGTGTAATGTTATGAACAATCGATTTACATCCATCTAACATATGACAGTAATCGTAAAAACGGTAATTCAGAACCCTTAACAAACTCGAATTTAGAAAAAATAAAGGTGTTACATTTCTTATAAACTACCATAGATGTAAGTTTGGCACCTAAGATGTAAAACGTTTAGGAGGAAAACATTAACGTACATATGCTAGGTTGATTGTGGTTAGATTTACATACCAGTGGCTTCCAGAGTGTTGTCCTCGATGAAGAAAAAGGCTCCACGCCCCTTGCTCGTAAGTGCCCACACAAATATCGTATAGAGCGTGTCCGGTTCGAGACGACGGATCTTCGTTGACATCCTCAAGGGATCCATCATTTTCTTCTCCTTCATCGAGTCCAGACCAGTCACTGCGAGGTCACATGACATCAAATGTAGTCACATGACAAAGGAATTATGGTTAAACTCCAGAGACACGATGTCGTTAATTGTGGTAGTGTTGATTTTGTGATCATTTTTCTGTTTGCACAATTTTGCATAACTTTAACTATCTTTGAAGACATATAAGCTGGTATCATGTCAGTTGCAATTAGTTTTTTGTTAGAAAATAAATGCGTACTACCAAACTACTATTGGAAATTTTAGAACAAATTAGCATACCACTTGCAACAGTTTTCAACTTGTCATTAGAAGAGGGAGTGGTTCCTTTAGAATGGAAAGAAGCAAACATTATACCGTTATTCAAAAAAGGTTCGAGAAACAAGTCAACAACGTGTAGTAGTTGATGGGGAGGCTTCAAACTGGAAATCGGTATTGAGTGGGGTACCACAGGGATCAGTATTAGGTCCTATATTATTCTTAATATAATTCAACGATTTGGATGATGAAATAACAAGCAAGGTGTTGAAATTTGCGGATGATACAAAAGTGTTTAGAAGGATTAAAAATAATGGAGATAGACAGCATTTACAAGATGATCTTGACAGGTTGATCAAATGGTCTGAAAAGTGGCAAATGATGTTCAATTTTGGGAAATGTAAATGCCTCCACATAGGACATGGGAACGAAGAAATAGAATATACAATGGGGGTACTGTACTAAGTACTACTGTAAAAGAAAAGGACTTAGGGTTAACAGTTAGTGCTGATATGAAGATTTCAGAGCAGTGCGGAATTGCAGCTTCAAAGGGAAATCAAATCCTTGGATTAATTAGGCGAAACATAACGTATAAGGAAAAAGAGCTAATAATACCGCTGTACAAAACAATAGTTAGGCCTCATTTAGAATATTGTATTCAAGCGTGGAGGCCATATCGCAGGAAGGACATAGATATGCTAGAAAGAGTGCAGAGGAGAGCAACTAAAATGATACCAAATCTGAGGGATCTTAGTTACGAAATACGCCTAAAAAAATGCGGTTTAACAACACTAGAGACCAGGAGATTGAGAGGAGATCAGATAGAAGTGTTTAAAATATTGAAGGGTTATGAAAATATTGATAGAAATATGTTTTTCTCAGTTAAGAAAGATAGAAGGACTAGAGGACATGATCTTGCATTAGCAAAGGAGCAGAGTAGATTGGATATAAGAAAGTTTTCATTTTCACAAAGGACTGTAAATGAATGAAACAGATTACCTGCTGATTGTGTGGGTGCTAGTAGCGTGAATATGTTTAAAAATAAAATCGACACATACCTCAGACAGGCGGGATACACATAGATAAAAGGGTCGGACTCTCGATAAGCCAAGGGCTTCCTTGTCCACCTGCTACTTAGAGTTAATTTTCTGGGTGGCAATCTTGTTACTATAGCTCTTGATTACGTGGCTGTATAATATATGAAAATATGCTTGATAACAATGGTGTTTCCACCTCTCCATCCTCTCTATTCTGTCTGCTTCAGTCCACATTCTGCACTTCCAAAAAGAGTACCTCCAAAATTACCTCTCTTGATGCCAACAATGTAGCCGATGATGATGCCATTCGGCTCATACGGGGGGTGCCACTTCACCCGGAAGTGATGCGAACCCTTCTCCACCACCTTAAATGATGGAACAGCACCCGGAACTGAAAAAACAACATTGGTCACGTGTCTGTCACATGATGTAGCTAGCCAATCGGATTACATCTTATAGTTAATCCATATATTTTATCTCTACTGAATGGATAAATGTCCTATACCCATTTATCTAATGGCTAGTTGCAGAACATGTTCAGATGTTTTAATACAGTGCATAATTATGTCAATGGAGCATAATCATAGTATGCCGTTTCATAATACATTTAATAATATTCTGTATACTTAGTGTATAAAACCATAATTATGTTCACCAATAGTACCCAAACTACATGATAATATCCTGCTATTTATTTTTAGATCATATCTATTTATTTCAGGTAAAAATATATAAAGGACATACAAATACATACATTACAAATTTAAATAATTAAAAAGTATACTCAATAACTAACTAAAAATAAATCATATATTTTGAATTGGTCATTATAATCCATGGCCAGTGGCTTCACAATGCAGCTGATAATTTTATTTGTTTCACATAATTTATCTGTTGCATTGTGGGAAATATAACTGACCTCCTTCTGGGGTCGTGAATTCAATTGTTTCGCCCAGGTTGCCTTTTTTCGCCCCATTTAGGACGAGAACTCCAGCTGTAACTCTGGAGAATGGCCAAAGGTTCATGACATGGGTGGATTCCTGTGACACATCCCGTCTGACGCGATCCGGATCATGGTACTCTGGGCACGGATTATAGTTGGTAAGGATCACGTCATGTGAGCGAATGTTTTCTGGGTCATCGGATCGCCAGAACTGGATCTGGAAGAGACAAGGCAAAGAGTGACTTCAACAATCACAAAGTAGTGACACAATTTATATGTGTAACAACCCTATAGACATAGTGACGTTAGCGACACAATTTGTATGTGTAACAACCCTATAGACATAGTGATGTTAGTGACACAATTTATATGTGTAACAACCCTATAGACATAGTGACAGTAATGACACAATTTGTATGTGTAACAACCCTATAGACAGCATTATGTAAGTAAAATGTCAATTATGGAACAATGTCAATTAAATAATAGAATGTAATAATTTTTACAGATGACTATGAATGAGCAAAATGCCCATCCACTGAAGGACGTGCCCTACATCCATATCCAGAAAACGGTTTCCCACAGTTATTAATAAATGATGTTTGTTATAACATAGCATAGTTTCGTGTTACATAAAACATCCCCATCTGATTGATGCTCCTTGCAACCGTATAAGTATGTCTAACATTATGAATAATTGATTTATGTCCGTCTAACATCTGGTACAAACCCTAAAATGGGTAACAATCATCCTTAATCAGACAAAATTTTAAAAGCTGAAGCAGTAGAATATATTCTGGTTGATGTGGTGGCATCCACTTGTCCACCATATCTACACACAGATCACGTTAAACACACCCCCTAGTCTACACACCCTACCTGATATCCGCGGAAGAACCCCCTGATACGACTGGGAGATGTATCGACTGGGTCCCACATGAATTTGGCACTTGTAGCATTCAAGGTGCTCTCATCCATCCAGAAGTTGCCCGGCTGATCCAGGGGTGCTGCAGGCAGAGGACACCATGTGAACCATCATGCAACCATACTTGCACATATTCGCTATGTTATGGTTACTTGAACGTACGTTCCACCACAAAGGAAAAGTAAATTAACTGTTATAACATTGGATGGAAACACCACATCACCAACCAACAAATGTTTTGTTGCCAACTTTATTCTGTGGCAAGTACTAAGCCATATTTGATGTACAATGTCATGTTCTTAGCCTTATTTGAGTCAGTTTGTTTATTGATTTTTGCTACTACAGAGGAACCTCCCTATTAAGGTCACCCTTGGGGCTGGGCGAAAGTGCCCTGAATAACAAGGTGACTATATTAGCAGGACTAATTTTCAATACTTTACTGTATTTGGAAATAATATGGGTCTGTCATAGGGTGACCTTAATTGCGAGGTGGCTGTATTACAGAGGTGACCATAAAGCGAGGATTTGTGGTTTTTGTTATATTTGGGTGGGTCTATGAGAGCAGCTTTTAGCCTTAGTGGGCACACATACATCAGACTGGTATACTATTGGTGACTATAATACACACACACATACTCATTGAGGGATGTGTGTTTGGGTCACAAAGTTGCATTCTGAATTACATTACCATTTTTGTTTATTTTGAAGGATGTGGATGTACAGTGTGAACAATAGTTAGTTATTTATTTACTCATACTTGCTGCCATATATGTCACAGTGGTACTTTATGTTACTCAATAAAGAATCCTTTTGTAAAATGACCAGTCTCCAGGGACTGCCAGCAGAGCCATACATGTATGGCACACAGATATATTTCATCTTTTGCACTGTGCTATCTTTAAGTGTTTTATTATATTAAAACATTATTTGGTATTTGTGAAAGTGATATATAGTGTATGTGGCATGTTTTACTGGAAATATGTATTTAATAGGTGGACGTTTACAAAATGCAACTTTAATAAAGAACTTAATATGGCATTAACGAAAGTAATAAATATTGTATGTGGCATGTTGATTTACTGGAAATTTGTATTTGAATGATAGCCGATCTCAGAATGCAACTTTAATAAAGAACTACTGTCTATCCGTGAAGAACTGAGGTGTGACTGTCTCCGTGTACTTACTGTCTTCCCCCGAGTGCACTTTCTTCATCTTGAGGGAGCTGGAAGGGGACGGTCCCATCGAGTTAGCAGCTGTCACCGACACAAGGTACTCCTTGTAGGTCCCCACGTTCCTCACCACCAGCTCCTTCTGGTGCCAGTCGTTGATCTCCTTCGTGACAACGTCCGCGTCCTCGCCACCAAGAGGCTCGTAGTTGACCATGTACTTGAAGCCTTCACCGTTGTGTTCAATCTCAGGCATCGGCTGAAAGTGAGGGATGTCACTGTTACACTTGCACAATGTGGCATCTCGTTAACGTTTGTGAGCTGAAGGCACATATACAGTGGCAACACATACTTACACAATGTCGACTGTTGATGTGGAAACTTGAGATAATCCAAAGTAAACTTTCGAAGTGTATAAGTTGCTGAACATCATTCTGCCATCTTGCTGTTAACTTTGGGTCCAGAGGGCCGATGGCATGGTATTTGAAACTATGGTACTGATTTGCTGAATTAGGTCAGTCCACTGATGTCATTTTTAGCAGACCGACCGATGGGCTAGGTTTCCATGGATACCACATGTGTGGAGATCTAGATTTTATGAATGAGTACACAGATTCGTTACACAGGGCATAGAAACCCCAAATCACCAACATTTTGACATGGGCACGTTTTGTTGGCTAGATTGTTAGTAGTCTCGAAAAATCTGTCAGATATCCATAGATAACATGTGTCAATTACTAATGATGAGTTAGGTACCATCGGCCAAATTTTCAGGTTTAAACAAAATAACATATAGAAATGCGTGCACTCACCTCCCACACAATCACCAGGTCGTTGGGGTCTCGACTCTCGACACACACCCCGCGGGGGTTGCCTGAGGGGGCGGAGGGAGGGGTACGACATATGGTGGTCGTCTGGTGACTGCGCGCACTCATGCCGATGTTGTTGCGTGCGCGCACGTGGAATGTGTAGCTGGCCCAGGGAGAGAGGGAGATCTCCCTCTCATACTCCAATAGGACTCTGGAGTTCGCCTCGTGATACTGGCCAGGTTCGTCAAAGGACGTGTTGTAGTAGACAATGTACTCTTGAACCTAGAAGAACAAGAACAAGTTTATTTTGACCTCAAAATATAACAAATATTGACACGATACACATATCAGGTATAAACATGTAAATGTAAGTTCTTATATAGCGCAGTATCCAGTCTTTAGGACTGCTCAAAGTACTTTACACTTTACTCCCTGGCAGACCTGTTCAATTGAACACCATCTCAACTTCTCCGGGAAGCATTCAGCCATGCTGCAATTAATGCAGGAAGACTATTCTTACACAAATATCCACCACTATGTATAGCTGGGTACTCATTCATACAGCTGAGTGAACTGAAGCATTTAGAGTAAACAAACTTGCCCACGTTCAACACTGCCGCACAGGATTCGAACCCGGATTCTCTCAATCGAGAGTCCAAAGCTCTTACCGCTGTGCTACTGTGCTCCACAATACATGATATGGTGATGCATTTATCTTATTGTGTGTATATACCATTTTTTGAACCCAGAATATTATTTAATAGAAAAGAACCTTTTAATTTTAAGAGAAACAGGGGGTCAGTGGCTCCCATTAAGACATACTGTCATTATCACAGGAGCCAACAGTTATGACAAATAAATTGTTTAACACATGTTGGCCTTTTAAATTACATGTCTATCTAAATTATATAACCATGTGAATTATATATGGCAGTAAAGGTTCTTTATAGTGACTGATATAATCAAAACTGTGCATGTTGTTTACTACTACAGTTTCCGTCCAGAAAGAAGAAGAAAGTTTATTTGATCCTCATGTACATCATATCATTCTTCGTGTATAGAATATACGCATAATTTGCATTGACAAACATAGACACACATATAATACATCATATGTATGCATATAGATAATTTACGAATAATAATTATTTTTCCAGATGTGGTCGGTAACTCCTATCAAGACAAAATGTCGCTCTCACAGGAGCCACCCCATCTACATTAATACAGTGTACTAACATAAGTCTTCTTAAAAACAATGCTGTCTGCCTCATGTGTGTATGTTTGCATGTTTGTGAATGTGAACAAGTGCGTGTGCATGCGTGTGCATCACTGCGTGTGTGTGTTCTGTTTGTTTGTGTTGCCTGTACATGTGTATACAGTATGTATACTTGCTATATTCTAGTGGTTTGTACATTTGCATCAGATCATATTTATTTGTTTTGCTGGCATGTATAGCAACTTGACCTAGTGGCCAAAGACACTACTTCTGTTGTCATATGTATGACTTGTCACAGAGACGTTGGTAGTAAGCTGCAAAGTTAAGAAATAGAATTTTGTACCTTTTTTGATTCCACAGATGACGAACTTTAAGATGAAACCTCACTTGCTGAAATATCTTCAGTAGTTTTTTATTTATTGTTAAAATTGAAATAAACTTTAGAAATGAGGTTTAAAATAATATTATCTATTGTTTTTTAACTCAGATTAGATTATAAAGTACACATTTATGTCAAAATCTAAAACTGTCTGACCATACATTTAGGGCTCATCTGCAGAAAGGGCTTGTGTGACTTAATACCCGTTCACTGTGGCGAGTCCCATATATTTTATGATCTAAATGTAAGTTCTTATATAGTGCAGTATCCAGTCCTTAGGACTGCTCAAAGCACTTTACACTTTACTCCCTGGCAGACTTGTTCAATCAAACACTATCAAGTCTCTGGGAAGCATTCAGACAAACTGCTCAATCATTGTAATATTGTGATGTTGCCATTAACGACAGGTACTCATTCATTGTAATATTGTGATGTTGCCATTAACGACAGGTACTCATTCATTGTAATATTGTGATGTTGCCATTAACGACAGGTACTCATTCATTGTAATATTGTGATGTTGTGTGTTTTCATGAGAAAAATTTCTAACAGAAAAAGTTATTCAGATGCAACGAAACTGGATTGCAATAATGTTTCATCATTATTCACGTTAACGGTAAAGTGTATAACTTGTTTATTAAATATTGTTTATAATAACTCGAATACTACTAAATTCACTGTTTTCAATTTATACACTTTTGTCTTTTAATAAGATTGAATAAAATTACCACACAGAGCATAAACCCCAGATGGCACATGGACAAGGAAGCATTGACTTGATGCTACAGATTGTAACAGATCCACGACACGACCCTGATACAACTAGGACAAGTCCCAGTCCATGATATGACTTGGACATCTACTAACATACAACTACCTTATTTGAAGATATAAGCAAACGACAAACTGCCATGTAATAAACGGCACCTAACAGTAAAGCTGTGATTAGAAATCTTCATGCTGAGACTGCCTCTTATAATAAGCTGATGATTGCAATCGTCAACAG
The DNA here is from genome assembly GCA_963995525.1 of Escarpia spicata. Lineage (NCBI taxonomy): Eukaryota > Metazoa > Annelida > Polychaeta > Sabellida > Siboglinidae > Escarpia > Escarpia spicata. The sequence goes on from OZ023205.1 coordinate 5,385,314, forward strand.
TGATTTAAAGTTGCATTCGAGGATACGTCGACATTAGGTAAAGATGTATATACATAACAGTTTTGATTGAGTTTACAAAATGATTGTTGGCTCCATTCTTACATTTGTTTACTATATCAGTATGTGTTCTTTTTATATCTCTATGGACATTACATTTGTACATGCTGCACAGTTGAGTCTGAAATAAAGATATTGAACTGAATTAAAATATCTGAAACTATGCAAATTCTGCTTCAAAAACTGAAACATTTTAAATACTAATTACCCAGAGACGGTGGTATATAGAGTAGCCATCCTACCTTGTCATTGTTCTCACTGCCCGGCTGCCATGCGATTTCAGCCCGGGTTGTGCTGCAGCTAAGCAGAGCAACGTCAGTTGGTGGGTCTGGTCGATCTGCAGCAAAGCATAAAAGTGTTAACTTGTGCATATCACGCCGGATACACAACAAAGCTAGAGAGGGACATCTGTGTGAATTATGCCAAATACAAAGACATGTTGGCTATAAAATTAAATAATATGGAAGTCTTCTGATTTACATAATTCACTTCCACCAAAACTGGAAACCACTGGTTAGATCAAATCATAGTTGACATTTTATTTGACCCCACTCCACATAGACCCATAGTGCGTAACTTATATTGATACAAAAAAGAAAAAAAATTCAAATAATTGTTTTTAAATAATATTGCTCCTGATAATTTTATGTTCTTGCTGGAGTTCCTTCAATTCATTAATACCGTTCATTTAATTAATTGATCATAACTTGAAATATAACTTTTTACTAATTAATAATAATATATTTTATTTCATATCGTGCCAGATCCATATCTGTTCAAGGTGCTTTACAACATATTAAAATACATAAAATAGTGTACGAGTGTAAACAAATATATAAAACATTTATTAATTACACATACATTTTTTATTAGTATTACCTTTAAATACATTCTACTAGTTTGAAAATACTTTTCTTAAAATATACATATTTTATAAGTGTATTTTTTTTATTTTATCCCATGCCATGAACGTCTAACAAAATTATGCTACATAAAAATAAATGTATTATTATTATATCATACAAAAACATGAACACATTCTTCTGCACAATGCACTTCTTTGTTGGTATAAATGAGTCAAACAATTACTTTAGTGACTCCTATGAAAGCAACTATAATGTCTCAATAGGAGTCACTGACACCTTTAATAGAAATTACATGACACTGGTATATATGAATATATATGTGCATTTATAGCTTCTGTTTACTTATATTATTATATACAGACTGTATATTGGGTAAAAATAAAACTTTCTTATTCTTGTTCGTAAATGAACCGTGACAAAGACTCACCTTTGACTGTCAACTGAACGGTGACGGCATCTGAGTCTAGTCCATTACTCGCGACACACGTGTACTCCCCAGAATCGCCCACAACCACCTGACTGATGGTGAGAGAGTTGTCGGCCATGTTCTTTGAGATGCGGCCCTCCTGCTCATAGTCGATGGGCTCTCCGTTTCTCTTCCACTCGATTCGTAGCTTCGTCTCCTCAGCCGGGTCGGTGTGGGCTTGACAGTTGAATATCACGTTCGCCGTTGCGTTTACGGCTTTACTCTCGGGCCCCCCGTAGATCACTGTGCGTTCTGGAATGGCCAAACATTATTTACTATTATTATTATTGCTATTGACACATTTGATGCCCTATAATGGTTTTAGTAAATGGGTGCTTAACATTGACAATATGATCAAAGTATGTGTGTATATTAGTACAGACATTATTAAAGGGCCCATGTGGACTTGCTGGTAAAAATCACTACATAACAAATAATATAATAAAGGTAACTTTTAACCATTTCAGTGTGAGACCGCGTTACAGTGGGCTGTTGTGTTATGACGCTTGAATACGACAACCCGCCAGAGTGTGGAGAACAACACAGCAGCTTAGTCCCTAACTATTGAAATGAACGTTAACAGCAGCGACGCCTAATGACTATCGTTGGAATCGCACAAACGTCAGCATCATGATGATGACAAATTTATAAGGTGCTTCTATGCAAACAATTCAAGATATTTTATTTGCTGGGATTGTCTGACATATCATCGGTGTTTGATATGCATCTATATTGCTGCGATGTTACGATAGTACCTTTCTTTGGAATAAATAAATTGTTTTCATAAAAACCGACAACATGGTGAGCAATGATAGGGGAATGTATGCGTATCTTACGATAACTGACAGTAAATGTCATTCCAATGTGGGTGTTTCTTTCCAGTTTACGATACAGGTATTGGGTATGCTGTGCATTTACGCTGCATTAATTTTGATTATGTGCTCGCACTTTGCCTTGGCGACTTATATATTATTTATGACTTATAATTAGTGCAACTGTGACATGTCCGGGATTCATATTATTATTCAGTAATCGGAAGTTACTTAGTGACCAATTCTTGATTATATATTATAAAATATTAGTACAATTAGTCAACATGGAATTTTCTCCATTGTGGCACAATTGTAGGTAATATGTCAGTTCAAGTTTCATCATGGCAAAACCGTTGATCTTGGTTTCTGTGCCAACTATTGTTATAATGGACATGTCCACAATATTCCTTGATGGCCTTGGTTTCATAATGTACATGGTATTCCTACTCAAAATATGTATATTTCTATGAGAAACATAACAAAACACGGGTGTTCCGCCATCTTGAATTTCCTGGTTCGCATGGCAACCAATCTCACAATTTGTATACTTACAATATTCTTTCATGAACCTAGTTTACTAATATATATGGCAGTGTCTGAAATTAGCGAAAAAAAAAAAAAATTAACTGGCCCAGATCAACTTTGAACTGACCCTGCTGAATTTGAACTGGCCCGACTAATTTACAAACCACATTGACACATTTCTATTTTTTCACATTCTTTAATCACACACGTGATAGTCTATCATTTGAATTTTACATGTAAGTACTTATGACATTAAACGGTAATAATTTTAACATTAACTATATGTACACTAACATAATAGAGCTAAGTTACATTAACATAATATAATTTTGCATATATATATATATACATATATGCTGTATATATATACATATATACGGTGTATATACAGCACTGTATATATATATATATGCATAAATAATTAAAATTAGGCCTTAACAAAAAGTACAAGCATGTATGTAAACACACTATAATAATAAAATGCAAATTTTAAAATAATATTTTTAATTAGCAAACTAGCCTATAATAAATATTGTTCCAAATGTATGTCCTGATTGTTCAAAATCTGCCCAAAACTAGTACTTGTATTTAACTGTATTTATGTTGCACTCAGATGCATGTATAAAGTACATTTGCTGCTTCTTTTGAGGTGTTTCCCGGTCTATTCGCTAGGTGGCACCACCAAATTATGTGGCCTTCACCTTGTCACGTTACAAAATACATTTTTGGCAACAGTGAAATCTGGATTTAGGCCATATTTGTTTGTAGATGAGGAACAAAAAGCATGCCTAACTCTGACCTACAACCGAGATAACTTCCAAACACCATAAAATTTAGTCCCAAGGTTGCGACAAAAGTATGAAAAATGGTGTCCAGTCCGACTCTTGGAAAACTGCACTGCCGGTGGCGATGCCACCGATGTTTAGACTTGGCATTTGTTGGCTTTGCTATTGAATGCAACCGTTCACGTGATAAGAGTTCAGTTCTGACGAACTATTGTTGAATTATTACCAAAGTTGCGTTGACCGTCTCCTATAACTGAGTCGGGTCTAAGAATTCTAACAAACTACGCATCGGATGCAGCCTAGCCGCATCCACCGAGATAAACCGGTGGCGTTTGTGAACCGGCAGTGTTGGGCTGATAACTTGAACATTTTGTCGAATTGAATCAACGGGACGCATTTTGAATTGGTGGCCACCGATTCAAAGGCCTTAATTTTGAACACTGTATATGATGTTCCTACTAAAAAAATGCAGCCTTCTGTGTAAAAAGTGAAGTTAAAAAGGGTTACCCTGTTTCACTGGAAGCTCAAAGGAAACACAGTATTCAGTGGTAACTGACTGGCCAGAAACTTAGCACTGAAATGGTAATATATCCTATTTTTACATTCTTTTTTAATTTTTCTGATACTTTTTATAACTTATTTATCTCTTAATTAACATTTTTTTTCTTACCCAATTATATATTTTACTTATGTATTTAAAAAACATATATTTTAAATAAGCATTTGCATCCATCAACTACTTGTATGTATTATGGGTTTTTACCTGAAACAATTGTGTTCATATTCATATTCGTATCACCACTTTTTATTCATTTATTATTATCCATATTTATTATTACAAAAATGTGTTGTTAAGTACCACACATCATAGAAACATACATATTTTAATACATACATGCAATCATAGCTATACATTTAAATAAATATATTGAGTATAATATAAATATATTAATAAATATAAAATTATACTTAATAAACCACATTTGATATATTATTAAATGCACACATCTATGTCATTGTTATATTCGTGTAAAATGAAATATTAAGTAATTACCTCAAGAACATTATTTTACATATACTTGTTATGAGAAAGTGTCAAAGTGTATGGATTGCGCAATGCAATAGTAATAATTATAAAACAAACCTTAAGTTTAGGATATTTATAAAAAAATTATATTTATAAATTAATTTTACTGTCATATACTTACCCCTGACAATCAACTGGCCCAGGGCTTCGATTTCACCAAACTTGTTCCTAGCGTGACATTTGTAGGTCCCTAAATCTGTTTGGAGGACACCCTGTAAGCAGACGTCATTGCTAACATGACACAACATTTTGCATTCTCAGACGTCATAACGATGTCATTGCCGATATGATATACACTCTGTCACTGTCAGACGTCATGAAAATATCACTGCTGACATAATAAAGTCTGTTGCACTCTCAGACGTCATAACGATATCACTGCTGACACAACATACTCTGTTCCTGTCAGTCATCATTAAAATATAATTGCTGACAACAATGCCTCCCCTAATGTAAATACATTATATTGTATTTATGTGTGACCAAAATAAACTTTTATTAAAATATTTTAACAGTGTCTACTTCCATTCTCAGAAATATAGTCTTCACAAATTTAAATCACAGGCAAAGATTATGAAACAAACATACTGTGTGAAGTGACAAAAAATGAACGGTAATTTGGTGTATATAAAATGTTAAATATAAACATATTAGGGGACCTGTATGAAGACATTCTCAACAAGATAGGGACACTGCTTGTATGCATATAAATGCAATAATACATTACAAAAAATTTACTCTGAAACAGTTCTAAAACCAGTCTTCTTCTTCCATTATACGATCAACAACATTATGGTTGATAATTCTTCATCGTTTTTTTTAGAATGAGACCTCCTCTAAGGGAGTCCACGACGGGTTTTTTCATATTTCCCTGCGTGAGATCTTCTACTTCCCCTGTCGCAGATGCCAGAGAGAAGAAACCAAAGACTTGTAGCGTCTCTTCCGAAAGACACAGGCAACATAGGGTGAACAAAATTGCCCATGTTTCGACATGGTAGCCAAACCAGTACTGAACCACCGCCCGGCCAGAACCAGGATTTGAACCCCAGTTCCTTCGAATGACAGTCCAGCACTGTAACCACTCGGTCATTGTGCCCTACTGCGCCCTACAGTCTCCCTGTTGTATATTCTACTACATCAGACTTTAATCTAATATAAAATATATATTTAGGGGTCTCAACCCTTCTGACCCACCTTGATCTTCAGATCGCCATTTTTCTTCACTTTAAACCTGTTGTCTGTAATCTCTCTGCCGTCTTTTGTCCAAGTGATCACAGGTTTTGGGGCCCCAAAAGTGCGACATTTCAGGATTATGTCCTGCACCTCGGCGGCCTTCGTGACAGACTTTGGGGCCTCGATGAAGCTGGGTGGTTCGGCTGGCAACACAAGAGACATATCAATGTGGAGGTAACTTGATGGCATAACAAAGAGTTTGAATGGAGAAATCTTGGGCCAAAGTGCAAACGGTTAAATATATAAAAAGTTCCATTCAACAGCTTTTATGTATGAATCAGCTTTGTGTTTATATATTTTTTATTGCTAACCAAAATATTGATATTACTGACAACAATTTTGCTCCTTCCTTTTATGATTTCAACATGTGGAACAGATAGTCAATTAAGAGAAAAAACTGTAACACCAGTCATATTCTGAAATTATCTTGAATTTCTACTAGTAACACCCTCTGGGGAATGCCTCATCATATATTTTTTTCACTGAAAAAAGTTAATAACTCTAAATAACTAGTTTTGCATTATTTTTTTCAAATATGTTGCCAACTGTTAGATGAGATGGCACTGGTCCAAGGCAGAGAATAAACATGGACTGAAACAACAAGACATTGGCATTTAGGAGGAGATACACTTACAAGACTCAAAAGTTAACATATTAAAGGGACGTAATTGTTCGTCTACCCGGAATTAGCAGTAGTAATTTCTAACTGGAAGTCTGCTGTGTTGACTGTAGGAAAATGAGCATTGTTGAACATCAAAGGGTATAGCATTAGCAGTTAACTCAGCCCGACTCGGCTGTACTGCCAATAAAGCTTGTTTTAAAACTATGTTTTGTTTACTATTTGAACTTGCACACGTGGTCGTGCCTTCAAATTGCGACCATTGCTACAGGCTTACTAAACACAATTTGGGGCAACATGCCTTCAACAACAAAGTTAAGAACATACATGAAAAACCAGTTTTGGGGCCCTTGGAGGCCCTAGAATGATTAAATCAAATACAGATTTCTTGTGCATAGTGGCAGTGCCCTAAAATATGTCTATGCAAAATTTGAGAAAAAGTTGCTGAACGGTTTCTGAGATACGGCAGCTAACGGTGGACGGCGGACGCAGAGTGATGGCATAAGTCCATTGGACCTTCGGCCCAAAGGACTAACTAGGAAGAGAGTGTGTCCATTTAATATAAAGATAATACTACTTACCCAGCACATTGAGAAAGGCATTGGTGAAGATGTAGCCGTGTTTGTTGGAGGCGTTACACTGCAGCACCTGGGCGTCTGTCTTCGTCAGGTTGTGGTAGATGACACTCTTTTTGGTGACACTGCGCCGGGGGTCATCAGGCAGCTCTAGTGACAGCAAGTGCCATGTCATCGTCATGCAGACAAGTTTTAAGAAAAAATGCTTTTCTGGTAATGCAGTTTTCTAGTAAATATGCTTTTTTTTTATTCACAGAGCAAAATTTAAGAAATTTAAGACTTGGTTTTTATTTACTTGTTTTAATTTATTAAAAAATTACACATTATATTTAGTTCGAAATAGATTTTATTTTATTTGTTAACCATGTATGGGCAAGTGGAGGGTGAGTGAATTCACAAGGACTGGAGAGATTGCATTCTGGAAGTATTTCTAAATAACTCAGTAGGTTCATTTTGCATCCAGAAGTAGTTTTTATGGGGATGAGAGTGGTGGGAAGGGTTGGGGATGAGGGTGGTGGGAAGGGTTGGGGATGAGAGTGGTGGGAAGGGTTGGGGATGAGGGTGGTAGGAAGGGTTGGGGATGAGGGTGGTGGGAAGGGTTGGGGATGAGGGTGGTAGGAAGGGTTGGGGATGAGGGTGGTGGGAAGGGGTGGGGATGAGGGTAGTAGGAAAGGTTGGGGATGAGGGTGGTGGAAAGGGTTGGGGATGAAGGTTGTAGGAAGGGTTGGGGATGAGGGTGGTAGGAAGGGTTGGAGATGAGGGTGGTAGGAAGGGATGGGGATGAGGCTGGTGGGAAGGGTTGGGGATGAAGGTGGTAAGAAGGGTTAGGGAGGTAGGAAGGGTTGGAGATGAGGGTGGTAGGAAGGGATGGGGATGAGGGTGGTGGGAAAGGTTGGGGATGAAGGTGGTAAGAAGGGTTGGGGATGAAGGTGGTGGGAACGGTTGGGGATGAGGGTGGTGGGAACGGTTGGGGATGAGGGTGGTGGGAAGGGTTGGGGATGAGGGTGGTAGGAAGGGTTGGAGATGAGGGTGGTAGAAAGGGATGGGGATGAGGGTGGTGGGAAGGGGTTGGGGATGAGGGTGGTCTGAAGGGTTTGGGGATGAGGGTTGCAGGAAGGGGTTGGGGATGAGGGTGGTTTGAAGGGGTTGGGGATGAGGGTTGCAGGAAGGGGTTGGCAATGAGGATGGTGGGAAGGGTTGGGGATGAGGGTGGTGGGAAGGGGTTGGGGATGAGGGTGGTTTGAAGGGGTTGGGATAGGGTGGCAGGAAGGGGTTGGGGATGAGGGTGGTCTGAAGGGTTTGGGGATGAGGGTTGCAGGAAGGGGTTGGGGATGAGGGTGATTTGAAGGGGTTGGGGATGAGGGTTGCAGGAAGGGGTTGGTGATGAGGATGGTGGGAAGGGGATGAGGGTGGTCGGAAGTGTTGGGGATGAGGGTGGTTGGAAAGGTTGGGGATGAGGGTGGTGTGACCGTACCATTGATGGACCACTTGATGTCTGGGTTGGGGACGCCGCCCGCCTGGCACTGGAACTCTGCGGTTGAGGATGAGGGTGGTTTGAAGGGGTTGAGGGTTGCGGGAAGGGGTTGGGGGTGGTTTGGAGGGGTTGGGAATAGGGTGGCGGGAAGTGGTTGGGGATGAGGGTGGCGGGAAGGGGTTGGGGATGAGGGTGGCGGGAAGGGGTTGGGGATGAGGATGGCAGGAAGGGGTTGGAATGAGGGTGGCGGGAAGGGGTTGGGGATGACGGGGGTGTGACCGTACCATTGATGGGGATGCCATTGATGAACCACTGGATGTCTGGGTTGGGGACGCCGCCCGCCTGACACTGGAACTCTGCATCTTCCTCCTCAGATGAGTTCACGTCTTCTGGAGGGGTGATCCAGAATGGTATCGCTGCGAAACAAGTACAAATACTTTCATTTCCGGCTAAAACCGACATACTGTGGAACCTTGCTTTACGGACGGTCACCTCAGTAATACAGCAACTCGCAATTAAGGTCACTCTAGAACAATCCAAAATTATTTCCACATAATAAAGTATAAGATATTAGTCCCACTAGTATGGCCACCTTGCTATTCAGGTTACTTTTGTCCGGTCTCAAAGGTTGCCTAGTGATGTTCCACAGTACCATTATATATATTATTTATACATCACAAATGGATATGTTTAACAATAAGTAAATAAGTAAGATATGTTATAAATATAAATAAGTAAAAATATTATAATTATAATAAATTATCAAAAAGATATGAATAGGGTTGGGACAAAACCCATACGAATGTGTGATTCGGAAGAATGCGGATACAACATAAAGAATAATATGTGATCCTTGATGTCTGATTTTTGCATGCATATTGTTCAAGAGGCAATTACTTCAAAGTTTATAGGGTGATACAATGCATAAAAATAATAACAAAGACACAGGGGCATTTCTTAATATAGATATTTCTACAATCAGGTTTTTTATCAACATTTCTGAAAGATACAAGCTTGTGATCAGAGACTGTCTCACTAAGACAACGGGGTCGGAAGGATATTCATCTTTAAACAGAATCCACTGTTAACTTTAACAGACGTTTTCATAACGCAAAATAGCCAGCGCCATATCACTCAGGAAACTATTTCCATGACACACCAACGAAAGCCTCCCTGAGTGCATCCCAGAGGACACTATTTCTGTGACACACTAGCGAAAGTCTTCCTGTGGCGCACCCTGGTGTTGACAGTTTTCTGTATTCAAGATCATTGTTAAGGAGCTAAATCGATTTTAAAGCGCAAAATCAGGCTTACGAGCTCATAAGAATGCTAGTGAAATGGTCTCCTGAAGAGGTAATGAATGATCCCCTGAGGAGATAATGAATGATCCCTCCCCACTTACATTCGACATGGACTTTGAACTGTTTGCGTATCGGGTCAGTGAGTCCAGGCTGCGTTGCGAAGCACTCATATTCACCCGTGTCCGAATGGTCAATGTCTTTGATGAAGATCTCCTGGCCAAAGCTCCTGTGTTCTACCTTGGGGGGCATTGGGTCATCCAGTCTGCGCCACTCCACCGTTGGGGTTGGGCTACACACGGCAAGATTATAGCAATAAACATAGGGTAAATAGAGATAGGGCTATGTAAGAGATAGGGTAGGTCAGGTTAGGTAGGGATACACATATGATATAGGGTAAGACTGTATGTTTTTATATATAACATAGGGTAAGTTGGGTTATGATGTTATACGTTATGTAAGGTAAATTGGGATAGGGTTATACACATGATATAGTGTTGGATGGTATACGACTTTGTACACAATGTAGGGTAAGTTGAATTACTACTTTATACATGACTTAGGGTAAATTGGCAATAAAGGGTAAATTGAATAATGATATACTATTAACTATTGTCTCCTCATAAGAAATGACAAAGTGGGTTAACAGTATAGATGATTTAGGGTAAATTGATATATGGCTTCATAGGTGACATTTTTGGTTACCATTTTGATATCTACATACTTGACATTTGGGAAAACATTACATTTTAAAATACTGATTTAATATGATGCACATGAAACTATGGAATTATGCAGCATGTAACAATGTTTTATTGCTTAGATTTCATGACAAGAAGAATTGTCATATTAGAAAGGAAGCACATCAGACTTACAATCCAGCAAAGATGCACTTGAGACGGAGTTTTTCACCCTTAATGGCAATGGTCATTGCAGCGGAAGACCACATTAGCTTCGGAGAACTGTATTTTGGTGGTTCTGAAGTAGAACAGGCAGCAACTCACAGCAATTGACTCCTGTAAATCTACCTCTGCATTGTATCATCAGTCAAAGAAAATAAAAAAAAATGTCCAATTTATGAATAATTTTTGGTGGTGATATATACAAACGACTATCTGCATCGCATTTCCGATGCTTGGTGTTTTGTAGAGGTTGGTGGTATGGTGCCAAAGTTATCAACGTAGTCAGGTTTGTATTTATTCTGCAAATACAACCAAATTGTGGCATACAGGATAATATTAATCAATCAGTCCAGAAAATAAAACAAAAAAGTGGCTGTAAAATTAATCTGGGATTTTATTGGTGTTGGAATTTGGTCAACAGAAACAAAATGATAATTTACCCAGTACTTTCAAGACAAGTCACCTTTATACATAAAACTATTTACAGAAACGTCATCTTTCCTGACAGACGTCACTCACTACAGGCAAAGCAGAAAGAAGACACCGTCACGTCAAGACACCTTCAACAATGACAGCTCTGCCCAGGGGGTCCAGGGGTCAGATGGGGGAGAAATGTTATATTCTTCAATCATGAATTCATAACTTTTTATGTAGAGCAAGCAGTCTTGGTTGTAATCAAACATTTCATCTACTGACACGAAAACTAGTCACCGGGGTACATAAACAAATTGGGTAATATGTCTATCTTCAAACTTTATGCAAATCTGACCCCAGAAATCATCCCCTTGGTTGAGGGCAGAGCAGCAAATTTCACAAGATATACATTCCAAAAAACATTGACATCAGACCAAACTACTCGACACAAATCCGCGTCAAACCAAAACTCTGATTCTTTGATATATCTGATCCCATTCCACTTTGTTATCTTTACCGATGTTGATTTCGAAGGTGACATCACAATGGTCTGATATTTTTCATTACTAATTTTGGTTACCAAATTTTGTAAAAGCAAAATCGTTACATGTTGTTTTCGGTTAAACCACATAAAGAGCCAAAACTACATTTCATACAAGCCATTAAAAAATGATATATCCTACACCTATAATTACAAACAGTTTCCAAGACATGTCAGAAAATACTAATTCCAAAATTCATAATTCTTAAAAAATTACACCCCCTACTACATGTGTATTAGGTTCATGCAGGAATGATGCGTTTAATAAATTTCATTTTCTCCTAATTGTCATGGGCATGCAGCACATGCACTAGTTTAATTAGTCTGACCTACGCTAGAATTCCCTGGCATGTTTCAGTTTTGTTTTGACGCAGGATTTGGACATAAAGCGAACAGAGCAACATGGACGAGACAACATTACAAATGACAAGTACAAAGTGAACAGACAGTCTCCCAGCAATCAACTATAGTGACGTCCACATCGATACGTATTCCCAGCTCAAATCAATTTTGCCATGATTTAACTTACAACAAAACATTATGACCTATTTTAGTGGGCTACAAAACTAAACATTTCCTTTTTATTATCAATTCGGCCATCCAATGTTCCTTTTTCAATTTAGTCATCAAACTTCCACGTAATTGTTTTATTCAGACATCCAAACTTTCGTTTATTTTAAATTTCGGTCATCAAATTTTCAATTTTTTTCAATTCCATTTAAAAGATGCCATCCATTTACAAATGTACATTCAATTCAGCTAGTCTAGTTTCCATTTTTATTTTTAATTCAGCCATTAAATTGTCTGTTTTTATTTTCCATGATTTCTTACTGATAGCACCTAAAGAATGTAACGTGGGATTTATCTTACTTACAAAAACATGAAATGCTTTAATTACTTTCATAGAGTTCCGTTCGCTCCCACAACATTTTTGGTTCATCTTAACACCTGTCACAATGTTAGTAAAAACAAATGATAGCATTTCCTGATCCAGACATAATTATTTCTATTTTCTCTACATCTGTGGGGACACCATATTGACAGGTTAATTGTCTAGTGATAAACCAGTTGTTGAGGAAGCTTGAGCCTGGACGAAGCAGTGTGTAGGTTTTGCTTTGCACAAACAATGAAGCAAAAATGTACAAGAACTGTGAAAGGAGAGTTAGTTAGCAGTATTGATGGTGGTTTATGTGAGTCATGGCATTAATTGCTGCATTACTAATTATAATACAATTCTTACAACATTAAAACCTTGTCTTGGCTGAAATTCAATACCAAAACTTGTTTTCTAAAGTGTCATTTGGTAAAAAAAAGTTTTATTGGACTTTTTTAGCAGATTGTATCAATTAAAACTTTAATTTGAGGTATTAGAGTAGAACACCTCAGACATAACAAGTCAACTGCCACTGAAGTACACATTAATTTTATTTATGCGTATTGAATATTTCATCATAAGTAAGCTAACGTTAAATATCTGGGTTTTTTCCATTAACCCCAAATTCCCACCTCGATGAGACACACGGAAGGGAGTAAACACACAGCTGGTTCCCAGCAGCATAAGGGTTAATATCCCGCTTACTTACCACTCTGATGAGCCATGCTTCCGTCTCAAGTTCTACGTACCGACAGATGAGTGTGTTCATCGTTCCTTAGTGCCTTTCATGCAGGGTTAATCACACGTCGGGGGAAGGTTGTCATTTATTAGTATAGTTTGGGTTTTTTCTCAAGGTCATGTTATTGGGGTGGTGAGTGATAAAATATTGTTTAGCTGCCTTCTCGAGCTTCAACATGTGACAATCTGGGTGACTTTATTTTACTTGTCAGTTATAAAATAAAGGCAGCAAAGACAACAAAACGCCTTTTTATTGTCACAACGCAGTACTGCACGGAACATAGGAAAGCAAATGATCAAGAAATCAATGTAAATACGACTACAATATGCATAAGCCAGCAAAAATACCAATTAGACCAAGAAAAGACCATGCTTTGACATCTACTTTTGTGAATTCTAAATGCAACAAGCCAAATTGGTTTACTCCGCAAAGCGTCTATGCTAGGACTAAAAGCACATTGTGTTGATATTTAATCAAAAATGGAAACGTTATCCACTTTTGACAAAAATCCATCAGTACATTCCAGGGTTGTTGGCATTAAGTCGTTAGTTATTCACTGACCACACCAATTCATTATCTTCACTATAGAAAATGTATAATTCACCCACTTTTAAAATTATTCACAATAAGCATATAAGCCCAAACCAATGTCTTGAAGGTTGTTCAAATAATAAAACCATCTAAAAGATATATATTCAGTTTAATCTACTTGACACAAAATGAGGATTGATAATAAATAAACTGTAAAGAATCTGAGACTATAAAAACAGTATAAAGTACTGTAGTAAGAACATTTGTAATGTCTACTTTAATAAACTTCCAATACGTACTTCCGTTTTAATCGCGAGGGTACATAATGAGAGGTATCGTTAATCCTTAGCATGCCATCATTTCTGATGCATCTTGGGACATAAATTAGTGTATGTCATGCTCACCAGGGAGAGCTACGACCACTCTACGAAGGAGGGGCAGGCGGAATGCGATACGTACCGGTCGGAGAAGGTCGCGGAGTAATCTTCTGATCATATCCCTTCACCAGACTTCTCAGGACGTTATTTTGTGTAATACACACGTACTTCTCGCCCCCACGATAATCATCGCTGACTACATTAGAAATATGCAGGTTCCCTGGGAAGGCAAAGGACGAAGCGTTCACACACAGAGTTAGTCAGAACACTTTCACCAATCACTGGGCGTCATGACGCAGGACGCCAGAAGGCGCTTCAGATGAGTCCAGGTGTCAAAGTCGGCGTATGATACTTCCGTACATTGTTTTTATTTTTTATTGAAAAATTGCAACAGGAATTTTCTATATCATTTCTGATTCTTCCACATATTTATATTGTTTTTGGTTTTCTTTGAAACATATTTTGTCATTTTCCTGTTAATAAAATTTAATTGCATGTTTCAAGAAGTAATTTGTTCGGTCGGATGATATCAGAAATTACAAAAAAATGGTTGCAGAAAAACTGCCAGAAATCGCAACTGGAAATATTGCCGCTTTTGACACCTGAACTTCTGTAGCACCATCTGATGGGGGTCACCAGTGATCGATGCCGATTCGACATTTGAGCCACAAAACACAGCACACAGCAACCACGCCCGAGGTGGGGCAGCGGTCAAGTGGTACCTGGGCTTGAATTGGGGTCAATTTCTTCGTCGTCACCCTTTGAGAGTGAACGCAGATTTTCGTTATTGACAATACAGACGTAGCCATCGCCATCTGTCTTGTCTTGCGCCTCAACATTTGCAAAATACAGGTTGCCTGAAATGGAAATCCTTGTTAACATTTGCGTAACATCAAAGGTGCCTTTGCAACTTTTTTTCATAAAATAATTTCCATACTAAACTTATTTTCCATAAAAATAATTTTTGAGCAATTTTTTTAACATATACAGTGTAAATGCAAAAAAATTACTTTTATAGAAATAGTTATATAATTTTAATATGTAATAGGGTTTGTCTAACAAGCAAAAGTGTTCATACATTTTAATTAACAATCTTTCTACATTTGCATGTGATGAATATTGCATGTGAAATTACTAATATAAAACATTTGATTTTTACATCCATGAATTGGAATCCTGAAACAGATGTACCACAGTTAACACAAAAAAACAATTTTAGGAAAATGACAGATTTGCCAACTTGAATTACACGTACCTTAAATACTATTTAGTGTTTCAAATAATTACATAATCAAATTAATTATAGCCAAATTCTATGGTGATAGTCATAACTGGAGACTCGGTGGTTTTTGCCATTTCTTTATGCACAGAGAATAATCAAGTAAAAATACAATTAATATAAATACATCACACGTCAAATGCCTCTACATATTTCACAAAAGTTGTATAAATAAAAATGTATGTAATTTTACTCATTCAATCGTATCACAATCATTGTTATTTCCGACACTTCTATGAGTTGTTGACATCATAATGAGTGGACATCTACCTTCAAAGTCCTGCGAGACTCGCTTTGTGTTGTCAATGGCACTGATCTTCGCCCCGGGCTTCGACTCAGCCCAGTACAGGATGCCACTGGGGTAGCTATAGGGGGGGTTGCAGAGAAGAACGAGGGGCTCGCCGATGACAGGGTGATGAACCTTGGGCTCCGTCATCGTGGGGAAGGGGTGGAGGGCTGCAAAGGGGAATCGGAATGAAGGACTTGTATTCCATTTTAAGGCAGTGGTCAAGGGACAATTTCACTAAGACATGAACTCATAAGGAATATCACCATTAAAGAAATCTTTTGTGAAAAAAGGTGCAGCCGTAATACCAAGGACACTATTTCTGTGACACACCGCCAAAAGTGTCACGGTGGCGCGCCCTTGTGTTGACAGTTTTCAGTATACAAGATCTCTGTCAAGGAGAGAAATCTATTTTTAAAGAGCAGAATCCGGCGTATGGGCTCATGATGATGTTGGTGAAACGTTCCCCGATGTTATTATCCGTGGAGCTACATGAGATTTTAATTGTAAATTAAAATTACATGTGTTTTTATTTAAACTGCTTATGTTGGATCAAGAACCCCCTAGTCAGTATTGATATTGATTTTGACCATACCAAGGTGACAATTTATTATTACAAAAATTTTACTTTTGTAATATCAAGTTAATGTTTTAGTTTTTATAATGATAATGATGATGGAATTACCAACCAAGAGATTCAGCTGGTATATCTGAACAACAACAAGTTTCTGGAGAGGGAAAAGGATGTTATTTGAGGTCATCCGTCTTGGCCGACTTACTGGCTTTCCTGAGCATGGTCTTGAGACCGAGGGCGGTGCCATACATGTTCTTGGCAAAGCACTGGTAAATGCCCTCGTGGCGACTGAGGGGTTCGGAAATTATGATGGTTCCACTGCCCGGCTCCCGCTCGAAGTCGGAACCCTTGATGTCCAGGGGCTCACCATCCTTCTTCCATGTGTACCTGCACGGGTCATAGGTCATAGGTCACATATCAACAAATACAGACACATGTTATAGGTCATAGATCACAGGTCGAATCATGCAGGCACAAGTGATCTCAACTCAGACACAGGTGACAGGTGACAGGTCACAGGACAGAGATCATACATCAATTCATGCAGATATGAGACAGGTGAATGCAACTCATACAGACACAAAACACAGGTCATAGGTCAACTTATACAGACACAGGATAGGTGAATTCATACAGACACTACAATGCATACAGTGTTTTACAGACACAGGACACATATCAACTCAGACATACACTAGACAACTTTAGCAGATTTTTTTTTTTCACTTGTCTTTCGTTTTTCTCGGGGGATTTTTCATTCATCATATTCATTTTTTTCATTCTTTTTTATTCCATGAACCGTGATTGTGAAGTCAGAGTGCGAACATCCCCACATTAAAGTGCCAGAATAACATACCAAATAATCGTGGACATCTATGGAAAGAACAAGAACTCGTACAGACACACAACCCCTCCACCTGTCTATCATAGTACCACCCTAACACTTGCACACAAGTTGGCATGTAAATACTCACGTTGGTTCTGGGTCGGCCGAAGCCTTACATGGCAGCTTCACTCTCTCCCCCACCTTGTAGGCCACCTCCTTCTCAGATTGGATCGTAAATCGTGGCGGTGACGTAACTGGAGGGCAAACAAAAGACACTGTCAGTATACAACCATTTCACTGAGGAGCACCTCTGGTCATCAACACGGTGGACAAACTGGACAGAACAACTGTTTTGGACAAGTTCTCTTCATTTGTGTCTATTCGATGGGAGGAGGTACAATATATTAATATTATTAAGTCAAAATATACATTTTGATGCATATATACATATAGATATATGTTTGTGAAGTGCATGGTTATTTACTAATGGATAGGCAAATATCTGTATAATGTACACTGAATAACTATGCTATCACTCTGCATGGTGACAAGAATTCATATATCATCATTGACAATGACATCATTTCCTGCTGCTGCTATAACTGTGCTATGTAATGCACTCATGGCATGTACGCGACAGGTAATTCCAAACACATGCAATAAATGACATGTAAAACAAGTCCCACAAACCAAAACCACTCATCAGACATCTGGCTATGAGAACCTGTGATAATGACATCTTAGTTCCGGTTCATTCACCAGATGGCACCACCAGACACTCCACCAACCACTCAACAACTCCTGGTCAGCGTTGCCATGGCGATAACATAAATCACGCTGTACTGAGTTGCCCAAGCGAATCGCTTTTCCTGATTGCCATGGCAAGCTGTGCAGTGCATATGATTCCCATTATTTCAGGTCACACTCTAGAGCCAGCAGAACTATGGCTTGTATGCAGGAGAGGCCTGGCACTGCGATCACTGCACCGATCACTGCACCAATCACTGCACCGAGGCCCGAGCACTGCACCGCAGTATGCGAATCTGTTTGCTGAATATCAATACAGTGACATGTCAACACAGCTCTGTCACACATTCTGTGAGGAACTGAATCCACACAAAAAGTCACAGTAATAAAGTCAGAGGAACAAGTTGTGAAAATAACATAATGTTTATAGGAGCTGGACTGAAAAACAGCCCTCCTCACAGAATCAGCTTACATGCTGAAAACTCTCTTGTGGTTTCATTTTTTATTGTACTAATATATTTTATTTGTGTATACTTCTGCCAATGACAGTTAATAGAGCTCTGGTTTCTGATGAGTTAGACACAAAGAAAGTCATCTGGTTATTATTATTACTACATAGAATGAATGTGACATCTGCTGCCATCCCCATGTGTCAGTCTAAACGGGTCTATATTTTATTGAATGTTAAACTATGTCAATATTTCGTAAAGGATGTCAGTAGCTTTCAGCAGAACTGGCAATTTATATTCAACTCATCCAAGCACAGTAGTATGCAAGTTCTGGTCTCATATAGTCCAGTACGTCATGCTTTCTCTCCCACCAGAACAAAACTATTCTTTCAAACAACGACCAGTTTCCCTAGAAATGTTAAAGACCATTGCACGTATAACAATAAAATTATTCATTAACACAATGGCATTACTGTCTATGGCTGAATAGTATGCTCCTGTGACTGATGGAGACTGAAGTAGGTCAAGACAAGCAAGGAAGTAAAGGTAAGTTCTTATACAGGACAGTATCCAGTCCTCAAGCCAACTCATCTGGAGCACGTTACCCTTCAATCCCTGGCAGAACTGTTCAAGCAAGCAATTTTCTGGGAAGCATTCAGCCATGCTGCAATTACTGCATGAAGATTATTCGTACATAAATATCTACCACTGTTTATTGTCAGGTATTCATACAGTCGGCCAAGTGAACTGGAGCTGCATGGAATGAACTAACTTGTCCAAGGTTCGAAACGGCAGCAAGAAGACTGAAGTTGACTGGCTGAGAAACAAATATTCTACCACTGAACTTTGGTACAACCAGATTCTACTGCATCTGTACAAAGAGAAATGAGTTATGATTGCAAGTCACGGCGAAGTCCCAAAGACCAATGCAATGAATTACCATGTCAGATGGTTCTGATTTATCTGATGTGGTAATGCAATAACTGCTCTGTATGTCTAATGGAATGACATCGTCAGTGGTGCACAAACAATGCGACAAGAATAACCTTCAATAGGAAAAACAAGTCTTTGTGTTAATAATAAATATTATTGTGGACATCACACAGTGCATGGTGTATGATGACGCTAGAGTCTGGTAGACTGTGAGCTAACAGGGTGACAGACACTGAGAGCCGACAGGGTGACAGACACTGAGAGCCGACAGGGTGACAGTCACTGTGAGCCGACAGGGTGACAGACACTGTGAGCCGACAGGGTGACAGACACTGTGAGCCGACAGGGTGACAGACACTGTGAGCCGACAGGGTGACAGACACTGAGAGCCGACAGGGTGACAGACACTGAGAGCCGACAGGGTGACAGTCACTGTGAGCCAACAGGGTGACAGACACTGTGAGCCGACAGGGTGTCAGACACTGTGAGCCAACAGGGTGACAGACACTATGAGCTAACAGAGTGACAGACACTGAGAGCCGACAGGGTGACAGTCACTGTGAGCCGACAGGGTGACAGACACTGTGAGCCGACAGGGTGACAGACACTGTGAGCCGACAGGGTGACAGACACTGTGAGCCGACAGGGTGACAGACACTGAGAGCCGACAGGGTGACAGACACTGAGAGCCGACAGGGTGACAGTCACTGTGAGCCGACAGGGTGACAGACACTGTGAGCCGACAGGGTGACAGACACTGTGAGCCGACAGGGTGACAGACACTGAGAGCCGACAGGGTGACAGACACTGAGAGCCGACAGGGTGACAGACACTGTGAGCCGACAGGGTGACAGACACTGTGAGCCGACAGGGTGACAGACACTATGAGCTAACAGAGTGACAGACACACTGAACTGACAGAGTGACAGACACTGTGAGCTGACAGGGTGACAGACACTATGAGCTGACAGAATGACAGACACTGTGAGCTGACATGGTGACAGACACTGTGAGCTGACAGGGCGACAGACACTGTGACCTGACAGGGCGACAGACACTGTGAGCCGACAGGGCGACAGACACTGTGAGCCGACAGGGTGACAGACACTGTGAGCCGACAGGGTGACAGACACTGTGAGCCGACAGGGTGACAGACACTGTGAGCTGACAGCGTGACAGACACTGTGAGCTGACAGAGTGACAGACACTGTGAGCTGACATGGTGACAGACACTGACAGCTTGACAGACACTGTGAACTGACAGGGTGACAGACACTGTCAGACAGACAGTGGGTTTGACGGACAGACGGACCATGGAAAGTAACAGAAAGACAGACACATATATCATGGACAGAGATGTCATGAAAGGTGACAAGGTCGGATAGACGGACAGACAGATGAACAGATTATTGGACAGATGAACAAACAGATGGTTGAACAGATGAACAGACGGATGGATAAACGGATGGACAGACAGACAGGCAGACAGATGGTTGGACGGACAGACGGATGGATGGACGAACAGACGGATGGATGGACAGACGGATGGATGGACGAACAGACAGATGGATGGACAGACGGATGGATGGATGGACAGATGGATGGACGGACAGATGGACGGATGAATTGACAGACGGATGGATGGACGGACAGACAGATGGATGGATGGACGGACAGATGGATGGACGGATGGATGGATGGACAGATGGATGGACGGATGCATTGACAGACGGATGGATGGACGGACAGATAGATGGATTGACGGACAGCTGGATGGACGGACACAGAGAAGGACAGACAAATGAATGGATGGACTGACTGACAGACAGACAAACAGACAAACAGATGAATGGACAGACAAACGGACAGATGCACGGAAGATTGGATGGATGGATAGATGGACAGACAGACACACAGACTGCCCGACTGATAGATAGATATATACACACAGACAGCTAGACTGTTACACAGTTGAAGGTGTCAACATACAGATGCCCCAAAGGAAGTAATCTAAATTACAAGATACACCAGTAATTACTATCATCAAAGTACTATGACAACCATGAGCAGAACCCAATTAGCCACTTAAATTCTGTTAATTCCCAATTTCTCCATTTGAATCTATGGCTCTTCCTGTGGCTTTCAACTCCAGCAGATGACTATCTCATCTTCCTCAATGTACAATTCATTTTGCCAGCTCATAAACCACTTCCAGGTGATAAACAAACACAGCTATAATCTACCATGACTGCATGGACACGGTCCAGTGACCATGACAGAATACAGGGCATTCGTTCGGTCATTGTCAGTGGACAATTGTAAGGGTTCTCCATCAACCTGAAGGGCTGATAGACATCAAATGTGCACATTTCCTGCTGAAAGCAGAAAGTATTTTTTCTTGTAGATTATTTTCTTCAAAAGAATTACCAGGATGTCTGTTGGCAGATCGTATAGTATTACACATGAATGTTTCTGAGGTTTTAAAGTGAGTATGTCGACATCAGAATAGTGTAAATTTAGGTTTTTGCATATTGATTGAATATTGCAAGTTTTGATGTATGAAGCCATCAATATTTTCCCAGCTTTTGCTAATCTAGTTTGTTTTTTAGCTTTTATTTGTGTGTTTATCAATCAAATCAAATCAATTTATTTTGCAACAACAACATAGCAGTATACATACACAAAACAACCGTTTAAAAATAAAGTTGTGTTGCATGGTGGTCACATGGCATGTAATATGCCGTCTTCCTGTGACCCCATAAACATATATTTCGAATTATATTTATGCATACGTATGCGATGATTATCACGAGTGTATGATATCTTTTGTATGACAACGGACAACGGACTGGGGATGCGATTTTAACTAATTACACTGGCCAAATATTTTATTGCATTTTACGTGTGTAAACTGAAGACTATACTATTGAGTTGAATGCAGCTCTCACAATATATTTTAATGCCCAAAACAGATGCCCCTGTTTGGTTAATTTCTTCCAGGTGAGCTGATAACACTTCACTGCAGAATAACCTAGCCATTTGGACAGCCATAACGAAGAGGCAGTGACCTTCACATTTGCTCTACAAGGTCATTTCTAAATGTCAAATGATCAAGTGCATAAGATATAAAGTTCTGCTGTAGAAGATTGGAGTCTGGTGTTTACCAGAGTGTAAAATGTCTGGTGTAATTTGTCTTGTCCTATCAGATTACAACATTTCAAGTTGCCTTTCACCCATTCCGGATGTTCACGTACCTCAAATGTGAGCAAACGAATTGGTAAATTTGGCCACAGTTTGTACTTCATTCTGTGGAGATGTAAGCTAATGTATCAATTTGCCTTCAAATTTATCATATTTGATGTTCTCAATAACCATGCAGGGTTTGACTGAAAAGGCTTGAAGACAATCACATACATTAGCTTATAACAATGATGTGTTTCATATCTGGTAACAATTCCAGTAAATCAAGATTTTTTATTAACTGGATTTTTGCAATGTTTTTTTCATGGGTCCGTATATTTTGTATGTATTGTATTGTATTGTCCACCAGTGTTTTGGGGTTCTCCCTAACCAGTATAGTCAATTACATTCATAATTAAATCGAACCATGGCACATTCTAGGAATAAAATTGGCACTTTGCTGCCAAATCATGAAGCCTACCCGGCAGACACACCACTCAACTTAATACTTGTGATTGGTGTAATGAAAAATTAATGTAATTTGTCTATCCCCAACTTGACATGTTAATGGTTTTTATGAGTTTGTTGAAACAGAAACAATGCTCCACTTTGTTCAGTTTAAAAGCAACATATATTCATTGGTTAGACTGTGTTGTATTTTGTACCTGGCAGACCTGATTTAGGAAAAATCACACAAAATAAATAGATTAAAGCATTCAGCCATATTGCAATTGCTGCATGAATGCTGTTTGTTCTTATAATTCTTCCATTAGTGCAGTCCCATTACCATCTGTTGCAAAATACTCATTTATATAGCTCAGCAAACTGAGGCAATGTGGAGGAGAACAAATATGCCTCAACTATTTTAAACAGCAACAGGTTCCAGTTCTCTCAAATGACAGTGTTACTCTACTGCCTACCAGTACCTCTATAGGGTGGATTCTCTTAGAGAGGAAACAGGGGTGGAACCATACTATCAGTACTGCCATCCGAAGGCAATCAGTCAGGAAACAGACAAGCAGCAGGAACCTACAATCTCTGACACTCTTTACATAATATATAACATGTAGCCACAGATGGACTTGTCAAAACACTGTAGATACATCTCCAGTACTAGACTAGTAGTGCCCAAACACTGTAGATACATCTCCAGTACTAGACTAGTAGTGCCCAAACACTGTAGATACATCTCCAGTACTAGACTAGTAGTGCCCAAACACTGTAGATACATCTCCAGTACTAGACTAGTAGTGCCCAAACACTGTAGATACATCTCCAGTACTAGACTAGTAGTGCCCAAACACTGTAGATACATCTCCAGTACTAGACTAGTAGTGCCCAAACACTGTAGATACATCTCCAGTACTAGACTAGTAGTGCCCAAACACTGTAGATACATCTCCAGTACTAGAGTAGTAGTGCCCAAACACTGTAGATACATCTCCAGTACTAGACTAGTAGTGCCCAAACACTGTAGATACATCTCCAGTACTAGACTAGTAGTGCCCAAACACTGTAGATACATCTCCAGTACTAGACTAGTAGTGCCCAAACACTGTAGATACATCTCCAGTACTAGACTAGTAGTGCCCAAACACTGTAGATACATCTCCAGTTCTAGACAAGTAGTGCCCAAACACTGTAGATACATCTCCAGTACTAGACTAGTAGTGCCCAAACACTGTAGATACATCTCCAGTACTAGACAAGTAGTGCCCAAACACTGTAGATACATCTCCAGTACTAGACTAGTAGTGCCCAAACACTGTAGATACATCTCCAGTACTAGACAAGTAGTGCCCAAACACTGTAGATACATCTCCAGTACTAGACTAGTAGTGCCCAAACACTGTAGATACATCTCCAGTACTAGAGTAGTAGTGCCCAAACACTGTAGATACATCTCCAGTACTAGACTAGTAGTGCCCAAACACTGTAGATACATCTCCAGTACTAGAGTAGTAGTGCCCAAACACTGTAGATACATCTCCAGTACTAGACTAGTAGTGCCCAAACACTGTAGATACATCTCCAGTACTAGACTAGTAGTGCCCAAACACTGTAGATACATCTCCAGTACTAGACAAGTAGTGCCCAAACACTGTAGATACATCTCCAGTACTAGACTAGTAGTGCCCAAACACTGTAGATACATCTCCAGTACTAGACAAGTAGTGCCCAAACACTGTAGATACATCTCCAGTACTAGACTAGTAGTGCCCAAACACTGTAGATACATCTCCAGTACTAGAGTAGTAGTGCCCAAACACTGTAGATACATCTCCAGTACTAGACTAGTAGTGCCCAAACACTGTAGATACATCTCCAGTACTAGAGTAGTAGTGCCCAAACACTGTAGATACATCTCCAGTACTAGACTAGTAGTGCCCAAACACTGTAGATACATCTCCAGTACTAGACTAGTAGTGCCCAAACACTGTAGATACATCTCCAGTACTAGACTAGTAGTGCCAAAACACTGTAGATACAACTCAGGTACTAGACTAGTAGTGCCCAAACACTGTAGATACATCTCCAGTACTAGACTAGTAGTGCCCACACACTGTAGATACATCTCCAGTTCTAGACAAGTAGTGCCCAAACACTGTAGATACATCTCCAGTACTAGACTAGTAGTGCCCAAACACTGTAGATACATCTCCAGTACTAGACTAGTAGTACCCAAACACTGTAGATACATCTCCAGTACTAGACTAGTAGTGCCCAAACACTGTAGATACATCTCCAGTACTAGACTAGTAGTGCCAAAACACTGTAGATACATCTCCAGTACTAGACTAGTACTGCCCAAACACTGTAGATACATCTCCAGTACTAGAGTAGTAGTGCCCAAACACTGTAGATACAACTCAAGTACTAGACTAGTAGTGCCCAAACACTGTAGATACAACTCAGGTACTAGACTAGTAGTGCCCAAACACTGTAGATACATCTCCAGTACTAGACTAGTAGTGCCCAAACACTGTAGATACATCTCCAGTACTAGA
The DNA here is from genome assembly GCA_963995525.1 of Escarpia spicata. Taxonomy (NCBI): domain Eukaryota; kingdom Metazoa; phylum Annelida; class Polychaeta; order Sabellida; family Siboglinidae; genus Escarpia; species Escarpia spicata. The sequence continues at coordinate 5,410,771 of OZ023205.1, forward strand.
CTAGTAGTGCCCAAACACTGTAGTTACATCTCCAGTACTAGACTAGTAGTGCCCAAACACTGTAGATACATCTCCAGTACTAGACTAGTAGTGCCCAAACACTGTAGATACATCTCCAGTACTAGAGTAGTAGTGCCCAAACACTGTAGATGCAACTCAAGTACTAGACTAGTAGTGCCCAAACACTGTAGATACAACTCAGGTATTAGACTAGTAGTGCCCAAACACTATAGATACAACTCAAGTACTAGACTAGTAGTGCCCAAACAATGTAGATACAACTCAAGTACTAGACAAGTACAGCCCAAACACTGTAGATACAGTACATCTCCAGTACTAGACTAGTAGTGCCCAAACACTGTAGATACAGTACATCTCCAGAACTAGACTAGTAGTGCCCAAACACTGTAGATACAGTACATCTCCAGTACTAGACTAGTAGTGCCCAAACACTGTAGATACAGTACATCTCCAGAACTAGACTAGTAGTGCCCAAACACTGTAGATACAGTACATCTCCAGTACTAGACTAGTAGTGCCCAAACACTGTAGATACAGTACATCTCCAGTACTAGACTTGTAGTGCCCAAACACTGTAGATACATCTCCAGTACTAGACTAGTAGTGCCCAAACACTGTAGATACAGTACATCTCCAGTACTAGACTAGTAGTGCCCAAACACTGTAGATACAGTACATCTCCAGTACTAGACTAGTAGTGCCCAAACACTGTAGATACATCTCCAGTACTAGACTAGTAGTGCCCAAACACTGTAGATACAGTACATCTCCAGTACTAGACTAGTAGTGCCCAAACACTGTAGATACATCTCCAGTACTAGACTAGTAGTGCCCAAACACTGTAGATACAGTACATCTCCAGTACTAGACTAGTAGTGCCCAAACACTGTAGATACATCTCCAGTACTAGACTAATAGTGCCCAAACACTGTAGATACAGTACATCTCCAGTACTAGACTAGTAGTGCCCAAACACTGTAGATACATCTCCAGTACTAGACTAGTAGTGCCCAAACACTGTAGATACATCTCCAGTACTAGACTAGTAGTGCCCAAACACTGTAGATACATCTCCAGTACTAGAGTAGTAGTGCCCAAACACTGTAGATACATCTCCAGTACTAGACTAGTAGTGCCCAAACACTGTAGATACATCTCCAGTACTAGACTAGTAGTGCCCAAACACTGTAGATACATCTCCAGTACTAGACTAGTAGTGCCAAAACACTGTAGATACAACTCAGGTACTAGACTAGTAGTGCCCAAACACTGTAGATACATCTCCAGTACTAGACTAGTAGTGCCCACACACTGTAGATACATCTCCAGTTCTAGACAAGTAGTGCCCAAACACTGTAGATACATCTCCAGTACTAGACTAGTAGTGCCCAAACACTGTAGATACATCTCCAGTACTAGACTAGTAGTACCCAAACACTGTAGATACATCTCCAGTACTAGACTAGTAGTGCCCAAACACTGTAGATACATCTCCAGTACTAGACTAGTAGTGCCAAAACACTGTAGATACATCTCCAGTACTAGACTAGTAGTGCCCAAACACTGTAGATACATCTCCAGTACTAGAGTAGTAGTGCCCAAACACTGTAGATACAACTCAAGTACTAGACTAGTAGTGCCCAAACACTGTAGATACAACTCAGGTACTAGACTAGTAGTGCCCAAACACTGTAGATACATCTCCAGTACTAGACTAGTAGTGCCCAAACACTGTAGATACATCTCCAGTACTAGACTAGTAGTGCCCAAACACTGTAGTTACATCTCCAGTACTAGACTAGTAGTGCCCAAACACTGTAGATACATCTCCAGTACTAGACTAGTAGTGCCCAAACACTGTAGATACATCTCCAGTACTAGACTAGTAGTGCCCAAACACTGTAGATACATCTCCAGTACTAGACTAGTAGTGCCCAAACACTGTAGATACATCTCCAGTACTAGACTAGTAGTGCCCAAACACTGTAGATACATCTCCAGTTCTAGACAAGTAGTGCCCAAACACTGTAGATACATCTCCAGTACTAGACTAGTAGTGCCCAAACACTGTAGATACATCTCCAGTACTAGACAAGTAGTGCCCAAACACTGTAGATACATCTCCAGTACTAGACTAGTAGTGCCCAAACACTGTAGATACATCTCCAGTACTAGACAAGTAGTGCCCAAACACTGTAGATACATCTCCAGTACTAGACTAGTAGTGCCCAAACACTGTAGATACATCTCCAGTACTAGAGTAGTAGTGCCCAAACACTGTAGATACATCTCCAGTACTAGACTAGTAGTGCCCAAACACTGTAGATACATCTCCAGTACTAGAGTAGTAGTGCCCAAACACTGTAGATACATCTCCAGTACTAGACTAGTAGTGCCCAAACACTGTAGATACATCTCCAGTACTAGACTAGTAGTGCCCAAACACTGTAGATACATCTCCAGTACTAGACAAGTAGTGCCCAAACACTGTAGATACATCTCCAGTACTAGACTAGTAGTGCCCAAACACTGTAGATACATCTCCAGTACTAGACAAGTAGTGCCCAAACACTGTAGATACATCTCCAGTACTAGACTAGTAGTGCCCAAACACTGTAGATACATCTCCAGTACTAGAGTAGTAGTGCCCAAACACTGTAGATACATCTCCAGTACTAGACTAGTAGTGCCCAAACACTGTAGATACATCTCCAGTACTAGAGTAGTAGTGCCCAAACACTGTAGATACATCTCCAGTACTAGACTAGTAGTGCCCAAACACTGTAGATACATCTCCAGTACTAGACTAGTAGTGCCCAAACACTGTAGATACATCTCCAGTACTAGACTAGTAGTGCCAAAACACTGTAGATACAACTCAGGTACTAGACTAGTAGTGCCCAAACACTGTAGATACATCTCCAGTACTAGACTAGTAGTGCCCACACACTGTAGATACATCTCCAGTTCTAGACAAGTAGTGCCCAAACACTGTAGATACATCTCCAGTACTAGACTAGTAGTGCCCAAACACTGTAGATACATCTCCAGTACTAGACTAGTAGTACCCAAACACTGTAGATACATCTCCAGTACTAGACTAGTAGTGCCCAAACACTGTAGATACATCTCCAGTACTAGACTAGTAGTGCCAAAACACTGTAGATACATCTCCAGTACTAGACTAGTAGTGCCCAAACACTGTAGATACATCTCCAGTACTAGAGTAGTAGTGCCCAAACACTGTAGATACAACTCAAGTACTAGACTAGTAGTGCCCAAACACTGTAGATACAACTCAGGTACTAGACTAGTAGTGCCCAAACACTGTAGATACATCTCCAGTACTAGACTAGTAGTGCCCAAACACTGTAGATACATCTCCAGTACTAGACTAGTAGTGCCCAAACACTGTAGTTACATCTCCAGTACTAGACTAGTAGTGCCCAAACACTGTAGATACATCTCCAGTACTAGACTAGTAGTGCCCAAACACTGTAGATACATCTCCAGTACTAGAGTAGTAGTGCCCAAACACTGTAGATGCAACTCAAGTACTAGACTAGTAGTGCCCAAACACTGTAGATACAACTCAGGTATTAGACTAGTAGTGCCCAAACACTATAGATACAACTCAAGTACTAGACTAGTAGTGCCCAAACAATGTAGATACAACTCAAGTACTAGACAAGTACAGCCCAAACACTGTAGATACAGTACATCTCCAGTACTAGACTAGTAGTGCCCAAACACTGTAGATACAGTACATCTCCAGAACTAGACTAGTAGTGCCCAAACACTGTAGATACAGTACATCTCCAGTACTAGACTAGTAGTGCCCAAACACTGTAGATACAGTACATCTCCAGAACTAGACTAGTAGTGCCCAAACACTGTAGATACAGTACATCTCCAGTACTAGACTAGTAGTGCCCAAACACTGTAGATACAGTACATCTCCAGTACTAGACTTGTAGTGCCCAAACACTGTAGATACATCTCCAGTACTAGACTAGTAGTGCCCAAACACTGTAGATACAGTACATCTCCAGTACTAGACTAGTAGTGCCCAAACACTGTAGATACAGTACATCTCCAGTACTAGACTAGTAGTGCCCAAACACTGTAGATACATCTCCAGTACTAGACTAGTAGTGCCCAAACACTGTAGATACAGTACATCTCCAGTACTAGACTAGTAGTGCCCAAACACTGTAGATACATCTCCAGTACTAGACTAGTAGTGCCCAAACACTGTAGATACAGTACATCTCCAGTACTAGACTAGTAGTGCCCAAACACTGTAGATACATCTCCAGTACTAGACTAATAGTGCCCAAACACTGTAGATACAGTACATCTCCAGTACTAGACTAGTAGTGCCCAAACACTGTAGATACATCTCCAGTACTAGACTAGTAGTGCCCAAACACTGTAGATACATCTCCAGTACTAGACTAGTAGTGCCCAAACACTGTAGATACATCTCCAGTACTAGAGTAGTAGTGCCCAAACACTGTAGATACATCTCCAGTACTAGACTAGTAGTGCCCAAACACTGTAGATACATCTCCAGTACTAGACTAGTAGTGCCCAAACACTGTAGATACATCTCCAGTACTAGACTAGTAGTGCCAAAACACTGTAGATACAACTCAGGTACTAGACTAGTAGTGCCCAAACACTGTAGATACATCTCCAGTACTAGACTAGTAGTGCCCACACACTGTAGATACATCTCCAGTTCTAGACAAGTAGTGCCCAAACACTGTAGATACATCTCCAGTACTAGACTAGTAGTGCCCAAACACTGTAGATACATCTCCAGTACTAGACTAGTAGTACCCAAACACTGTAGATACATCTCCAGTACTAGACTAGTAGTGCCCAAACACTGTAGATACATCTCCAGTACTAGACTAGTAGTGCCAAAACACTGTAGATACATCTCCAGTACTAGACTAGTAGTGCCCAAACACTGTAGATACATCTCCAGTACTAGAGTAGTAGTGCCCAAACACTGTAGATACAACTCAAGTACTAGACTAGTAGTGCCCAAACACTGTAGATACAACTCAGGTACTAGACTAGTAGTGCCCAAACACTGTAGATACATCTCCAGTACTAGACTAGTAGTGCCCAAACACTGTAGATACATCTCCAGTACTAGACTAGTAGTGCCCAAACACTGTAGTTACATCTCCAGTACTAGACTAGTAGTGCCCAAACACTGTAGATACATCTCCAGTACTAGACTAGTAGTGCCCAAACACTGTAGATACATCTCCAGTACTAGAGTAGTAGTGCCCAAACACTGTAGATGCAACTCAAGTACTAGACTAGTAGTGCCCAAACACTGTAGATACAACTCAGGTATTAGACTAGTAGTGCCCAAACACTATAGATACAACTCAAGTACTAGACTAGTAGTGCCCAAACAATGTAGATACAACTCAAGTACTAGACAAGTACAGCCCAAACACTGTAGATACAGTACATCTCCAGTACTAGACTAGTAGTGCCCAAACACTGTAGATACAGTACATCTCCAGAACTAGACTAGTAGTGCCCAAACACTGTAGATACAGTACATCTCCAGTACTAGACTAGTAGTGCCCAAACACTGTAGATACAGTACATCTCCAGAACTAGACTAGTAGTGCCCAAACACTGTAGATACAGTACATCTCCAGTACTAGACTAGTAGTGCCCAAACACTGTAGATACAGTACATCTCCAGTACTAGACTTGTAGTGCCCAAACACTGTAGATACATCTCCAGTACTAGACTAGTAGTGCCCAAACACTGTAGATACAGTACATCTCCAGTACTAGACTAGTAGTGCCCAAACACTGTAGATACAGTACATCTCCAGTACTAGACTAGTAGTGCCCAAACACTGTAGATACATCTCCAGTACTAGACTAGTAGTGCCCAAACACTGTAGATACAGTACATCTCCAGTACTAGACTAGTAGTGCCCAAACACTGTAGATACATCTCCAGTACTAGACTAGTAGTGCCCAAACACTGTAGATACAGTACATCTCCAGTACTAGACTAGTAGTGCCCAAACACTGTAGATACATCTCCAGTACTAGACTAATAGTGCCCAAACACTGTAGATACAGTACATCTCCAGTACTAGACTAGTAGTGCCCAAACACTGTAGATACATCTCCAGTACTAGACTAGTAGTGCCCAAACACTGTAGATACATCTCCAGTACTAGACTAGTAGTGCCCAAACACTGTAGATACATCTCCAGTACTAGACTAGTAGTGCCCAAACACTGTAGATACATCTCCAGTACTAGACTAGTAGTGCCCAAACACTGTAGATACATCTCCAGTACTAGACTAGTAGTGCCCAAACACTGTAGATACATCTCCAGTACTAGAGTAGTAGTGCCCAAACACTGTAGATACATCTCCAGTTCTAGACAAGTAGTGCCCAAACACTGTAGATACATCTCCAGTACTAGACTAGTAGTGCCCAAACACTGTAGATACATCTCCAGTACTAGACTAGTAGTGCCCAAACACTGTAGATACATCTCCAGTACTAGACTAGAAATGCCCAGGAGTCTTCAATCTTATGCGCAGTCACTGTATAATATTCAAGAAATATTGCATATTTTTTACATGAGTAAAATCTGCAAACGGGTAATAGTTAAGGGTTTTCGACTAGGAGAGCTGGTGATGGAAGAGATAAAAATTAAATGAGATGGAAAAGAAGACAAAAACGATTAAGAATTATACAGAATGAAGACAGAGAAGATGACGAAGGAAAAGAATGGGGCTGACAAATAGAATAAGAAGGAAAAGAAGCTTGAGATGAATCTGATGAAAGAGAATACACAAGATTATTGAGAAAGAAACAGTATGGAAAATAATAAAATAACAGAGGGATACTCATTTCAATAACACGCTAGAATGTGCAGAACATGTTCTGTCGGAAAAGCATTCCTAACTGCCCATTCATACTAAGGTAATCCCCAGCCCTGGAGGGTGACTAGCAGCCCCATAAATTGTTCCTCATTAAGGGCAATTTATGGAATGTTGAGGAGCTGTGGCTGAAGGCTGCATGAAGGATGAGCTCATCAGGGAGTAGGTGGGTCCAGTGGGAGAAGGAGGGACAGGAAGGGGGATTTATCTCCCACAATTCCATTCTGGGTCATAAAACCTTCTTCTCTGACCCACATCTTAGCCTATGATGATAATGCTGTTTACAAACAACACTGCCCAATCAAGCCCAGGTGATCAATCACTTTGCACATCACCCAAAGTCTGTCCCAGCACAGAAGGAAGCCACACACAAATTAACAAATCTTGTTTCTTTTGTCTTTCGAAGTGAGAGTTTTGTAAAAATCACGTAAATAATTCAGTGTTGAACCAGTGTAGATACAGAGGGTGCTTTTTTTAGATCACATAACATAATATTTACAAGATACGTTAAAGTCACTAGCTCAACCCTTTCAATCCACACATCAATGCTCAGATCCCAATCCTAGGCAAAAGCCGTCCCAGTCAAGAGCCCCTCGACTATTTTATTTTTATTTTGTATCTTGTTAAAATACTTCTAAATGCAAAAAAATACTAGTAAAGTGGGCAACTGTTTATCCTGTGTATTACACCAAAAGTTCTTTGAACATTATAAAGAAAAGAATGATTGACGAGAAAAAAAATTAACCTAATGGACATTCACTTTTCAAAGTGTATCAACCTCGAGCTATCAGACAGCTTGGTTGGCTAACTTTTCATTTTGATCGACTAAAACAGGTGCACTCTTCATTTTTCCTCTTTCATTCTATAAAAATTCTTGTTATAATTTTCCAAAGAATAGATTTCTTCTATTTCTCCACTAATTGTCGGTCATATTCAACATCAGTATTTTGATTTACTACTGGCTGTTCATAATATTCTTCATGCAATTTTTATGTATAATATTTTATAAATAAATCTGGGCATGTTTGTCAAGTTTATCCTATAAGCGTTTGGTGACATAAAACACCAATAAATCCTGTTTATAAAAGCAACATATCATCTTAATCTCTGCCAATTCCTCTAATCCACAGGCAAACAGATACATGTCAAGGTTGCAGTGACTTTGACACACAACACCTGGGCCCACCTGATATACTTGTCACCCCCCAAATAGAATACCCCCAACCCTCTGACACCTCTGTTAATGCACCCCAAATGTGTAACAGGAACCATAATTGAGTAACCATGGATTCTAACATACCCTAAGTAAACACCCTTGGCTGAATGTATCCCAGCATCTTGAGAATTGTCAGACCAGCTGCCAGGGCTACAATCAAAATTCCCCATCAGCAACACAGGGGTGGAGAGAGGGTACAACAGATGGTCACTTAAGGGTCAAGTACTGGATAAAGTAATGTCATAATTATTAGCAAAGTACGAAGAAATCATATTACAGGATAAATACTAAATCTGCTGAGAAAAAGTCATAAAATAAAGAAACAATTATGTATATCAGGTATTGTATTAGTATTATAAATCAAAAACCATGGCTAAAATTAAGCCAGTGATGTATTTAGGAGCGGTGGAGGGTATTAACTGTGGCGTGGCTGCTTTGACAATGTTGTTTAATTGTTTTTCTTTGTATATATAAGCAGTTGTGCCATGACATTTTCACACAGAAAACTAACGGGTTCTGTTGAATTCCTCTGGTAAATGTTTTTGTTAAAATCATATTTTTGTCAGAAATAGTTGTTAGCCCTTCAGACTAATGGGTAACTAGACTAGCCCACTTCTAAGATCCTATATATACCATTAGCTGGAGCAGATAAAACACACCTGTAAAGGGGGTGCTAGACAGGCCATAACTGTCTTCTACTGAGATTACAACAGCCATGGTTTCTCTGTGGTCCACCACAATAAATATTATTATGTATAACGCAACCCTGTGGGAAACCCTAAACCCATCTTTCACACCCCCACACCAAACAAGGGCCCACAAGTGACACCCTAGGGTCAGAAGGTTAGTCTTACAGGGTAAGCTTGGACATGACAAAATTGAATAGCTTGCAAGGAAAAACATTTGTCAGTGTGACCAGGGGAAGACCCCTGGAACCTGTTTACAACCCCTGCCTAAGGCAATAGGCTGTGGCAGACAGCAAGTGTCCAATGTATCCATTAAGAGCAGAGTAAATGAGCACCCCCGTTCCCCAACCCTCCTGGCCTAGGGCAGACCTGCTGGGGCAGATTAGGGAACTAATTATTGAACAATCTCTGTACAACAAACTAGTCAACCACTTCCATCAATGGATTGATTAGTTAGCTGATAAAGACACACAAAGCATAGCTGAATATATTAAGCTACCAGTGCCTTGGGGGTGTGGATAACAGATGTTGTCTGTTGTGATTCCATGTCAATAACAGGGCCTACTACAGTACAGGCGATGTTACTACAACTTGGGCCCTGTCACTACACCAAAGGCCCTGTCACTACAACATAGGCCCTAGGCCCTATCAATAAGACATAGGCCCTGTCACTGCAACATAGGCCCTGTCACTGCAACATTGGCCCTGTCACTACAGCATAAGCCCTGTCACTACAGGATGGGCCCTGTCACTACAGCATAAGCCCTGTCACTAGCACTTAAACCCTGTCACTAGAGCAGAGGCCCTGTCAGTAGAACGTTAGCACTGTTCAAAATACTGAACTCCAAAAGAAAGCACTCCTGTTTATTGCAACATAACTGACATTTCCTGCAGGGTTTATAGGCCGTGACTAGGACATAAGCAATGTGCAGAACCAGCAACTCTAAGAGAAAGCACTCCTGTTTATTGTGATATAACATTTCCTGTTGATTTTATGACACCAGTCTGCATACTAAATAAACACTCAGTCACTATGAATCACTTCACCTATTAAACGGATCCACAGCTTATGCGAACTGACACATTTAATCGATCTGGTCACTTCCCTGGGGTGGCCGTGGATATACCCGGGCTATAAACGTGTCAATATAATAGGTACAGACCCTAAAAGGGTGTCTAAAAGACTCTCCCTGTAGGCAACTGCACACTTGCTAGTCAGTTGTAGGTAAGTCACTGGCAATACCAATACGTACACCTTATCTCTTTATGCTTTGGTTCATACTGTCTTCTGCGGAGAATTATTTACACAGTCGCAGCAACCATGTCTGCGTCGGACACTGACTAAAAACACATTATTTCAAAATGGCTGCATTTGTTGACAATGAACAGATATATACTCAATAGTGTTGTGATTAACTCCACCACGAATAATGCACACATCTGCCACCAGAGGAACTGAATGTCTTCTGGTCAGCTGACTTCATTGCTATCAACAATTAAACAAAATTTATCACATTGTAAAACCGAAAAAAGATATGGCCAAACAACTGAGGTTGAATGCATACGCACTTAATATTTCCACTCCAAGACACATGTATCCGTAGTGTTGTTATTCTAGATAATTTATGTAACTTTATATAACTTTTATGACCATCTGTCCCATAGTGAACGGTGATCAGTAGCGCCATAAATTCAACCAGATCACAGACAATTTATGCAAACTTTTATTAGTCTATTTCATGGATGACTAAGCAGCACCAATTTACCCCATCAGTGAAGTCATCCTGCAGCGAAAATGTTCATTCTGCACCCGTCAGTTTCACAATTTTACACCAGATGTCAGTTTGCTCAAAACTGATTCGATCACTGACTCGCATGATGGATACAAATTACGCAGGCTGATTTACCTGTCTTAAGCAGAGAGGCTTATTTGTACTTAATTAACGGCCTGATTAATTATATCAGTCGAGAGATATTTCCATTTCACACCAGCCTGGAGACTGGAGTGGTTTAATTGAATGTTGGCCTCCAATTATTGGCAATCTTGAGAGAGATGTAACTGATCGAGTTGTTCGTCCACTCCTTGACCAGATGTGTCCACCTTTCCCATTGTTACGTTTCCCGCCCGGCCATATAAATGACCAGCCACAGCAGAGTGGCTATTAAGTTGCAACATTGTGATATTGTGGTTGGCACCTTTTTGGATTTCACAGATTATAAGCTTTAAAATGATGTTTAATTTGTCAACATATACTCAGTAGTTTTTAATTTATTGCTAAAATTTAAGCAAACTTTCAAAAGGCTATATTTTGAGAAAAATAGGTTTAAACATTAGGGTATGTGGAAAAACAATGCCCATAGCAACCGTACATTATTAGTTAGCATTTTATTAGTTTAGGATTATTTGTCGAGGAAAATAAACCAGACATTGAAATATGAGATTATAAGGTGTGCATTTTTGCCAAAATAAAAAAATTGATGGGACATGATGTAGGCAGCTATTATTAGCTCTCGTGCAGAATAGGCATGTGCAACTTGTTACCCGTTTCACTGTGGAGGGTGTCACATGTTGTTCTTCCCTGTCTCCCTCTAGTTCTGGTCGAGGCTTGCCTCCATATTGTCCTCAGTGTTTGGTTTCCTTCTTTTCCCATTACTGCTCCCAGACCGTGTCCCATCACCTGTCTCCATTCCCCCTTCACTCAATCGTATGTCTTGCAGAAGAATTTCCAAATAGTAACACTTTCTAAATCAAATGCCAACTGTTGCGATCAAGTTCATTTCCCGCCCGGAGTAAAGTACCAAAGATTTAGAAAAAACAAACTCAAGTATTTCTATTTACAGGCATCTTTCAGTTCAGCGTCAGTGACTCATTGGGATGTTGGGAATTACTCTAAAACTGTTTCCACACCTGACGGAACATGTCTGCCGGCGGAAAGATGAAGGGCTCTGGAGACTGAAATACGTTCTTCCTCCCTCTTTTTGCCCGGTCTTACATCTCTCTGCTCTCTCTGCTCTCTCTCTGCTCTCTCTCTGCTCTCTCTCTCCCCTCTCTCTGCTCTCTGCTCTCTCTCTGTTCTCTCTCTGCTCTCTCTCTGCTCTCTCTGCTCTCCACTCTCTCTCTCCGCTCTCTCTCTCTCTCTCTCTCTCTGCTCTCTCTCTCTGCTCTCTCTCTCTCTCTGCTCTCTGCTCTCTCTCTCTCTGCTCTCTCTCTCTTTCTCGCTCTCTCTCTCTCTTAAGTTTATAAATAAATTAACGTGACTGAGTAATACTCAGATGACCTCAGCCTTTCTACTAAAGTGAATCTAAATCAGGACTTAGCTGTTTGTTTGATCATAATATGAAATAAAGACAACAATGTGCATTGTGCAAACAAGATAAAGACACCCAACTCATCTAACAAACAAAACTAACTTACAGACACCATCTGTCCCACAGAACGTGTAACTTATTCCATGTCTGATCTTACTTAACAGGGTTATCAAGTTGCCTGCAGCCATGTGTATGTCAAATATTGACGATGACACGATTATGATACAGAAGAAGGTGAGTGGTTTGATGCAAGCACAATCTGGACCAAGTTGTAATCTAATAACAAGAAATATCATGTCTCGTTCTCATTGATGACCACGTTGCCACGGTTACGACATTAGTAACAACTGATGATCCGATGGAGCACCTGTCAGTATGGTTTTTCATTAACTGAAACTAATTGACCATTTAACTAACTGAACTTTTCAAGTAACTCTATTATGACTAATGTTACACCAATACAACATTACACCTGTCATATGGTTGTTTCAGATTATACTATTTACATTGTATTTTGGAAAAGTATCAATACAATATTTCAGGAATATTCATGCACAAAGAATCAACATGTTCTCCAAAATAAATTTCTAATGTTTGAAATTGTTTCCACTGTCAACTACCAGCAGTCATCTGAAACAGATGGGTGTTATTGGGGTGAAGTTAGAGTGGATAGGGCAAAGTGGGAGAACGTGGATAGTTGGATTGAAAGTGATTATACATTAGGAGGCAGTGAAAATCTTTGGTATAAAACCGTGAAAACATTGGAGGGTACTATGGATCTGCTATGGGTAATTAGACTATAAGTATAGGGTAATGAATAAAAGTTGGACATTACTAGATAACATCTTTGGAAAATGTTGGTAATATTTTGATACACGTAGGAAAAGGTAAGGACAATTTGGGAACATATTTTTCCATCAAAATTTCTTAATAAATGTCTACATTAATGAAACAATAAAAATGAACACGTTCAAACAGCTGTCGCTTATCACTCAGATAAGGAAGTCACCCTTACAATAGCCACCAATTACGACCCATCAGTCATCACGTTTTTGCAATAGGTTTTACAAGTAGCTGAATCTGTCAACGGATGTGGATCTACGCAACACGAGACGGTCCACCCTGTAGAGAAATCTGGCATTGCTCAAAGCGAGCAAAACGTTTCCTCTCCTTGCGTAATATATCCGCACTCGAGAAATCTAAAAAAACCTATCCCGTTGACTGCTCCGTATTTAAACCAGTCACCGTCTTCCGGGATTATATGACATGAGTAGCGGCTGGATTTAGCCGCAGTCACTTAATCTTGGTGAACAACTTTGACAGGTAACACAGAACATCAATTACATATTCTTGGAGCTTTCCAAAACCTGGGTCACCTGTCACCTAGAAATCCAGGTATTTACGTTAACCCTTTGAACTTGATTCTTGAAACATTTAACTGGGGAATTGGATATGTATACAATGAGCGAACATGTGTAAGTTAACATTTTATTTAACTATTACTTGATGGTGACATAAGTTAAAAATACATGCTTATAATTGGTTGAACATTATATAATGCTCCTTCCACATTTCGACTTCTTTGCTCATGTTGTTTCGGAATAATTTCACAAAATATTGACCCTGCCTAATATCCTCTACTATATGTTAACTCATTTATGCACATGTGTTATTTTATTTTGATAAAAGTCATCAGACAAATCATGAAATTATTTTTTACTGAACCAGATGAAATTTTGCAACAAATTCACAAAAGCGTTCTGCACTCTTTCAAAAGTTACACAAGCAAATGATCATATTTATTATTTTCTATAATTCTATCAAAATGATGTTACTATCTTTTTGATTTTAGTAAGAGTACCCATTGGTTTATATTAAACTGGTTGTGCATGTTACATAAACTATTCACACTCTGTAACATTACAGATCTGAACGTCAATGTACCCAATTCATGATGGATTCAATCAATTGAAGATAGATCTTTAAAGGTCATTCAGTGTCTATACCAACACACACTGGTGATTAATGAGATAACGAATTTAAATTATACAACATAATGTTTTATGTAATTATGATAATATAACCAAGTTGGCAATGTATCATTCATGTCTGTGTAAATGTCAGTTGAGTTTGTTTTCTCATGTGTACCTGTCAAGTTGGGCATGCATAACATGCATACAACTTAGTATGTACAGCCAATGAGATTATAATCAATATAATGTGGTTTGTTGATGACAAAGATATGTACCTGTTAACTGTGAACATTCTATAAATATTCCATGTGCACACAAACAATAATTACTGTTTCTATTCTTTCTACCAGTCATTCAGAGGGACAGCCTAGATACATATTTCTGATTACAATAAGCTAACCGTGACCAACTAATGCGTATTAACATGAACGGCAAGCACGTAAGTATAAAAGTATGGTACATAGTATTGTGGAGAAGTGTTGTAGACTGGAATAGGGCCTCAAGCCTCCGCTCCCTCGGTGGACTCCTTACACGCTGTTTATCAAAACACTTAAATTGCGGTTTCATCAACGTTCAGTTGACTTCTTGTTGTGGCTGTGGTAATGGCTAGAGTTGTTGTAGCTGTGGTAATGGCTAGAGTTGTTGTAGCTGTGGTAATGGCTAGAGTTGTTGTGGCTGTGGTAATGGCTAGAGTTGTTGTGGCTGTGGTAATGGCTAGAGTTGTTGTGGCTGTGGTAATGGCTAGAGTTGTTGTGGCTGTGGTAATGGCTAGAGTTGTTGTGGCTGTGGTAATGGCTAGAGTTGTTGTGGCTGTGGTAAAGGCTAGAGTTGTTGTGGCTGTGGTAATGGCTAGAGTTGTTGTGGCTGTGGTAAAGGCTAGAGTTGTTGTGGCTGTGGTAATGGCTAGAGTTGTTGTGGCTGTGGTAATGGCTAGAGTTGTTGTGGCTGTGGTAATGGCTAGAGTTGTTGTGGCTGTGGTAATGGCTAGAGTTGTTGTGGCTGTGGTAAAGGCTAGAGTTGTTGTGGCTATGGTAATGGCTAGAGTTGTTGTGGCTGTGGTAATGGCTAGAGTTGTTGTGGCTGTGGTAATGGCTAGAGTTGTTGTGGCTGTGGTAATGGCTAGAGTTGTTGTGGCTGTGGTAATGGCTAGAGTTGTTGTAGCTGTGGTAATGGCTAGAGTTGTTGTAACTGTGGTAATGGCTAGAGTTGTTGTAGCTGTTGTAATGGCTAGAGTTGTTGTAGCTGTGGTAATGGCTAGAGTTGTTGTAGCTATTGTAATGGCTAGAGTTGTTGTGGCTGTGGTAAAGGCTAGAGTTGTTGTGGCTGTGGTAATGGCTAGAGTTGTTATGGCTGTGGTAAAGACTATAGTTGTTGTGGCTGTGGTAATGGCTAGAGTTGTTGTGGCTGTGGTAATGGCTAGGGTTGTTGTGGCTGTGGTAATGGCTAGAGTTGTTGTAGCTGTGGTAATGGCTAGAGTTGTGGCTGTGGTAATGGCTAGAGTTGTTGTGGCTGTGGTAAAGGCTAGAGTTGTTGTGGCTGTGGTAATGGCTAGAGTTGTTGTGGCTGTGGTAATGGCTAGAGTTGTTGTGGCTGTGGTAATGGCTAGAGTTGTTGTAGCTGTGGTAATGGCTAGAGTTGTTGTGGCTGTGGTAATGGCTAGAGTTGTTGTAGCTGTGGTAATGGCTAGAGTTGTTGTGGCTGTGGTAATGGCTAGAGTTGTTGTGGCTGTGGTAATGGCTAGAGTTGTTGTGGCTGTGGTAATGGCTAGAGTTGTTGTGGCTGTGGTAATGGCTAGAGTTGTTGTGGCTGTGGTAAAGGCTAGAGTTGTTGTGGCTGTGGTAATGGCTAGAGTTGTTGTGGCTGTGGTAATGGCTAGAGTTGTTGTGGCTGTGGTAAAGGCTAGAGTTGTTGTGGCTGTGGTAATGGCTAGAGTTGTTGTGGCTGTGGTAAAGGCTAGAGTTGTTGTGGCTGTGGTAATGGCTAGAGTTGTTTTGGCTGTGGTAAAGGCTAGAGTTGTTGTGGCTGTGGTAATGGCTAGAGTTGTTGTGGCTGTGGTAAAGGCTAGAGTTGTTGTGGCTGTGGTAAAGGCTAGAGTTAGAAATGACATATTTCTTACCTTTCAACATCAAGACTGTTTTGTATTTGTATCTTTGGCATTTTCGTGTTGTTGTTGACTGGTACTGACTGACTGAATGACTTAATTAATGACTGCCTGCCTGCCTGCCTGCCTGCCTGCCTGCCTGCCTGCCTGCCTGCCTGCCTGCCTGCCTGCCTGCCTGCCTGCCTGCCTGCCTGCCTGCCTGCCTGCCTGCCTGCCTGCCTGCCTGCCTGCCTGCCTGCCTGCCTGCCAGTGACTGACTGACTTCTGATGAGCAAAACATACTCATACAATACCTATTGACAATAGACGCAGGTTAAAAAGTGATTTCTTTGATTAGCTAACAATGAACCTGATGTAACATAGACCCACATAGTCCAAGTGAGAAGGTCAACCAGGGCCTGTCAGACCTAGACTGGGCAGTTCACACTGACCTGATAATGGTCAGTCCAACTAGTATAGATTGAGTTAGCTGGTCCTACCAGCATGCAGCCAGGAACCTATCTGATTACCAGGCTCAAGCACTCTCACTAGCTCCAACCGGCTCAATAATGCCAATATAGCTTAATGGCCCCAAAACAGATTACCATGCATGGACGCCATAGGATGGGGAGTCTTATTTTGCTCCGATATGGGCCCGATATGAGCCCGTAATCACACTGCATCAGTGACTTCGCTGATAAATTTCCGTATAAATTTTATCTAAATTTCACTTATTTATTTATGATGACAAATGAGCAATATTTAGTAAGGTGCACCTGCTTATTTATTTTATACAATAAAAACAGAATTTACAATGGATACCTGCGAGATCAAAAGAACCTTTTTGATATGGTCCCTAGAAACAGTGTTTATAAACAGACCAGGACGTCCCAGGCCAGACATATTGACCAGTATTAACGAGGATACCTAATAAGATTGGAGAGTCACATGATCAGACGTATACTGGGTGAACTGGCGTCTGATGTTTCGGTGGCGCCATTCTGGTGACAGGAACGAATTAGTAATTCATACATTCTGGGTCCATCACCTGGGGTCATCCAGCAATTAACATAGGGACAGTTTTGTCATGCAACGGGTCGGGGTCAAATTTGGCCAGTTCTTGTTCTGCTTCATCAAGCATGGTCGTGGTACGCATGCATTATTGAGTGAATTAGGTATTTTTTTTCTTATCCTCCACCATTACCTCAGCCCCGCCCATGTTCGCTCATGCATGTCGGAGAATTCTAGGCCACTCATGGTGCTGATATCCATGTTTTTATATACAACTTGTTTGAACAGATGTCAAGGTGCTAATGTTGCAGTCAATCAAATGTTTAATTATAAAAAATCAAATAAACCTTATAGAAATATTTTGGCTAATTCTCAGTCCCATATATTCTGATAATTCCTATTGTTATTACAACAAACAGATCGTATAATAATAAACAAACGTTATTACAACAAACCTATTCTACCATCTTTCAATCCACTCACCTGCTGGCTGGATAAATCCACAAATGGCAATAAATCCAATAATCAAGTTAATCCGACTGTGACTTAAGCCGTGCACGCACCGATTCTCGCACATTGCGATAGTAGAATATTCCTAGATACACAGCATTCTGAAATCATCCGGCTAGACAATCCACTTGGTCACATGATATGTATATTCCAAGAAGACATGAGGGACTACCACTAGCTCTGCGTCTGTCCACCAGTTCTTGCAGACTGAATGCTCCACTGCCTACTGCTACCTAGCTGCTGTCACATGGCCCACTGGGCATGCTCAGTGGGTCACTACCACAGCTACCACCACTGGTGGTCTAGCCCAACAGAAGGTGTCTGCTTTTATCTCCATTTTACCATCCCACAGAAATCGTAGGGGAAACTATTTCAAGGGGAACTATTCCATGGGTAACTATGAACAAACACCATTCCAATTTTTTAACGAACAATGCCGCGGTGACGAATAGAAGGACAAGTTTGTTATGGGGCAGTGAGTCTTGGTAGAAGGGGGCGGCCATTCATGCCTCCCTGTCTGTTTGATGCCGTTCACAGTTGTCTTGTATGTCGCGTATCAATGTATACCCGTGCAAGCGGAATAAATATAACCTACATATGTACTCAGTAGAATAATCAGGGTAATTATGTAGATAGTATGTTAACACTATCATGAATTCCGCTATAAATCTGCGACTGGAGCAGCTGCTTACTTTGGTGACTGTATTAAGGTATCAATATTCACCTCATTAGAGCGACTTAAGGCTGCCCAAATGTCAACAGATGGACAACGGAAATTAAAAGTTCATATTTATATATATATATATAATATATATAGTAGATAGGCAGGCAGAGGCCAGCTTCTGTCTCGAGAGACAATGCTTGTGGTAGCTGCATCAGGTAGGTTGACTTGGATTTCTGGCATGACGTCTCGCACACTTGGTTTCCTAATTTATTTGGTATGCTTCGATGTCATAAATAATATAGGTATCTGTAATTGACTATGCTGCCATAAACGCACAGAATACCTCAAGGTGCTACTTTCAGTGGTTTTACCTTCAAAAATACATGATTGTTCTGTAGTTGTAAGTGGCCCACATCTTGGAATTTAGGCAATGGTCCGCCTTGTTACTTTCACAGAAATATTAACCACTGATTTCAGTAACATATCCCCACAAATGAAGTCTTCTGGGGTGGGCGAAACATAATTTTAACACTATCTCAACTGAAGGAAATAATACAAACAAGTACACAAATTGCTGGTAGCTCACACTGAGAGACTGACAGGGGGAAAAGAAGGGTGGAATTCACAACCCCATGGGGTCAACTGAACAGAAAGAGCAAATGGCAGACAAGTTCCTGTGGGGTACAATAAAATAACACCCCAACCCCCAGGGGGCTAGTTACACACAGTAATTTTCTCCATGGGGTATGTATTAGGTACTACCTAAAATTCTAGTTTGTGTTGAATAAAAGACAACATGAAGTGGTGTATGATACCACTTCACAATTCACACTTCAAGTACCTACTATTTATACTTTTGGAGCAGCTCAAAATTACACAGAACCAGCGAGTTTGAGGGGGCGACAAGAGAAATATTGCCTTTGTCATTATATAACTAGTGTAAATGTCAAAATTCATGTTCTAGAACTAATTTGTTGGCAACTGCTGACAGTTAACTGTGCAGACATGTCTACCAATTGGCATGAATTAACACAAAATTACTTCAAGACAGTATCCAATAATTGACAATCACCATTTTCTGGTTACCCACTATAATTATAAAGATAATTGGTTATTTTGCTGTCATTACATCTCAGGTTAGCTTATAGAAATAGATAAAACAAGTTTCTAGTAAAATTACAAACCAAATTTGAAAAATAGTTGATATGTCATTTATCATCATTAACAGATTCCTGGATGAACAGAGATCCTGAAAGGGCAAATATGAACAGTAAAAAGTGGGTGAAAATTGCAGAAGATGGCGATAGGCGATGTATTGTCTAAAGGGTGGAACCGACCTAATGATGTGGCCCCCACCCCACATGGGATCAAGGGGAAAGAAAATTATAAATTCAAACCTCAGATTGGTAACAATAATAATACTGTATTTACCAAGTGCTAAATCCCGCTTAGCGGATCGATGCGCTGTACAATAAAGTAGACAAAAGGACTGTTCTGATGAACACGCCAGCTACACCACTGAAGTATAATGATTCACTCCTTGGAATCTCTGAGAACTGAACCCAAGTGGGGCTGTGGGTCAGCTAGGGACCTGACAGCTGGATGCAGTTGGGAATGTTTTGAGAGTGCTGAAAGAGGTGCTTCTGGATGAAAGGTGATCCCTGATGATGTCCACAGTTGATGTTTGTCTGTGATGACTGACAACTGCAGTGGGGGACACTCAGGTTACAGCTGAAGCTGACTGCTCACACCAGTAGCAGAGGTGGACAACTGGACATACCCTACACTCATTTCTTTTTCCACTATGTGGCTGGGCTCCTGCTAGCAAGTTTTAGCCCAGTTTTACAGTTGGCGTGTCTATAACAGGTCATCATACATTTGGTCCTTACTCCATGTGGAATAGTTTACTTCCCCCAGCAACATACACTTGGCAGTCTTGACATCATTTGGCAGTCTTGACATCATTTGGCAGTCTTGACATTCTAACCATCAAACTACTGAAAAAAAATAATTTTGTGCCATTATATTATGTGAGAAACTACCATTTCTTCATTGTGTTTACTCCTTATTTGAATGTTAACACCTTCTATCAGGGTGGTTACATTGTTCTATGGTTCCCCTCCCTATTATATACTTTTGCAAATTACCTAATCAAATAAAATAATGTTGATGATTATAATGAAGGTACACACCCTTTTGTTAAACTCACAGCACATATTACTTATACTATTCACAAATTACTCTTTTATTAAACTGACAACACATATTATTTAAACCATTCACACACTATGTGTAACAAGATCAACGAACCTGGTTCATGACAGGCTAAATGATTTGTATAGGCAGCTTTAACAGGTGAAATTTAATCCAGAAACATGGCAATGATGTAGTCATTCCAGCATACCCACTGAGTAAATACACAGAAGCAACACAGATAAAACAAAGTATGACTGGTGTAACTTTACAGACACTTGGCCAGAATTGAAACTGATAGTCATCATATCAGTGGTCAACAAGAGAAGTAATTAAATATGTGACCTCCCATGACATCTACTGGTCAATGATGGTCAAGTAAGCAGTCTTCTTCTATTACTCCTTGCTCCCTTGATCCACATCATTTGCAGTGTTCCACCCTCTCGTCTCTAACCATTGTAACCCTCTGCCATTCCCTCAAACTCTCTTTTTGGCAACTTTATTACCACTCTCTCTCTCCATCTTAATTTTCATCTGCCTCTTCTGTTTTCTACGCTATCCTGGTCAATCTCTCCTCGGAAATTCTCTGTAGTTGTCCTGCCTATACCAGTTTGCTTCAAACTATTTTCCAACTTATTTTCATATGTTTCTCCATTTGATCTCTTTGCTCAATATCTCCATCTTCCTTCACCTTGTTACGTCTTTTGCGTTACGTCTGAACCAGAAAGAATGTACTATGACCATAGTATAGACTTACTGTTGCATTAAATGCTTCCTTATTCACAACTATTTTAATCTGCACATTTCAAGTTACTTCTTTGGGTTCCCGTCATTGCACATTTATAAAGTGTCTTTAATTTATGGAATGCTTGGTGAGATCAATGTAGTGCTACATGAGGTAAATGCAGAAATATTTACTCATATCTGGCATGCACAATGTGATCAAACTAAGAAAATATAACAGATATTGTGTACTTTTCACCATCTGACTTCAAACGAATCACTAGTAATGTTGTAAGGAAATGTAAACTAAATTTTATTCGTTTCAAACTGTGTATATACAGAAAATATATCCCAGTGGTAATTTTTAATTGGATTGCGATGGATCATGGATGTCCAAACTAGGACTGCATAATTGATTCAATGTTGTGACTACTGCAAACTATGTTTTACACAGTTAATACAGAACTGGACAGATGGCTGAATTTCTTCTGGGGAAATCACTGCCCAGAACATGACAGCCAACAGCCCATTTGGGACCTACCTGCTATTTACATAAGCCACAATAAAGATGGGCTTTGAGCAACAGCTGCCTCTTACTCTTCTCAAGCTTTTAGCAGCTTCCTTTATGATTCAAGATGAACCAAGCATGCAGAACACAACTACGCAGTGGATGGGCACAGTGATGAACCAGGAGGGGAGAAGGTTAACATGGTAGAGCTTAACTTGGACACTGATGCTGTCATTGTCATGGCTAATTGTAAAGTATTGGGCATTCTGATGTTTCTAGACACATGGTACTTACTATGATCTGACAGTGCAGGAAGGTAGGCCAACTTGAAAAAAGATTCCAGGGTGTGTCGTGTAAGAGAAATTATTTGAAACAGTGCACAGGCTAAATACAGCCAGCAATCACTAGAGATTAATAAAGATAAATGTCAGCATCAAAATATACAACACATTTGTAATGAGACAGACTGAAACTCTTTTCAATGTTTTGACTGTGTCAACAGTCTTCACACAATGAAGTGAATTTCAATTTCATTGTTATCAAAAATTATTTTAAATTATATTTAAATTATTCTTCCAACTTGACCCTCATTTTCACTAATTTAAAAATAAAAGTCTGTGTGTGTATGCATGCATGATTGCAAGTGTGCACGTATCATTTTCTAATGTTCCTGCAATTAATTGATGCCTATAAAGGACATTCTCTTTATAATGAAACCATTAACTACTCAATGAGACAGTGTGAGAGGGTGACCAGGTGTATGTTCTACCAGACTGTCCACCACTTTGTTCCTGTACACTCAAGTATGTGGATCTCTACATAAAGCTGAGGCTACACCTGTCAACTTCAAAGGGTGACAACAGAAGCAGGGTGAAATGCAACAGTTGTCATACTTCAACTGGAAAACCCCTTAACGACCAACAGCTGGAGTATTTCTATTAAATGGGCATTTTAATTGGCCACTGCTATGGCTTCCACTTGACATAAGACGTCCCACTAATGACAGAAGAAGAGAGACTGTGGAGAGTAAACAGATGCAGAGACAACTGACAGATGCTGCCACCTACTGGATTCTCTTGAATTAATGCAAGCACCATGTTGCTGGGTGCTCTGCCATTCTCCAGTGAACCGTTAATCATGGTCTCACCAAACACCTCCATCCACCCCATTAGTACAAACAGGCAGCATTCTTACTGAACCTAAGAACTTTAAAAAAAAATTACCAAAGACCATGTGTTCACAAAACTGCGTTTTTAATTCATTGGCCTAGACTAAATTAGAAGCGAATCTTACAACAGGGGTACTCATGTTCAACATTAATTTAAACTGGCTTTTTTTAATACTTGACATTAATGAGTTGACGTCTAGTTATAATTACACTGTTTCAGACATGACTATACAAAAAGGAAATTTTGCTGGCTGAACTATGGTAGGTTGTGCACCAACCACAATTAATAGAGGAGAAAACATGTAAATATAAGACATATCCGAAAGGATTGGAGAGGAGTGGAAAACAAGGGTGAAAGTTAGAAGCTGTGCAAACACAAGATTGCTTAATATCAAAATATTTTATATAATTCATTGATATTTTGTAATCTAGTATTTAATTTGGCTACAGTAAATAAATTACTACATCCCCAATAGTCCCTTGCTCTGTTGATAACAGGCGCTGAAGAAGTTTACTACTGTTATTGTTGCTAGGTCACCAACTGACTGGTGTAATTGTTATTTATTTAAAATAAATTGTTTAGTTACATAACATCTTCATATGAACAAACTAGCTTATTCCGTAAATATTATTTACTTGTAATAAGCTATTTATACCTTATCTATTGAAAAATTGTGTTATGTTTATCAATCATGCAGCATTATGATGCCTGTCAAGAATAAGCATATTTCAGAAAAAATAACCATGTCACTTTATAACAATGACATGCACTAGCTAAGCATGTGATTAAAAATTATTCTATAAAACAAAACTTGCTATACGAGACTACAAATTCTCATAAACTACGGTTTACGTGTCTTCGTCAAGTTCATGTTCCATTTTGGTAAGTAATGCTGCCATCTCCATTATGCAAATCATTTACAGTTTGGTCACCATGTGGCAGCACTGAATTGCGAGAATGCCAACTCTGTGGTTCAACTGCATTCACAGGTTCAAGCAGCAATCTGCATATTCTCCATGTTACAAACCCATGCAGTGAATGAGTGAATATCTGATTGCACTTAACTGGATCCCGCAATCACTGTAAAATAAAGCACATTTCCTGTGTTTGGGCCATAGTTCAGACTGAAGTACTTTAGCCAGCCTAGCAGGCAGCTCATCAGCATGATTATGAGAGAGTGCAATCACTGTAGAGTGTGACATGATTGGCATAATCACTGTTCCGCAATCAAGCTTCAGATTAATATTAGGCACACCTGGCAAGAATCAGTCCAATTCAATCAACCACACTCATCTATTTTGACCATAATTACCCTACTTAAAAAAAATTATAAACTCACACCAAAATGAGTAGAAAAATCTACTGCGTAGTTTTGGTTATTTGTGAGGATTTCTATTAGCAGTAACTCATTTTCGAAAGGAAATGAGGATTGTGATCTGACAACCGTCAATGATGTGTTAGCTCGCGGTCTTGAACAGCATTTGATATCCTACACAGACCAGACCCCTACAATGTGCAATCACAGGTAATGTTAATGGCAAAAACCAACATTTATATGTAGTTTGGGGGCACTGCGTTACTTGCCTGGGTCCATGCCCCAAACCAGACACAGAACATTTAGTATAAAAACTTGGCTCAGCACACTGGGGACTGTGTATTCTTCTTGGGTGGTCTCAGATGGTCACATTAATGTCAGCCCCATCTCGTTAATTGGGGAAATAAAACAACCACTGGGGAGGGCAAGTACCATGACAGTGACCACCCTCAGTGTCAGTGCAGAAAGGTCGGCTTGGGGAAAATGTTCAGAAAAAGACAAGAATGTGGCGTCGTATGAGATTCCAGTAACCACAATGTACACGTGATACTCTTTTAATAGTAAACGCTGAGTGCTGGAAACAAACTAGGAATCTTACTACTTCTTGCAGTGAAAATAAGAGAGGCCCTAAATGTGGGGCCACATCTGTCTCTACATGTCTGTTTTAACACAGCAGATCCATGTCAGGGGGTGTGAGAAAAGACCTCTGGAATCATATATTACTACATCACTGAGTGGGAACAAGATTTAGATGAAGAGAATGCTCATTCACTGGTCCCATGAGGAGATCTGGGGACTGACTTTCACCACAATATTTACAAATCACTACCAGATGTTCCTGTAGCATTGGCGCCACAGGACAAAACTGTGAATGTGAAATAAACTTGTTTTTTTTGCCATTCCATAAAGTGCACACCCATAAATTAATCATAAACCTGCTGGATTCTCACATTAATGAACTGGTCCTGCCATTTAACCAAAATAAATCATTTGTCCATATATGTTATATTGTATTTCAAGAACATAATATATGAATTATGTAAATTACACACCAGTGGTTGAATTAAGACAAATACCCTGAGTAACATTTTTGATGTAACCCCCTAGATACTGGGGTTCACACTACAAAGGTATGTCAGGCTGTGACAGAGATTAGTACATACATGCAAAAAAATACCTAAAAATACCTCCCCGTTTAAAGATAATGGCTGAATCAGTCTTGTAAACCAACAACATATTCTGACAGCATTTCAGGTTCGAGGGTCAAATCCAAAATTGACTCCAATTCCAACTGAAAACAACTCCATTTGTGGAATGATTTTGTTGTATTTTAACGTTGTCAATTAATAAAAAATGCAAAATATCATAATGTTACAATAGTAACTATATTTAATATATTTACTGAAGACTAATTAAATAGACAGTACATTGATGGAATTGGAGTCAATATCAATAAGAAATTGAGAAAATAATTTGACACCAATCCAAAGACACACGACAGAAATGTCATTCATTTCATGCAGTCTATATATAACAGCAAAAGACAACCAATAAACCCGATTGTATTAAGATAACAAATACTAGCAACAAATCTAGTTTCACCTAAAATACACCGCAACTGTACGCCACTGCTATAACAGAAAAAGCAGCCTCTGTAAGAATTTGAAATGCATTCAGCGTAAAGCAGGAAACACAAACGCAACTAAACAACAGCACCAGTTAGAACCACAAGAAAGGTACCCCTATGATACAAGTACCATGGTCTTCACACAGCCACAAAGCACCAAAGCATGTATTAACTTTTAATGGAAAATGTGTGTATGTTACTAGTTGAGACAGATAATTTTACTGACTGTTTAACTTCACCTGTCAACTGGATGACACAGGATAATCTACGGGGTCAGATGAGGTCACACTTGTCAATCACTACCAACCCATCATTCATTGCTGATAAGGAAAGATTTAAATGATACATGTGTGAAAATATCCCATCACTTCGCACAAATGCAAGGATTATGTAATTGGGATATTGTAAGTGATTAGAGTTACTAATTGATATTTTGTGATGATATGCCATAAACATAATCAAACCAAATGTAATGAGGGGAAATACTTACTTTCTTATTCAAGTGAATTTTGCAAAACAAACATAAAACATCAGGTGAAATTAACTAATGATTTGTGAAATTATTTAACATCAAGTGACTGCACTGCATTATGGATGATAACGGCGGACAAATGTTTTAGCTGCAAATCGTGACAGCCCTAGGTGGACGTAATAAATTCAGCCTAACTTCAACCATGCTCAAACTAGAAGGAAGCAGATACAAGACAAGTTACAGCTGTTGAAAATGACAATGGTGACAATACGCTGC
Source organism: Escarpia spicata (assembly GCA_963995525.1). Classification (NCBI taxonomy): domain Eukaryota; kingdom Metazoa; phylum Annelida; class Polychaeta; order Sabellida; family Siboglinidae; genus Escarpia; species Escarpia spicata. Next base: position 5,437,472 of record OZ023205.1, read on the forward strand.
AGCCTCCCAGGCACTAATTCAAGTACCCCCCCCCCCTGCAAATTCCTACAGAAAGTCCACATGCTTAGACAAAACTAGTACATTGAGAAAGTTTGCGGTAGTCGTCAGTACCTACCATACTTAACAGACACGCCCTTATCATCACGAGTAACTAGTGAAATAAATGAACATACACGTCAGACTGATATATGCGACAAGACTTAGGTAATACATTGACATGCAATATTCTAACGATTATTACTTACATCGTTAAAGAAATCTCACAAGGTTTGTAATGTAAATTCATAGACATCCCATATACCTTTAGATGATTGTATCAATATAAAATATATATATTACCAACAAATCTTACTTTTATTTACATTTACAGAACTTTTATTTACAACAAATCTGGATGAAATCTCAGTAAAAGAAAATACTGTTGTTTGTGTGTCAATAAAAGCATATTAATAATTGATATTGTTCCGTGGGAAAAAGGAAACATTCTAACACTGCTGTGGGGTTGTTATAATTGCCTGTTTACACATGTGCAGACTAGCATGCATGCATGTCCATACAAATAATGCGAGTGTGCGCATTCACGTGATTGTGCACTCTGATATTTCAACAGAAAATTTTAAATCAGACGAGTGCTGGTAAGGTATTTGTGAGATTAACTAGCAGATTAACTAGCAGATCATAAAAAGCCAAGTCTGTAATCCAGCTGCACAGCTCGGGAGTAGCCTTTCCTGGCATCAATGAAACTTTGTCATGTTTTTTTTAGTGTTCACATTTTAATGCCTCCGAGGCTCTGGGAATATGGTACTCAGTTGATGCATGCTCGCATAAAATATTACAGCCTGCCAACGCCGGGTTTTTCATCAGCAATATTTATGAGTTTTTTCTGATCTTCCTCACGAGGGCGCCTGAAATGCATTAGCAACTCAGTGCATTATTGTTTGTGCATCCAACCATTGCCCAGTCGACTAACGATGATTCCTTCCGTGCACATATAATGGCGCTCATGACAGAAACATCTGGCAAAAGTTAAATTGACTTCGGTATTTTTTTCTAAAAACAGTACAAAATAATTGTGGCACTATCATCTGAAACGTTATCAACAATAGTTTGATAAATAATGATTTACCAAAAACTCAGCTTTTTCTATGCATGTTAAACAAATTTATTTATTTGGAAAATACTTAAACAAACCCTGCTGAATTGTAATGTGTATTAAATATGCCTTACCTTGTTTAGCTTGTATATGCAGAACTAGACAGCTGCATAGCAGAATGCATATTGACAACATTGCAGAGGCCATCATTTCATGCGACACCGCAGCAGCAGTGCTGCCACCTGATGTTTATTCCACTGCTAGGATGATCTCCCTCTCTTGGACGTCAGTTCTACAGCAAAGAATGCCAGCAATGTAGATATGAAGACAGGTTAGATTAGATTAAACCAGAGATTAGATTAAACCTCTAATGGACAGATATGTATGCATTGGGGTGCATTTCTTAAACATGTCAGTTTTTTTATATCAGTCATGTTTGGTGTACATGAAGCATATATTGTTGTGCACAGAAAAAACAATCACAGCTAAAATTCTATAACCCGGAAATATTTGCAGAGAGAAGTTTTGGATATTTTATATGTTACCATATTTGACCATATTATCGCCAATGGTCAGTTAAATCAAGATGTCCTTAAATTATGGTGTAGGTGTTGGACATAGGCAGTAACAGGTATTTGCAATACTGCCCCCGCTGTAGAATCTAGTGATTGAGATGCTGCTGAATGGCAGAATTTCAGGAATTGTGGGATGGGTGATAATGTGTGTATGAGCAGGCAATTATGGTATTACAAATAATATAAAATGAATTATAATAACTATCAAACGGTTGTTCAAGTTTTACCAGATAAGATTAACAAAATATTCGTCACAATGTAATTATATCATATATGGGGGGACCATAAGCACTGCAGGAAGCCACACTATGATGTATGATGCATGTGAAAGGTCGACAATTCCCTGAAGAAGTCATCACTCTGGGACATATAATTGGTCCCTGCGTTGAAACGGTCAACCGTGGGCAGGACTGAGAGGAGCGTATATATGACCGTATATATGACCGCCAGGGCAGTAATGAATGCAACATAATGTGGAATGCATGCCTAGACAAAAGCACACCAGATGTCTTAGATTTAGGTGGATCGCTTGCAGACGACTGGGAAGTCTGAAAAAGAAATTGTGGCCTGAATCCAGATGTGTTTCTACGTGTGTCTGTCTGCACTCTCCCAGACATCTCTAAACAAGGCTGCTATGTGGTTTCTTTGATAAGATATTAATTTTATTCATAAAACAGGTGTTCTACATATCTAATAGTTGTGGCTAACTGTTAACTGATCCAGAACTCACATAACCTTGAATTATTTTAAGGATTTGTAATTAATTATTTCTATATAAAGTATACACTGTATTTAGGATAATTTAATAACAATGATTTATTGCTTCTGTTTGTCTGATGATTTTTAAATCGTTTATTTTAAAAATAGAATATAACATTAGATATTTGTATTAATAATATTCAAATATATGTACAGGCTGTATATCGACTTAAAGTATATGCTGTACCAGCTCTGGCTACTGAATTGATAAGAATGGGCAGATAACTTAACTGAAATCCAGAATTACTTACTACAGGTTGAACCATACTACAAAAAGCACTTTTGGCAGTTAGCAATAAGTGTGTACAGGAAATGCGATACCACGCCGACAGCAACAGGAAATGTTTTTGACCCAAGGCACCTTAAGGGCACGTAATGAATGAGACTGTAGACTGTTCCCATTCTGATCTTGCCCATTTCCCCTACACCAAGGCTTCTGTCAAATGATCAACTACATAGTAAATTCCCCACAAACCCATAAAATACATAGTTGATGCCAAGAAGTAGGCATCTTGCTGCTTCATTACTAACGCAGAAAGGTCACCCGACAAGAGAACAGCCACAGTGCACAAATCATCAGACAAAGATGTCTGTCATATTCAAGTAACTGATTTGCATAATGGGGTGCATATGAAAGGCAAAAGATAAAAGGGTTTTAATCAAAATAAATACACCAGGGTCAATATAAATAATTCTCCTGTCTAAAATCCATTAGTTACGCTGCTCACTGTTAACATCAATTGGGAGCAAAATAGGGGGGTCGTACCAAAAATACCTTAAAGAAGAGCATGTGATATTTATAAAAACACCCTTTGAAATTTGCAAATTTAGTTTAACTTAAGTACCTATAACATAATTGTGTTACTCCCTTATATAAGATAAACTATTTTTAGATGCTTATATTTCCCAACTGTTTTAGCGGTGGTTACATCATTTCACAAAGTCCCTAATATGTTGCATTACATAGTGGAAGGGGTTTATTCCCCACCCCATATCATGATGACAATATAATTCATACAGTGGGCTACCTGGCAAATGAAACATATTCATACAAATTGGCACTAATAGTAGTGTTGGACGGTAAACAGTGCGAGTCCCATACCATGTCATGTGTTGATGGAGGAAGGGGGTTAAACCAATATAAAAAAATTTTTTTAACAAACTTATGAAACATCCCTTAGGGTGGGGGTGTGGCAGATGAGATGTGGGGAGGTTGATACCCTGCCACACACCCTCATTAGTACACATACCCAGAGGGGTGTGCCTTCTTACATCTACTGGGCCTGAGAGAGACAAACTTCACAGTCAAGGTGGTAAAAATAATTTCATAACGAGAATACTTTATGATTATAATTGCGGAATGGCTCCTGAGAGTGGCCATGTTCATGAAAATATAAATATCAGAAATGTGTGTTTGTGCAACACTCAGGGGGTACTGGTAATTTCCCTGTGGCACTTCTAGCTTGTTTGAAGCAGAAATTAAAGTAATTGCGCTTCTCCCTCTGGGTATTGGAAACAGCTTTTGGCATCTATCATCCTCATAATTGTTCAATGATACAAAGGATAAATGTGTGTCTAGAAATATGTGTATGCATACGGGTGTGAAGAAAAGCAAAATTGAGTTTTGAAATATAATTATTAATTATAATTTATATATCAATATCTCCTTCCGACACATGCTACTTATACAACACTTCCTGACAATAGTGTCACTGTTAACAAGACTTATAGACTATATAACATGATTAATATATAATTAAGTGTCTTGCCTAAAACACCATCAAATAAATAAAATGTTAAAGTACGAGTAGTATTTGACAAGAGGAGTACATCACCTCCCTGTATTGGCAGCACATAACAGAAGCCAACATGACCGCTACCTTGGATACAAGGAACCCCAGGTATAATGACACGACATGTAACTGACATCCACCCACCATGATACATCACTAACTAATGGAAACAAGTCTAACAGACTCAGAAGCATAGGTGAAAGTGGAGCATTTTTTTTACAAAATGCCACCTACCTATAGATCTACAATGGCCTAAGCTTGTCCTTGTAATTTCAGAGCAAGCCTGATGATAAATAGCATTGGCCATCACCCCATCAATGGACCAGTCTCGGAGCCACTGCATTAGGCTGTTGCATTATTAATGTCAGCGCCACAGAAGCCCAATCAGTCACCTGTCCTGCCATTTTCATATCTGCATTACATTAATAGAGCTCTATTCCATGAGGAACCTCCTCTCCCATGGCGTGAAAGGCGGCAGGAGAATACCGCGTACAAGCCAGTATAATCACACAGCTTCTGGGATGTTATCTTTACACACATTCACTTGGCACGCTCGCCGGATCAATGCACTTCCATTATTAATACACATTGTAAAGGTTAATGAGTGTTTGTTCTACTGTGTATGGGAAGGCTCATGTACGAGCCTCACCAAACAATTAATTCATTTTCAGCTTGTAGGTGTCGGCAACCCCAATAATTCTAATGTTTATGTGACTTTCATGCAGTCGGCCATTTCGGAAATGAAAACTTTTTGATTATTCTCGTGTGATGATCACCATTAAGTACATTTATAGTATGTGTCCAATTTGATGTCATGAGTTTCAATATTTTGTATACAGTGAAATAATAAGGTCACCCTCTGGACATGGCAAAAGTGACTTGAATGTCGAGTTGATGATATTAGTGAGACTAATTGCCCATTCTTTATTGTTACAGAAACAATCTAGGACTCTCCAACGGTGACCGTAACTGCGAGCTGGCTGTATTACTATTGTAAAGTGACGTTTCACCGTACACTGTTTGTTGGACCTATTTTCAAAGTACCAATACACACAACCATCAATTCTGTGATTTAAAAAATGCATCACAAATTGAAAATGATACTCTGTAACACCTTTCTACGCCAAGCAGTCTCGTCTTTGTAATGTAATTCTGTCATCACGAATCAATGCAGGTAGCAATACTAATATTGACCTTCTGCACTTGAGTTTATGTTTTTCATAATGCTGTTCAAGTATTCAATCAATCATGCACTCGTTCAATTGACTTGTGCATGGTCAATTGACGTGTGCACGTAACTTCTCGAAGGATGTCAATTTGAATTAGATAAACAAGAGTTGTAGGCAGATTTCACTGTTATCCTCAACACCGGTTGTCGACTTAGTAAGAACGACATAATATGACATTCTGATGATGGTCAATCATTTGAGATGGTCCCTCAGTGGCAATAGTGAATCACTCCTACTTGCTATTACACACATTGCCCACTAAGTGCATCTCTCTCCACATACCAAGTTAATTGAACTAGATCCAATATGCTGATTTAATGCAGAACCCTCTGTTGTGACTGCACTCTAACCTCAAATCAGGTCAATGAGTACAGGTCAGCATAATAGGTCAATGACCCCTCAACAATGACCCGCTTGCTAAATATGGACATTGATGTATGGTCACTTGAGGCTGAGTAATGGTTAGGGCCTGACCAACACAATTAATCCAGTCTTACCTAACACTTGCAGCAGGATGTAGACCCAAGTCATTTTGGTTTGTCTTCTGATTACCACATACCTGATTAGTGAAATACACTGAATCACTCACCCCAGAGGGGGTGACATTCTAGCTGCTTACATCACTTCCCCAATAACTAACTACCCCACCCTTGCTAATTGCAGATTATTTTTGTAAATTAACATTGACTTCCAATTAGCAAGAATCTCATGGCTCTGGAAGGAAAGTGTGATAATGTTATTGTAAGTCCATGTTTAGTGTAGCGCCGTGGTGCAGTGGCTAGAGCTTCGGACTCTCAACCGAGAAAACCTGGGTTCGAATCCTGTGCTGCGGTGTCGAACCTTGGGCAAGATCATTCACTCTACATTGTTCCAGTTCACTCAGCTGTATGAATGAGTACCTGGCTGTAGACAGTGGTGGATGTTTGTGTATGAATAGTCTTCGCGCATTAATTGCAGTGTGGCTGGATGCTTCCCAGAGAAGTCGAGATGGTGTTCAATTGAACAGGTTTGCCAGGGAGTAAAGTGTAAAAGCGCTTTAAGCAGTCCTTTAAATATAGTATAAACTATGTATTATATATTCTAGATAATACGTGACTGTCCAAATATGTTTTTAATGACTCACAATTTTCTCATATTGTTTGAGATGTCTATGGATATCAATGTGCCATGGAACAAATCAAAAAGGAACAGCTAACAAAGAGAGAGTGTTAAGACTAGACAGCAGATGGAGGAGAGGAAGATTGTGACTGAATTGGTAGGACTGTGTAAAGAGATTTGACAGGACTGGAAGGGGAATGGGAGTGATGGGGAGTGGAGACGGGGGGGGGGGGGGGGGGGGGGGGGGAGATGGGGGGTGGAGACGGGGGGTGGAGATGGGGAGTGGAGATGGGGAGTGGAGATGGGGGGGGTGGAGACGGGGAGTGGAGATGAGGGGGTGGAGATGGGGAGTGAAGACGGGGGGTGGTGGAGACGGAGAGTGGAGACGGGGGTGGTGGAGATGGGGAGTGGAGACGGGGAGTGGAGATGGGGGGGGTGGAGACGGGGAGTGGAAATGAGGGGGTGGAGACCGGGAGTGGAGACGGGTGGTGAAATAAATGGCAGTGAAACTGGATCAATTACAAAGGAAAACAAAAACTGACAGATTTTCATGGAAAAGAGAAGAACATGATAACGTAGAACTTAGGACGGCTTACCCAGAATGCAGTGGATCCTCACTAGTAAGGCCACCTTTGGGTCTAAGTAAAAGTGACCTGAATAGCGAGGTGACAGTATAATTTCCATTGTTTTACTGTTACAAATATAATTTGAGACTATCCCAGGGTGACCTTAATTGCAAGGCGGCTGCATTTGCAAGTTGATAGTCAAACGAGGGTTGACTGTATTGCAATATATTGACACAATATTTAACAGTAGTGGCATTCTGCCATCCAGTTGCACAGGGTGTTAGTCAGGGTAAAAGGGTTAGGGTATTAGTGTATAAACTTCAGAGCCACCCCCACACCTGTCGAAGCACCTGTCCAGGGATCAGTCTTGCACCCTGGCCCTGTTACAGGTCCTGGTACCTTATACACAGGAAACTGCCAGTTACTGAACATGTGGCAGTGATTGATGATGAGTTATCTCACAAGACTGGGAGGCAGAAACATAAGAAGTATCCCCTTTCCCTGCCCATGCCTGCATCTCCTTCCCACCAATGGAAATTCACCATCGTACACACCCGCTGTATATGTATATTATATATACAGCGGGTGTGTAGGATGGTGAATTTCCATTGGGGGGAAGGAGATGCATATATATATGTCTGTCAGTATCTCTCCCATGATCACATAAACCTGTTGGTGTATTGTGCTGATTATTTTTTATCTTCAGAATTGATTGTCTTTCTCTACACTTAGTGAGGCTTTTTACTTCCTGTGGCTTCGATACCAGGTAGAAGAGACCTACTGTTTTGGAGTCACTTCAGAAAGACAGGCAAAGTAGGGTGAATGAAAAGCAATTGGGTTCAAACCATAATTCTCTTGATTGACAGTTTGAAACTCTATCCAATCTGCTACTGTTCCCTCTAACACTTACACATGTAGGTTATTAATTATTAATTTAAATCGAACAACACAACTCAAAGCAAAAATAATATTGAATTGAATAACCAAGTATTTATATTTCTGATACTGGATCACAAACTATATGTTGGAACAATTCAAATTTACCAACCGAAATATGTTGTACCCCAGCTGCCTAATTACTTGGCCACAAACACCCTGCAAAACATGTTGTTCAATTGAACTATTTCTACAACAATGTAACAGTTTTATGAGTTTTGGTTATTAAAATTAAAACTAACAATGAATCAGTGCCACTGGGTCAAAAATATAAACAATCGATCTTACGTAGCTATTTCCTGTGAAATATACTACTACCACTTTTTTATGTACAATATTTTTTCCTTGTTATGTTTCCTAACATAAACCAGATTGTATCCAACTACTGATTACAGCAGCATGTAGAGTCAATCAATTGGGGGAACTTTATCAGTGGCACTGACAAGTCTAGTCTGTGTGATCACCTCATGGACAGAGTCTGTGGCGTTTACTGCTGCACGGAAATCTACAGCCAGAACCCCTGAGCCAAGAGCAACCAGGAAATGAACAGGCTATCAATATTGTCCTCTCCATAAACATCTCCTGACCCAAGAGGCTGAGATTTTTGTTGCTGTTTATTAGCAACATCTGGAGAATATGCATGGAAGGCTTTTATCTTGACTTAGTTCTGTGCCTGGATAGAATCACGGCTTGTTTGAAGAAGTTCTCAGCAGATATGACATGTGCTATGGTGTCATAGCCATGCCTATGAAATCACGGGGTAAGTTTTAAGTTAGTTACGTAGTGGGGGAATTCAGTAGGGATTGACAGGAAACTGTTACAGAATAAAAGTAACAGGTAAAAAGAAGATGGCAAATACTGTGTAACAATGGACAGCTGATGCATTGTGGTTATCGGTAGATCAAAAGTAGGCATATTCCTTAATTGCTGTGTCAATGGGGGGGCATAAATTGCTACAGGTACCATGTACATCCTAGTACTGCTACACACATATAGAGGGTGGAGTGGATCTTGCAACTGGGTGAAAGTTGCCAACTCGACTCTGTAGGATAAGTTGATTTATGTTGAATTTTTATGCAATGCATCATTCTAAATATAACATATCTTGCCGTATGGATGTTGTAATTTAACCTTGTCAGTCTGTCCTATCACATGTATTTACACAAACTACAAATGTATGCCAAAGTGCGACATGAAAATAGGGCACAACGGTGTCACCCAGTATCACACAAATAATCAGACATTCAAAATGTTAAACTATGTTCTTCATGGCTATTAGACCACTGAACCAGTCCCCCCTAAAAAAAACATAAGACACTGACAAATGGCATATACCCTAGGGGGTAAAACAATCCACCCTTTCCACCCACTCACTCTACGCCCTGTCAATGGTTCCCACAGAGGGAACATGAGTCAGAATTTAACTTTTGGTGTTGTTTCCAGTTTCAAAAACTTCACAGCATGAAGAGGAAAAAAAACGATTAACCCTTTTCTTCTTGGTGCTATGGTACAAAATGATTTAAATGTTCTTGTAGCAAAACTTCAGCCCTGATTAACTAGGAATTCCTGGAAGATATGTTAGGTTAAAACCAGTGAACTGATGTAAACAATCAGGGCATGCTTTTCTCCAAAATAACACTTATTGATAATTGTACACAGGGTAAACCACAGCAAATATTTTTGCCAGTGGAAATCAGGAGAAAGCAAAACATTTTAGGATACCAAATGTAAACAAATGACAAGGTTCCAGCAGGAAGATAAAGACAATTATTGGAAATGATAAAAGAACATGTCTGTGACATAACAGAAAAACAAAGAGATTTAATTAATGTTTTGAAGGAAAAACTGAAGAACACAATGAAGACAATTTTTTATTTTCTACCAGAGGATTACGCTGACTTTGAAAGTGAAGAAAGCTCCTTTCCACACACACAGGCTGAATTTAAGAGAATCACCAGCCGACTCTAACATAATGACAAGCTAGATGAGTTGTTACCTGTTCTGACATTTGTCTGTGCATCGTAAATAGCCCCTTCATCTGCCCACTAGTAGTCAAAGACACAAGCTGTCTAGGGTTTTATGACCCCCTCCCATCCACATACACATAACCTATCCATCTACTCCAGTTCAGCTGTGCTTAAACCTTCTGCACCAATCCATCTGGCTGTCTGTGCATCCATCTCTTAGTTTAGACAACCCTGTTGGGTTTAATCCAAGAATCCCATGTTACAAGGTCTACCTATACTAATGACTGTGAAGGAATGTATTCCCACACTTAGAAATAAGTATTTTCAGCTGTCTAAAAACTTACAGTACAACAAATATTATTTTGCTGTCAGAAAACATATAATCAATATGCACTGTCATATTGGGACACTTAAAAATATTAGGTGTTAGAAAGCTCATACTACAGAAAGTAATTATTTGTGTTGAACTGTAATGTATTCGGACAATCAAAATAATTATTCTCAGCTGTCCGAAAACATACAGAATAAAGAAATAATTTTCACTGTTGTAATGCTGTATTCAGACACCTAAAGGTGTTCGAAAAGTTACATTACAAAAAAATAGTAATTTTTGTTGACTTTTTAGGGTGCCCAAAAACATAGTGTCAAAACACACACAGTCATTACATACGGTATACACTAGTGTACACCCATTACATATGGTATACACTAGTATACACCTATTACATACAGTATATACTAGTGTACACCCATTACATACTGTATACACTAGTGTACACCCATTACATACGGTATACACTAGTGTACACCCGTTATATATGGTATACACTAGTGTACACCCATTACATACAGTATACACTAGTGTACATCCATTACATATGGTATACACTAGTGTACACCCATTACATATGGTATACACTAGTGTACACCCATTGCATACAGTGCACTCTAGTGTACACCCATTACATACGGTATACACTAGTGTACACCCATTACATACGGTATACACTAGTGTACACCCGTTATATATGGTATACACTAGTGTACATCTATTCCATACAGTATACACTAGTGTACATCCATTACATATGGTATACACTAGTGTACACCCATTACATATGGTATACACTAGTGTACACCCATTGCATACAGTGCACACTAGTGTACACCCATTACATACGGTATACACTAGTGTACACCCATTCATGGAACAAACCAAGTACAGAAGTTATCATTATTACAGTGTCTTAATCTTAAAGCCATTTCCAAAGATCACAATTTTTTTGCTGTCACCACATCATCATCATCATCATCATCATCATCATCATCATTGTGCAGCCGTAGTATCCTGTGGTTGGGCGAAGGCTTCACGCTCAGCATGTCGTTTCCAAATCTGCCTGTCTTGCGCTATCCTCTGCCAAATGGTGCCCTTCCAGTACTCGTCTAGTTCATCTCTTCACTGTCTCGCTGGTCTTCCTCTAGATCGTTTCCCTTCCTAAGGTCTCCAGCTTGTGATACTTATCTCATAGTCTGCTAATGTGCCCTGCCCAGGTCCACTTCTGTCTTCTGATTTGTTCTATCACGTCTAAGACTTTTGTCTTCTCTCCTACCCAGATGTTTTCTCTCTCTCTCAATATGTTATACCATATATGGCATGGTAACCGGATATTTCCCAGTAAAGGGTAAATCGAACATAAATCAGTGGTGCCCTCTGAAGAGTGGCTCACCATTCAATTTGTTTCCATCTCCATCTTTCTCTGACTGATACAATCTTATCAGGTGAGGGAGCAAATGTGTAAGAAATAACTGTAAATAACTCCTCCTTTTTTAATACACCACCAATTGCTTGAACAGAGACGAATGATCCAAGAAAACGACTAAACGTAGAAAGAGGTGAACTGACTGTGGCACTTGGGAGGAGAAGCCACCAGACTTCTCCCAAAGTTGGCATAACTTACTGGCATTTTGTAAAAAATTAGATATTATATACATAGAGAATTACAATCAAAGAATTGTTTCAACTGTTAGAGTAGATAAGTTAGAGTAGATAAGACTGACTCAATATTACAAAGATCTATAGTAACATTATTTCTGCCAGTGGAAGCCCTCTCTATGATAATAACATATCCCTCGCCCCCAGTCTCCCCATTACACCACAGACCCCCAATAGCCTCCCGATGGTGCCTTCACCTGCTACGGCCTGTGAGAAGACCAGTAAACAACTGTCATTCCCCAGACATGCTGACTAAATAAATTGCATGTTACCATGGCAATGACACATGGCGCCTGACAACTCCAGGAATGACTAACTAAGTGAGTGATTCACTCCCGGAGAACAAGTCAATGCACTGCCGACAGGTGGTACATGGATACTGCACATGGTCAAGGGGGCATTTTAATTAGTTTACTTTTAAATTAAAAGTGTTTGTTTTGATGTTTTTTGTACAGCTGTATAAAATGTTTTCTTGCCTTTCATCTAAAGTGCATGATTGCACTTTCAATGAGGAGGAATCCAATAATAAATATATTATTTATATACATTGTATTACTATAATTATTAGTTGTTAATTGTTATTAATATTAATATTACTGTTTTTAGGTCTTGGCTGTGGCATTGTATATTAGGTTACAATGATTGCAGGAGTAACAACAATTATACATTTTGCAGAAAAAGAAATGAAATTCATACAAATTGTTTTGTGGGCATAATTTTTTTAGGATATATTTTTTCAATCTGGCCTTTCAAAATGTAAATAAACGGGCATTAGGCATATAGACCCTATAAATGTTACTGGCAGGAAATACTGAAGACCAATAGAGTGGCAATCCACTTAATCGGACACTAGAATGGACCACTTGAGAAACTACAGAGGGGAGATAATGTGTGGATGTATGCACAAGGCCTGGGCACTTCTCACTGCACACTTCCTGCTACTACACCAGACAAGTACTCACTGTCAGTGGGCAGCTATCACAATGGACACACAGTGGGATGGATGGATGGATGGATGGATGGATGGATGGTTGAATGGATGGATGGATAATAATAATAATAATAGTCGTATATAACACTGTATCCAGTCCTTAGTTCTGTTCAAAGCACTTTTAACAAAAGTTTACAATTATATGTCACTCATTTAGGTAGTGAAAGCAATTTTAAAAAGGTGGATGGATGGATGGATGGATGGATGGATGGATGGATGAATTCGTGCAATGCATGCATATAAATTAGTAGTTAAGCATGTATTTTATATATTTTTGTTCATTTTGCCTGCTAAGAGAGCATCAGCGATAGTGTGGTTATACAGATCACTTTGTCTCTACAAGGAACCCACCAGAAACCCCAGGAAATCATGAAATAGTGACAGTATGGATATTGCCCACTTAATCCAACAAAAGCAATAAATAAAAAATAAAAAATAATATAATAAAATAAATAAAAAAAGCCAGTAAACATAAATCATTGATCCAAAATGGCCTACTAACACAATCAAACTGGAACAAAACAATTAAAGGATCAGTGCATGAATCTTTCAACTCTCATTGGGCACTTTCACAATACTAGACCATCTGTGTGGTTCATTCAATAAATTAATTATCAACAGTAATTAACTGTTATCCCTGTCAAATTATCTGCAAACATTACTGACATGATCACCCAATTTCCGCAGCTTTGAAGACTTCCATTTAAAGATGACAGATCTCTTTTGTGAAATTAGACACATGTCACGTCGATTTCCTGAATTACAGCCATATCCTGTCTGACTGTGGATGCAGATAAGTGAGATTAATCCATCCTTATGAACAAGTTTTTTTAATCCTATCCTGGTGTAGTCGTAAAAACAAACACGGTACCAACATCTGTCGCTATTGCCACAGCACCAATGAAATATCTCGGTATGATTGCTCTTACCAATGACTGTCTGTTTAATATTTCAAACAGACCATCTGATCAACAGACTACCCCTTTCAATGTGTAATTGTAAATACATAACATATATTATTATATTTTATATTTACTATTTCAAACGGACCATTTTGAACACAACATTATAAAAAAGCAGAATATACTGTTTAAATCAACCCACAAAAATATTCACATTCCAGCACTACCATTGTGTGAATATGTTCACTGATTCAACGATCTACTGTTACCTGTTACACCCCTGGCTTGAGTCAAGAGGGTGATTCTGAGTACGGGGAAATACAAAGTTAATCAAAAGAGAGACACTAAACCGATCCATTTATCACTTATGCCACTTAGCATACTCTGCATGTGACTCAGACTGACCATTGTCATGTGACTCAGACTGACCATTGTCATGTGACTCAGACTGACCATTGTCATGTGACTCAGACTGACCATTGTCATGTGACTCAGACTGACCGTTGTCATGGTAATGTAGCAACAACAAATGCCTCAAAATTCTAAACAGACAGTTGCCTTGAACATAACAGACAGTCAGTACAGATTGTACAAGACCACTTAGTTGGCAGGACACATCGAGACAAGGGCCTGGCGCATTTACGATACATCGCAGCGATGTCAACAGCATATTAACACCCACAAAGGATGCTTCCTGGAAGTGACAGTTGCCATGGAAACCTGTACGCAAGTGTGTAGGAAAATATTAAGCAGATGGCTGAAATAATTATGATCAAGTGACTAGAGTCTGTGGTAAACGTCCAGCCACGGATTCCGTTAACCCATTCGCATACGGTATGGAAGCCAGATCAATAGTCCTAACTACCTGGAGGGGTTAACAGCCATACATTGTTAAATTTCAAAATGGTGAGACAAAACAAAACTGTCATTATTAAATATATAGATATATTAACAGAGTTTCCGCAAGAAAAAATAATTTGGGTACCGAGTTAGTCAATTGCGAGACCACGGAACTGGCAGGTTAAGCCCGCCATGGGTGCCATAGGCGCTCTGATGGACGGGAGTGTGGGGACCCTCCCCTAGACAAAATTGGATTTCTAAATGCTCAGAGAAGTGATTTCCCCGCATTTGAAGTCGGAAATCCCACCGGCTCATGGTGATAATTTTCATGTTTCGTAGGAGAATGAATAATAAATGTCATTCACAATAACAGTCAGCAGAAAATTGTAAACTGTAGTATGGTATCTTGTTGAGTTATTTTTCTTCACCAGGAAACAATGAATTCTCGAAAACATCGCGAAAAATGTACAGCCATGACAGCATGCCGTATTCTTTACACTAAGCCTACCAATATACAGGTACGCCATGTTCTATCCTGAGGTGAAGACTTAATCTCAGAGTGAATACCACGTTTAGCCAATCACAGAATAGCTAGCATAAACGTGTTGGCACGGGCTCATTCTTCACCTTTAAAAACATCATCAAGTATGAGTTTCATTGCACAGAATATCTAAAAAAAATATTTAATGTGGATTTAATTTGTGTGCGTATCTGTACCCTAGAATAATTTTTGGGTACGTAATTTTACCCTTTTACCCTGCTGGTGGAAACACTGATTAAAAATACTGATTCCAGGAAGCTTGTTGATTACAACGAGACATGGCCAAACTATTCTATGATGAAATCAAGTTTCTTT
The DNA here is from genome assembly GCA_963995525.1 of Escarpia spicata. NCBI lineage: Eukaryota > Metazoa > Annelida > Polychaeta > Sabellida > Siboglinidae > Escarpia > Escarpia spicata. The sequence goes on from OZ023205.1 coordinate 5,453,070, forward strand.
TTCAGGTCGACTAATCTAATTAATTCAGGTTACATCAATATGTATCCAAAATAAAATGTGATAGAAAAATATTGTTAATTTTATTAATAAATACACCTAAACTACAAATAAAATATAATAACACAGGAATTATTAGACATTATTACATTTTATTATCACCTCTGTACACTATAAAGTTCACATAAAAATCATAACACAGAAAAAACCGACCCATTTCCAGGACAGTCCTGATGTCACCAGAGTGATACCAGGTACTGGGGACACTGCCTGGAAATGACTGTTGCCATGACGACCTGCACACAAGTCTCAGGTGGCCCTAGGAATATATCAGCAGATGGTTGGCTCATGATTGAATGAAGCTGGTTATGTCGAGGTCAAACAGAACAAAGCCATGTGTTAATCCCACCGACAGCGGATCAAGTTCCAATCCATGGTCCAACAGATGGTAACGTCACCTCGGAATTAGTTGTGTTTATTAATCATCTGCATGTTGTCAATTGATCTGGCGCTGAGAGGGTGAAAATGTGACACCACACTGTGGTGAAAAAAGAGGACTGTTGAATGGGGGCTGCCACTGAATGAGCAGTACAGAGAAACTGTCAACAAAAGCTGTGGCACTGTTATGCTGTCAGGTGTGCTAGTTAATCATGTGTGACATCATTGAATAAGGTGTTTCACTGTCCTACTGTGTCTACAAGACATCACTAGGTGCAATATCAGGGCACAGACCTTTACAGAGGATATCTACAGAAATGGCACTGTCTGGGAGTAATGGTATTCACCCTGTCTATAGGATTAACCCTGTCTTTAAAGAGGGTGTCAATTCATAATAAAATTATTGTCTGAGGGAAAGGGTGTTCATCCTGTCTACAGGATTAATTCCACTTGGGGTGGCAAGCTTCCACATCATCAAAGTAATGTTTCTGTTCATAACGTGACCAGATGTTGTGCGAAGATATTCTAATTAAATTATTACATTTCAAGAATGATGAACATAACCTAGGGATATCATTGATCTGTGAACAGCAAGGAGGATATATTGTAATAATTGTATGTGTTTGGTTACCTAAAATAATTAAATTATCAGAAAGATACTGTACACAAAATATTGCTGTTGTCTGAAAGCGTCTATGCATTCGCACATGTAACAGTAAAAGGTGTACAAAAACACACAATACATAACAATTAGTCTTTTTGTATATTTTAATGGTGTCCAAATACATACAGTATCTGAATATGATGTGAGGACACATCACTGCAGCAATGGTCTACCCATCCGTACTCCTGTCGTGGGGAAACACCATGGAAACTGGCACTGTACACATGTCTAGTCTGACTACGTAAGACACCAATAAATAAGCATATGCCACGTAGATGCAATGCTAGAAATGTGCAGCCTAAATCAAACAGGAATTGTACTGGGGATGTACGACAGAGTGTCTACGGTCGTGTCAATAACCTGGATCCGGTATTTTGAATATGGGTTTCTGCTATCCATGCTACCACATGTAATACATGGGTCTTGTCACTTGGTGGAGGTGTTTTTTATCTGAAATGCTTCAGTTTCACATCCAGGGGACATAAAATTCCTTTCCAGTGTAGAAACTAGAACCAAATGGGCCATTGTGAGCTAAACAAAACTTGAGAATCTACACACAAAAACAAGACTGCATAATCCAGCTCCTGCATTCATCACGACACTTATCCTGCCGAAAAAAAACCACAAACCACTGCGTACCACCAACGCTGACACCCGTCTCACACCAGTGTCAACAGCACTTCCCATTTATTCTGCCATTAGATACATGCAGTTCCTTTTGCTTGAACAAACTTTTTCCCGCATAAAATTCCATGCATCAATACTTTTTGAAACATTTGAAACACAACAGAAATTCATGCAAAAGTAAAAATATCAACTCCCTTCAGGTTATGTCTATTTATAGTTTTCACTGTACCCTTGGGGTTTGCTGCAATGCACAGGGTAATCCCTTTCCTCTCTATCTCCCCAGGCAGTATCTCAGACCACATCACCCTAATTTGTTACCCCCATGTGGGAGCCATCCATGGAACCACCATTAAATGACAGTTAAACTGCCAGCAATTGGTGGATGCATTTTATACCAATTAGTGCTAATTAGTTAGTTAATGATGCAGGGAAAGTATACACAGATTTAATGACTCCAGTGACACTACACAGTCCAGTAGCTGGACCAGCTGACAACCAAATCAACTTACCCCACATCTATGCAGCTACTGGTAGCTAGCTAACCACAGCCTAAGGTCATTTCCATATTATTTATCCCACCATTGATTTTAAAATCCCAAAATCCCCCCTCCCAGCCCTTTAATGTTTAATTCTGATTGGCTGATCACTCTGTATTACATTATAGACTATAGTGTTGTTTAATCTCTGATGTCTAATCTGTTCCCAGGATAACACAGTCATGCACTGTGTAATTTTGATGTGCCAGATGTCTTGTCTAGGAACATTCATCAACTTAAGACTGACTGTACTCTAGCTCAATCAGATTCACCATCGGTGAACATTAAATAACATTTAAATAAATAAATATTATTACTTAATAACATTTCTACAATGATAAATAACATTATCGTTGTAAATCAAATTGGCCGCAGTTAATTTCACCCCCAGTGAACATCATAACATTGCAGATCAGATGAACCGTGGAATCGCTGTCTTTACATTTGAAACAAGCTGGTACTGCAGGCAAATGCTTGCCACCAGAAACTCTGGTAAATCTGTCATAAATGTGCATCCAAAGAAATAAACGAAGTGTGCTCACAGGCAAGTGATGTTTATGTGTGCTTGTGAAAGTGTCCTGCTGGACTTGAAGTTGTCAAATCTCTCTGTCCAGCTACCAAGGATAGTACCCAGACATCTACTTACCCTCAGGGAACTGACCAACCCATGTTGGACAAATCAGTGAGATTCAACTTTCACAAAAGGTTTGGATCACTATAATTGTGGACCTTCCAGAATATCTCAAAATCATTATAGGCAGTGTTACTAACTGACTGTACCTAGGTAGGTTAACAGAGTAATGACAACAGTTATACATAATTAAATTATATGTGTTTGTACAATAATGTTGAAATGGCTGAATGCTTTCTGCTGATGTTGAGTGTGTGTTCGAATAAGTATGTTTTTTCCAGGAGGCAGACTATAATAAAAGAGTATGCACAGCCATATGGACTGGACACTGTAATATAAAAAAGAAACACCTTCTTTGATGTTGAAGCTAGACCACCAAGTTCACCTGCCAGTGATTATGCATATCTACAACCCCTCCTTCTGGGGTACAGGGTGAACATGTAACATAATTCAGTTACACCCTAGCGACATCAAAGGGATAAATTCACACAAACTCTCCATCTGGTAGCTCATAATTCACCCACCCACCTCTTGTCCTGTTTATCAGTTTATGCCCCCCCCCCATTTCATCAGGTTCCTCCTATTTCTGTACTCCCACCCCGACCTGTCTGTCTCGGAGGGTACTTGTGGGTGACAAGGAGAGTTGGGAAATTGCATCTTTTAGAGGAGGTTTGAGCAGCTCGTCCCATGGGAAAGTTTACTATCTTGCACAAGGAGGGCAACATCTATGAAAGATGTGGACTACTCTAAGTAAGAGGTATACCATGCCTGTCTTCAGCTGTTGTAGACTGACAAGTCATGCTATGTTCATTACCTGCTTCGTCTTGAATTACATCTTAATTACGTCATGTCTGAGTTAAATTCCAAAGGTACAGTCTACCTTGTCAACATCAATTTAGCAAAACTTCTTTTTTCCCCTTAAATTGCATTCCTACAGGCAGAGTACAAGCTTTTCTCTTTCTACCATCCAGTCATCATGTTCTAGGGGACATCAGCATGTGTGCAAACAGACAGCTTCAAAGAGAGAGAATTAACTCATCCTGGAAGAAAAATAATAAGAAGAAGATGGAGAAGAGGAGGAATAAACAGCTGAGCAATGATGCCTTAACACCGCTGACATTTCAAGGAACATGGTAAGAAAATGGAGGAGTGTTCGACAATAAACAGTGCATTTTTGCTGCAATACTGGCCAAAAAATTACACAACATTCCCCAGAGGCAACACCCAACAAAAAATGACAAAGCTCTTCACTAGGGCAATAAAAATCCACGTCATTTCATAATAAAATCAATGCATAAATATCACCTCATCATTATTCTGAAATATTCCGATACCGCATCACCATGGGGGTTTATAAGGCCCCCCCCCCAGTGTGTGTGTGTCACTGAATGAATATGTAAGTTCCACTGACTGACAGCTCAGACGCTTACTCATGGGTACTTGACAAGAAGAGTTGCAACTGTTGCCAACTTCTCCTATACTCTGACACCCTTCCGCTCCTAACGAGCATCTAGTAAGACATCTCTTTCTCCTCACCTCCTGGTTGGCAATTAACGAACAGACAGTTACACAACTTCATCAGTTGCTGCCCTTTGCACAGTAACAGGCTGCTGGAATTTTAAATAACTTTATTTTTAAAATAATTACTTGTCGATATCAGTGTGTCTTTCATGATTCTTGTTGTTCCTGTTAGCTAAATATTATTATTACTAATATTATTATTATCTGTATATTAATATATTAGCAGTATTTCCTCCTGGTGCAGAGGCTTGTGTTGTTCTTCCTGTTTTCATTCACTTCCTGGGAAAACTGACCTCTCATTTACCAATTTTGGTGATGCATTTCAAAAAACACAAAGATACTTATTAATTTGAGAGTCTTTTACTTACACGTCGGCAGCTAACCCATCGAAACAATGGATGAACTGAGTGGCAAGCCACAGAGGGCGCCACTGTAGCTTCATGAATGGGTGTAAGTTAGTCGTTACTATTATTATTAGTTAACATTATTATTATCTAACATAATCGTCCATAACATCCATGCTGCTGAAAATTACATTGTGTAAACTAAAAGATCGGTTTTTGTGATTCACTTTGCTGTCAGACTTGTTATGAAGACTATTATACAATGTTATCACCAGTGCATGAAGGGATCCTTATGTCTGTGTTGACATCTAAACTAGTCATTTGTGGACTTTGCAGCTCATTCACTCAACTAGAGCAGACAGCGTCTGATGGTCATGAGGCAGGCCTGATACAATTAGACTTAAACAAATTAAATTAAGCAGACAGGTAAGATAAAAAATACTGCAGAATTGGTGGCAAACGTCTGTGAAGATGCTATCATGCCTATACACACTAGGTAACTGTTACCAATTCATTACCTGCTATCAGATACATCATTTAACATATAATTGACTCCAGCAGGAACAATCCAAAATGGGATCAAGTGTGCACTAAACATGAAGGGAAATTGGTGACAAATTCTGATGCAGATATAATCAGACTTGTCAAAACGTGTAAAATGCTTGTCATCGCAGAGGTTACTGAGGTGAATATGCCTGGATCTATTGATTGAAACCCTCAGCTGCAGTAACATAATGTCTTTATAATTACATTGGCACCTAAAATAATTACAGGGGAATTATGTCTTTCCATGAGCAATACATACTAGATAACATGAAGATAAACAGTCAGATGTCACATCACACACATATCAGACATCTTAGAAGTTACCAGATAACACATAGCCAAGTACAAGAGCCTCCATGTTTCTAAACATGACAGGTATTTATCTATTCTCACTACAACATTTTTTAGTTCACTCTGATATTTTTTGAGATATCGTTTTGCAATCTATAACAAGATCTGTGAGGTTTTACTGCATCACCTCCAAATGAATAACATTGAAATATCAGATATTCTTCAGAACAAAATATGTTGACTGTCTCAATTTGAAATAAAGAACATATGTATTACACCGAAACAAACCAGATGAAACTGTTTAAAGAACATATTGTTAAACCACATTCAATTTCCACTCTGAGGTGTATTTCAATCTTTTTTCTCTCACTTTTCAGCTCCATTTTTTAATCAGTTTGTTTCAGATGCCTTCTGAAATCTATCTACCAAGTATTCATTACAAAGCATGTTGTGTTTAAGTGGTATCTCAGGGTAAACAGAGGTCTGATGCCTGGATGGTTATCTCAGAACACACAGATACTGAGGCACCATGAGACCACAGGCAACAGTGGTCAATGTTTTACATGGCACTGTTCTCGTTCTTATAGTGTGGCATGAGCCTGATAGGAGAGGGTAAGCTATAGAACACAGGGCTATCTCCCCCTCCCAGGTGAGAGTATAATGGGGGTTATGAAAAGGAAGATCCCAAGGGTTGTTAAATGAAGTCAATAAATAGAATGTTGTGGGTTGAAGGTTTGTGGGGGTAGCTTAACTGTTAAATGGCTTACTTGCAGCACTGGACTTTGTATTGACCAGCCATACAGTACCCAGTATACAGGCATGCAGTAAAATGTGAGCATGCTTTCCATGAATACATTGATTTTTGTAGATATCATATTCTTGCTTAGATCGTGCCTAAGAATCATGTGTCAGTGCAACGCTGGTGACAACTGGCTAATGCCTGTCAACCCAATACACAAATCCTTAAAGCAACTATTTACCCTAGCGTCTGTACGGTGCCCCAAAAATACAAGTTTGCAGGTGAACAAATACTGGGCATCTATTGTGTACCATATGGTAACAATACAAACAGAGAAAGTCAAGGAGACAGACTTGTAAATGGATTGATCTGAAGATGGACTCTGGCCAATATTGATTTGATGTGGCCAGGGGCTAGTGACCACAAGTTGGCTACTGCAAGGCTCCCAGGCAGTGTACACTAAGTAGGGGCTAGTGACCACAAGTTGGCTATTGCAAGGCTCCCAGGCAGTGTACACAAGGAGCCACTCATGCCACCAGATAAAGCTGAAGTGGTTCACCAGTCATAAATAATAAGCCCTATAACTGGCCCATCTAATTGCCTTGATGTTTCTAACCTTCCAGAGTGCAACCTATGACCAGGGTGTGGGATAGTCTTGGATCTTGCATGTTTAGACACCTTCAAAAGGTCAATAAAATTTGAAATTATTTTGTTAAAAAAGTTGTCTTAAATTTTAACTGTTCAAACTTAAGCCCAAGGGTAATAAATCCACCAGTGTAGGATGAGAGCATATCGCCAAGCAAAATGCTTCTTTAACAAAATCATACAGCTTGATCACTGAATAAATCAATGGCTCTTGGGGGTTTTACAACAAAATTATTATTTTATACCATATTTGTCACCGAAAAAGGTCTTACATTTTTAGGTATTAGTTTTATACAGGTCTTAAATTTGATCAGCCCAAAGACACACACTCTGTGCTAACAACGTTTATGCCACTACCAGAGATAGATTCGCAGACTAGTCCAACACAATGTTATAGTTACAGACAAGGTGTTAGGTACTTAACCCACGCTACAACACCCCAAACACAACCTCATCAGATTTGACAAGACTGAACAAGATTGCCGTCCAAAGCACCAAGCAGATGGCAAGTAGCCAAGAAACCCAAAGACCTGTGAGAGTCATCCAGGGAAGGCTGGGAAAGACCCTAAAACATTGCCCCAGATGTTCAGTATACATTGGGCAACACAGTATCACTTGCACTGAGACCAATCGCAGACATCTACTGAATGACCGCCTATATACCCAATATAACTAGTACCCGGTAGTGCCCATGAATGTTGTACTGTATCAACTTGAATCATTGGTGCAACAAACCAAAGTTCTCTATTCCTTTCCCTCTTATTGCACCATTGACAGTAAACACAAACTAGTTCTCCATATCCAATACAAAGCTTGGTTCACTGTTCTGATATTACACGTGGACATCCTGAATCATTCATAGTCCACTGAAATTACAGGAGGATACCCTATGTTACTCATGGTTGACTGAAATAATAAGAAGATGTCCTAAGTCATGCATTGTCTACTGAGTTGATAACAGGATATCCAAAGTCATTCAAGTCCACAAATATTACAATAAAATATCATAGGTAATAAATGGGCCACCAACATTACAAGAGACTACATTGGGTCAGTCATGATCCAATGATATTACAAGAGGACATCCTAGATCATCCTTGGTCAACTAATAAATATTACAAGAGGACATCCTAAATCATTCGTGTACCATGGTCACTGAAATTACAAGAGGACATCCTAGATCATTCATATAGCATAGTCCCCTGAAATTACAAGTGGATGTCCTATGTCATCCATCGCCAACCAAAATTACAAGAAGACATTCTGGGTCATCCATGATCCACAGAAACTACAAGAGGACATTCTAGGTCGCCAGATCTATGACAGGCACAGTTCAGCTCAGATAACAAACCGTTTCATCATCATCATCAACCTACCTTTAGCCGTTGACTAATCCAGGGAGAATCCCAATGGTAATCCTTTAGCAAACAGGGAAAGAAGGGTCCCTCCTGGTCAGACAGCCGGGATGTCAGTGGACTGGGAGAATGGAGTAATCCAGATCACTGCAAGAGAGAGAGGGGGTCGTTAAGACAAGACTCACAGGTGAAGACACACAGGGCTGCGCCTGTCACTCCATCTGTCCGAGAGAAGAGATACAACCCACATGTGTTCCTCTCCACACATCCTCGCCCCCACCCACGCAGACTGGGGCCATATTATGCCACACAAGCCACAGAGGCACCCCAAAATGGATCCGATGTTGCCACAGCAACTTTTTAGAGATGAGGTGATAAATAAGTGTGCAGGCACAGGGTTAGTTAACGTAATTATTCAGCTGCTGCATCGGGTTACTTTGAATGAGTTATGTAATGTTTTATGTAGGTATTTCTATCATACTCTTGTGATTTTTTAAGAATTCAAAACAGTATGAGTGAACTGATGTTTATTTGGTATCTTGAAGTACAACAATTAAATAAACCTAAGCCATTATGTCCATTGGCAAACAGTGTTATTCCCAATAATTGCATGAACATTATTACAAAATGATTTACATATTCAATGTGCGTGTTAACATAGTTACCATTATCATAAATACTGGGGTTTTTATATGGCTAATTTGTATCATAATGGTAGATGATTTCAATAGCTTAAGCTAAACCATAACAAACATTCATGAAGCAGTGCTATGAAATTAGGAAGTCAATTTATTTTTATTTCACCCAGTATGGTAAGTAAATCACTACCATTATTTAGTTGTCTGAAATAAGCTATTTATTACATTTACATAACAGATGTGAAGATTGTCTTCAAATAGCAACATATACATATCTAACCTTATACCTTGGCACCAACTCAAAGTTCACCAATCAATAGTATAATAAAAATCACAGCTGGTTGCCAAACCAATATGGTCACTTCAGTAAATTGATTTTAAATGGTCAAACAGGATGTGACCTCATATAGGTGGTCAACAAGCGGCATTCTGAGAGGTGAACAGTCTGGACCCTCAGTAGGACAACAACTACCACTAAAGACAAAAGTAAACAAATTGGTCTTGAAGACAAGTTTCAAATATTCCACGTCCAGCATACACACTACTGATCAAACACAGAATCTGTACACTTAACCAGGCGCCAATTCACTGAAACGCATTCATGTCATTGTTAAAGTTTTTAACCAATTAAACACTGGGCAAGTAATGTTTGTCTAAATAAATATCAACTTCAAGTGACATGGATATATCACTGTGCACAGTGTCAGGACACATGCCAGTACTTAAACACTTAAGTACCTACAAAGTGTTTAATGTTATATACCTAAATATATCTTTCATTATCTAAAAGAAGAACATTCTTACTAATGGAACATCTTGTAAACTAGAAATTTTTGCAATTTTACCCAGTTTGACATCCATGGACAAAATAAATAGTTCGTGCAGGATCTCTACATACTGTAAACTTGTATTACTAGTATTACAATTTACAGTCACATTCTTTGCAGTTCTAATTAGTATAACAGTAACTCACACCCTACATAATATTACTGTGTATCATCACCTGATGCTCCCAAAAGTGCATCTTCTGACCAAGTATCCATAACTCAAGCCTTGCCTTTCACACACAATGTGTCATTCGAAAAAAAAGTTCCACCTATTTATGGAGGACCCCCCCTTGAACTACACTAGTCCCTGCCACCCAGACTGGGAACCCATCTATCAAACAATACCTGTAAATGAACAAAAACACATGCACATAAAACACACACAGCTTGACTTTATATCTGCTTCATCACTACCTAATCCACATACCTTGCCAGCTTGAACATACACAATCAGGGCAACATTCCACATGTATATTCTTATTGTATTATCTCCACCAGTAGAGTACAGCGTTACTACAGCCTTCTGCTGCCTTGCAGTGAGCAATAAACGTATGCTAGGTTCCTTTATGACCCTGAAACCCACCTCTGATCCTTGCACTGTCAGTCTGATCTTTGAGGGGCCCAGCTACTTGCCAATAACATGGCTCCCAGCTGCTTTGACCTCTTCAGCCTTTGGGGGGTTGTCTCAATCTCACAGGGGTGGGGTTATGATTTAATAATAAATTTAAAATTATTTAAGTTATCCATACACATGTGGAGTGAGAATCATTGTAAAATAATACCATTTTAAAATATAAACTTTAACATTACTAGCTATCATGTTTGCTGGATTTTTTGAATTGATTAGTTAATTATTGTTAAGAATTTGATTTAGTAATAATAACCTTTATCTACACAGGCATATCCAGATGAATACCCTGTTCAGAAATGTCTACATTTGAATTTGACACAATTTAAAGTTAATATATATTGGTTAATAATACTGCTAAAATTAGTTTAATGCTGAAGTCTTGACTAATGAACAGATATTAAAAGATGCTAAGGCTTTGTGAAAAAACTACTACTACCAACTAAGCTATAACTAAAACAATTAATCAAATTTAACAAATTATCACGTTTTAAAAGTCTAAACAAGTACCAGTTCATATATTTAACTATAGCACGGGTTTCATGAGTAACATACAGAGTTACATCTAAGTGTTGGGATGTTTATGACTGGCATTTTATTAAAAAACACTCATAACCGTGCACTTTGTGATACAACTAATGTGTTTGTGTATCACTAAAGTACAAATCCACTTGATTGTTTTTCTTCCACCCTGCTAGCTGTGTATATCAACAATACCTCCTCATGGGTCTTGATCCCAGGAAGTATTAATTATTCAGGAAGAACAGCCTGGCCCAAGGGAGACTTAATCACAGAGAACTTCACAGGGAGTAATTACCTTGGACACTACTGGGTGTTCAGTTCCTATGGTCAGTGACCACTTCTAGGAGATTTTTAGATTTGACCAGATTGAACAATATTTCCAGAGGCTTATCAAGAGTGCAACCCTTATGCATGTATCCCATCCGTGGCGTTTGTTGATTTAGTTGTTAAACATGTTATATTCACACTGCTAGCCTTTACATAATTAGTGAGTAATCTGTTCCACTCATTTGTAATCCTCTGTGAGAATGACTGCTTTCTGTTATCTATCTACTCTGATCCTTCAACATTGTTACTTCATGTCTTCCAGTTTGTGTATATTTCTAAACTGAGAAAACATTCTTCTACCAATTATATATGTAGCTATCAATGATCTAAGCCACTGATAGGGTTATCTATCCAGCCTTTATATTTACCATTTTAGACGCAGTCAAGTATTGTCTGAATGATTAGAATCGCTTTGATATGCATAGAGTTGCCTCACTCTCAATCAAGGAACTCTCCGAAAATGCATATCCTCTCAATCTGGAATAAAGATCACTTATGGTAATCTATCATGTCCCTGGGTATGTGGCCAAACATAAGACATGCTTGTGATATGAACCTCACTATATGACAGGAGTTCTCATGGGCTGTTGGTTAAACCTGGTTTTTTTAGTGCTAGAAGGTTTCAGAGTGGGTGGTGTGTGTGTGTGTGTGTGTGTGTGTGTGTGTGTGTGTGTGTGTGTGTGTGTGTGTGTGTGTGTGTGTGTGTGTGTGTGTGTGTGTGTGTGTGTGTGTGTGTGCATGTACAGTACCGTATACAAGACCTAAGGTATATATATATATACACAACGTAACAATGCCAAAGAAAACACTTAGACACGGCAGCTATGCAGTGGCAGGACCTTGACTATGGAATGACTTGCCAAAATGTGTTCAGGTGGCACGAACCTTAAAGGCATTTCAGAACAACTAACTTATTCCACCGACTCAACAGGCCTTGATAAAAACACTTCTTTCACATATAAGAAACATTACTTTCCATTCTACAGTATATTGGTTACATATTTATTTATTGTTTTAAAATGTCCTTTAACAGTTCACATTATGTTAGGCATTAGCTTACCAAATATTTGTTAATTTTGACATGTAATTTAATTATTAGCCATTACGACCACTTTGATCACAAATCATTTACCTAAACGGTGCCAAGAAAGAACCAGTATATATATACACACCAGTTCTTGAAAGTTAAGATATATATGCAAGGATATTGTGGCCTGGCTAATACCATCCCAAGTTTGGTTACTGGTCGACACAGACGCCTCACAAATAACACCCCCAACCTTCTAGTTACCCCTTCCTCCCACCTCCACCCCATGCAACAATAGAGACAGAGGTAGAAGAGATGACAACTGTCACCAGGTAGACAACTTAACCACAGGTTGCCTGACATGCGATACACTTGTGACACCAAGTGTGATTTCTTTACTCTTCTGGTGTGCCAATTACAAATACACGCACTCGTTTCACGGCAGACTTCCCTATCCTTTGATCTGCACATGTAAAACCACCAGTTCTTTTATGGCCGCTTTTAATGTTACATTCTAAGTGAGTGTTCTACATTAGGTGAGCGCTGAATCATCTGCTCCAGCTTGCTGTATTGATTAGAGGGTGCATGCAAAGGTGGCTAACCAACCCCCTCCCTCCCTCAGGTTAAAGGGGCTATGCCGTGTTACCCATTCAAAATATGCCCTCCGAGTGGCTACCCCCCCATCAACAGTATTGTATGTGTATTGGGTGTGTGGGGGGAGGCATTGTGCCTTGGCTTTCTTTTGGTAATGTTAAAATTGTGTTGAAGGAACCTGATGTATAATTAACTGGTATATTTTAGCAGAGGCAAATGAGTGACTTAGATACCCCCCCTTGAGATTCTAGATAAGCCATTGGTTACTAGGTGTGCATAGTTGTCCATTCAAAATGTACTTTGGAAAAGGCTTGTACCAGGCAAACCATACTGTTAATTTATAGATACTACTTTTTTATAGACAAAATTAAGATGATGAGCATAGTCAGAAAATCAAATGGCTTTGATTTTTCTGCTTATGTGTTGAACTATTTTATCATAATCATTATTTGTCTTTATAAATTCTCATTTGTTTTATTTTTCATGTCTGACTTTAAAACTGTGAATCAAATGAGAAAATTCATCAGAGAATTGATTACTGATTTGCTGTCTGGGCCTGCAAGAATTCCGTCTGGCCAGGCAGGAATATGGGCTCACAATCCAGAAAAGGGAAATTCAGAATCCTTCATTAATTGATCTCAAACAGAAAAATAATGTTGCACCCTGTCCCCAGGTGACCTCGCAGCCAGCGTTGCCTACAGGATGCAAGCAAGAACAGCCAGCCCTAAAGGCACCAGCTTTGTTGGCAGTAGTCTCCTCAGAGTCTAACTGATGCCACTGTTTCCATGCAGGAATCAATAGACGTGGTTCATCTTGTCTGACTGGACCTGATGTAGCTCTTTTGTCACGCTCTCTGGTCTGGTGTTCTTTGCAACATAGTCCTTGCTTCTGTTACCATGGTGATGTTTCTCTGATTACACGTTCAGGTAATTACGCGGAATGACTTTTTATATTGATACAAAACTGCACGAGCATAACAAATGGTTCTGCATGTTGTCAACAGGAATCGCTTACATGTTATTAAAATTTACGTAATTTAACACTGTTGTAATATAATAAATTCAGCATAATAAATTAATGAATCTGCATATTATTTACCTGATTGTTAATGTGCAATTATTTTTAAAAATTAAATTGAACAGTATGATAATTAAATAATACTGATGCCATTTTGTTATTGATATTATGTACCTTTTATACTGTATATGGACGCTATTTTATTATCTAACAGGAGGTAGTTGTGAAGTACCTAGTTTCCTCCTTTTCTTTGTCTCTCCATCCTTCCTCTCTTCCCTCTCCCTCTTTCCCTTCTTCTTCACATCTTTGTCAAATCTCCTTCCATCACCTATCTCTCATTCCTATCCTATCTCCTTCCTATCCTTTCTCTCTCTCTCTCCCCCCACTTTCCTTAATCAATTCCTACATTCACAGACTTCTACACTACATGACACTGCAATGATGCCAAACCTCTAGTGACACCACAATGTCACTAATCCTGTACAAAGTGACACAACGACAGACAGGCAGACTCCCAAGCGAAGCATGATATGTCACCAAACGTCACAGAATTGTTCCCATCTGTTATAATCACATTTACATGTATACTTCCGGATGCCATCACAAATGAGACATTCGCCCATCAGTAACGCACAAATGAGACATTCACCGATCGATCACATGTGATAACTCCGACGAGAACAGGCAGAGTAACGATTATTGTGCCACGACCAACGCGAGTTTAAATCATCAATATGTTCCTATTCTGCCTCAGACTATGTGTGCATTGTCACAGATATACACCGCGCGCAGCCCAAGGTGTGTAGGAAATCAATATGTAGATGCCGATTCTGTGTTTTCCGCCGCAGAATATTGCGTTGTGGCAATTCTCGGTTAGCTTTGGTTGACACTACTGGAGCGAGCCTTAATGGGTGTAATTTATACTCTCGCAAATAAGGATTGGTGGGAAATATTCAATTTGATTTCACTGTACTGAGAAATAATTTTCATAATTAAACCAAGCTTTGTAGAATAAACTTGCAAGACACTGTTTACTAACAATTTAAATAATTGACTTTGAATGATCATTAAATTGGGTAACTTGTAAAATGTTAATAGCATTGAGCATAGCATTTATATATATATACACCAGGGTGCAGATCCATAGTCTGACGAGACTGCAGGATGCCTACTATATATATATATATATATATTATACCAAGACAGACCATTTTTTAAATTTATTCAATTTTAACTTGGTCATAAAAAATAATTTTATTAATTTGTTCAATGATTTCATTAAAACTAAATTACACATCTGCATGAATGAGGTAGCATATATCATAAACACAAGATAGGGTTAATTTTATGCAAAAATTATTCCAAAATGAGACATGCAAAAACGCATCAAATTAAGGACCTCTGTGTAGCAAAATGTTGTTGACACGTCCTGTATTTTTATAATACATAGAGAAGATTATTTCAGACTTGAACGTTAGCAATATTTTGCAGGACAGGTGGCAACAGCTTGAAGTACACAGAAATGAGGCAGGAAGATTATATAAAACCTCCGCCTAGCCTATGCAAGTAGCTGGTGTGGGCGTATCCTAGTGTGATACCTGATGTCAACAGGGGCCTCTCTAGAACTACTGATGCTGAAGACATCAACATGAGGAATCTGTTTGCACCTTGAAAGACGTACCATGTCATCCCCATGTACCCTACATGGGTCTGCCCCAGACAAGTGTGGACTAGAAGGAGAATACATTCCCAGGTGCAGCACTGTCCGGAGAAGGACATCAAGTTACATTAGTAAAGGAGCAGTGTAGATTAGACATAAGAAAGTTCTCATTCTCACAAATGACAGTAAATTAATGGAACAGATTATCTCCTGATTGTGTTGGTGCTAGTAGCTTGAATATGTTTAAAAATAAAATCGACACATACCTTAAAAGGACTGGATACACATAAATAAAAAATGTTGGACTCTCGTGCCATCTAGAGTTAATTTTCTGGATGGCAATCTTGTTAAATCTTGATAAAAAGTCATTGTTACAATTTCACTCAGTTATGATTTGTTTATCAAATTTTGCTTGGTTAAACTGTTGGAATCGCATGTGTGAAATGTATGATACTTTGTTGATACAATGTTTCATATTCTTGATACTTTAAACACATATTTATCAGGCAACTCATGTAAGTGAAACGTACTATGCAGGTTACTTGATAAAAATACTAAAGCACATTTGTGCAAGCAGCTAGACATAGTTAGAAGTAAAAAAAATAATAAAATAACATTATGTTCATGATAAATTGAATGTTAGTGACACAAAATAATAAAAACTAGACCATCCTGTCTACATGAGATGAACTTTACAACAGAACTGTGTTCATGTCTGTTGATTTGAAAAACCCATATATTTTGATAGGCTCATAGAAAACTTCTACATCAACAACATTTGTGCTACAACAAACACATCAGCCCAACTAATGGGGGCAAGAACACATCAGCCCAACTAATGGGGGCAAGAACACATCAGCCCAACTAATGGGGGCAAGAACACATCAGCCCAACTAATGGGGGCAAGAACACATCAGCCCAACTAATGGGGGCAAGAACACATCAGCCCAACTAATGGGGGCAAGAACACATCAGCCCAACTAATGGGGGCAAGAACACATCAGCCCAACTAATGGGGGCAAGAACACATCAGCCCAACTAATGGGGGCAAGAACACATCAGCCCAACTAATGGGGGCAAGAACACATCAGCCCAACTAATGGGGGCAAGAACACATCAGCCCAACTAATGGGGGCAAGAACACATCAGCCCAACTAATGGGGGCAAGAACACACAGGTGTTTTGCACAGCAAAACAGTACTGTTTATTTGTACATGCCGACTGCACAACAAAAAAACCCTTCCACTGAGAGTGGCCTTGAAGGTCTATTGGCGAGAACTGAAGCAGAACAACCCGTCTGATCCTACAAGTAACATTACCAACGGTTCACAGCAGGTTCAACAAAACCTGTCAGGACTGGTAAAAGCACACCTCATTCCATATTCCACAGACGGGTAAAGCCTCATTTGCGTAGCTGGCAGAATGCATGTGTAAACGTCTACAATAATCCAGCATAATTGATGAGAATAGAAATCCATGCATCTGCATGGCGCAGTGTCCATGCAGTGTCCACGCAGTGTCTACGCAGTGTCCACCGGGTCATCCGTGGACTACTGAGCAGGCACTGAGCCTAGGAGAGGGAAGTGGTGGTCAGAGCCTAGAGAGTGGACATTGTTGACATCTATCAAGGCTTGACCTCACTTCAACTCTCATCCCGGACAATACCAGGAGTCTTGTCTCTCCAGCAGACCAGTAAGCCTTTAATAAGCCATCAATCAATGTCAATGACATGGTGATCTGTGCCACCTTGGTGACATGAAACTGTCACAATCTGAGGACATGTTTTCTTCCAGTTACATTAAATTCATTGTCATTCATTCTACGGTGATCGTTCAAGCTGTTATAATCGAACCGCGTTGCTGCTAGATTTCAATGGATGGCATTCGCAACACAATAAACACTAGCTACACTGTACTTGAATGAAAAACCGATTTGTGCATTGTTTGCCTAAAAACATCACCACGGAAACTATAGCAATGTTTGAATAAACTCTCAGTCAAAACTGTTACAGTAACAAAAAATAGGGAGAGTTAACCACTTGAACAGAAAAATACACCTATTAAAACTTAAAATTGACAATAGTAACAATATATTTTTATTGATATAGCACCGCACACAAGATTGTTTCAGATGCTTTGCAGGATATTAATAAAGAATAACATATTCTTGGTAAAGTAACAAAATCTGTCTCTTTCTCTTACAAATATTACAATAATAATAATCATTTTAAAATAAATGCAGCACAATATAGCTCTACATTCTCTGATATTAATGAAACAAAAAGACTTTAAATTTAATAAAATTACAATGTCAACAAATATAGGATATATTATAATCAATTTAATTTAATAATACATTACATTATCAAATTACATTTAAAATAGTTTTTCCATTTTGAAAATTTAGATTTTTATGCAGTTTTAGAATTGTCATTGTTCTCCGATTCTGCAGATAACAATAATAACATAATGCAGTGAAAGCACGCAACAACAGACCTCAAGAACGAGAGGAAATTGCTGGCAGCCATGTTATTGATTCCTTGTGTGAGTTGCTTCCCGTCTGTCTGGACCTGCATGCTGGCTCACACAATCACCCACCCATGTGACAGTCCCACTGACCCCTCGCTCGTGATAGCCAGGGACAGATTGCAATTTGATTAACTTATTTAATACAAATAATATACTTTTTAACAGTTATAAGGGGTCTATTTTAATTATGGAAGGACGATTTTAATGGTTATTTCATGATATATATTTTAGAATAATTATGTTGTTTTAATTTAAAACAATTCTACATAGTTATAAGTACATGAATGGGAAGCACCTAAGAGCAATATGATAGATCGGACGCAATATAAATAAGTTCTATTATTATTATTTGTTTTCACGTTAATTACAAATAAAGTGCCAGAAATGTTAATACAGTACCCAGCTTAAAGGATTTTTCGTACTGCGAAAATAATCATTGAAAATAGTCGTGAACTGAAAGAATTGTTTATGAACAGGAAGATAAGCAGACTGGCAGAATGCAACATTTCTGCTTACATTTGTAGTTGCTAGTTGGTTGTGTGGATGTAATATGCAATATGTATCCATAATGGAAGGATCCCATGTGTATGACGTGAGCATTATATTTTTTGGGTTACAAATGGTGGTGTTTCTAACCATGCCGTCGTTTGTGTGACACAATAAACATGCACCAGTTATTGTACGAATCTATCTTGACTGGCTCTGTATTCGCATGACACAAATTTGTATTTTTGTGAACAAACTGTGCTATAATGTCAAATCAACATATTAGCCATTGCCATCGCTCCAGCGTAGATATGTGATAGATCCCCCAGACACCACTTCTAGCATGGCCACCTCGTGTGCAGTGATGTTGTAAATAGAGAGTTTATGATATTAACAATGACTGTGAAGCCAGGAAACAGCAAGGCGTACTGTGGGACATAGAGCAAGACATCATAGCACACTAGCTCGTTTATGGATTAATGACTTGCAGATCAGAGGCAGATTAATGGGTGGATTAAATGTGCATGAGAAAAACAAAGCTGTTATTATACGTTGTGTGTCCAGCCGTGCTCTGCTCTGTGGACGAGAACATTAGTTTTGACTGTGTTATCTCCCTCAGACAGACATAAATGTGCAATTTTTCTATCTATGCAATGAACATAATATTTACATATTTTTGAGAAAATTGGAACTTCAAACATTTATTTTAAATGTATTTGGCTAAAGTGTATTTGAATACGATGCTCTCACACAAAAACCAGTTGCAAAAACTGTTGAAAGGTGATTACAAAAAATTATGATAGATCATTGCCAGGGACAGACCACCAATACTGATAACTTTTAAAAACCACAATTGAGCAGAGACCACCATTAAATATAAACCAACTGAGAGGGCAGACCAACACTGATCTTGATATTTAAGTTGCAAAAAGAAATGAGTGAAATAATTTGGGGATCTCCTAGGAACTGTGACATCACAGTGTCACGAGATATTACATCACACATATTATGTCATACCTAGCATTTCACTCTAGGCAACATTTCCATCACAGATGTTGCTATTAATTTGATTATGTCTGTAACAAAGACGTCTGTCCCAGGTAGTCTCACTAGAAAAACAAAAATAAATGGAATAGCCCACATTCATAAATTACATCATGAAAATCAGAAAGCACTGATGATGCATTTGCAGTATAGGCCCAGTCAAACAGCTTCGAGGGATTGCATCAATCAGTTACCAGTAAGAGGGTTAGCATTATGTAAAGTTTATCCAGGGTAGAACTGAAGTATTTGACTACATAATCGGCAGACACAAAGCCTGGTTTACACAGGTACATCTGCTGCCATCTACTGCCAATCTGACCTACTAATTTCCGGCAGTCCTGGATCACTAAAAAGGCATTCCAAAACTGTGGAAAAAACTTGACACTGTGTTGACTAAATTCATCAGCCATAGAACCAATCAAAGTACGTACCGTAGCTTAATGATTTGAGCAAGTTTACGGAACAAAAACAGAATTAACACCATAAACTATAAGTCACAAAAGTGGAAGTATTTACATGAAATACAATACAGCAAATCGCACGGATGGTGTAACGTGATCTAAAAATAGGCCCCAATTACACTGTTTGGGATCATCTCAGAGTCCGCTAGAGCATTACATCTTTTTATCTAACTAATCAAACAAAAAATTATAATAACGACAGGTCCTTCTAGCCAGGTACTAAGTAAGGACAGACCCTTCCATCGGTTACTAGGTAAGGACAGACCCTTCAAACCAAGTACTAGGCAAGAACAGACCCTTCCAGCCAGGTACTAGGCAAGGACAGACCCTTCCATCCCGGTATTAGGTTAGGACAGACCCTTCCATCCAAGTACTAGGTAAGGACAGACCCTTCAAACCAAGTACTAGGCAAGAACAGACCCTTCCATCCAGATACTAGGTACTAGGTTAGGGCAGACCCTTCCAGCCAGGTACTAGGTAAGGACAGACCCTTCCACCCAGGTACTAGGTTAGGGCAGACCCTTCCAGCCAGGTACTAGTTAAGGACAGACCCTTCCATCCAGGTACTAGGTTAGGACAGATCCTTCCATCCAGGTACTAGATAAGGACAGATCCTTCCATCCAGGTAATAGGTAATGACAGACCCTTCCAGCCAGGTACTAAGCAAGGACAGACCATTCCATCCAGGTACCAGGGTACTAAATAAGGACAGATACTACCATTCAGGTACTAGATAAGGACAGATCTTTCCATTCAAGTACCAGGTAAGGACAGACGCTTCCAGCCAGGTACTAGACAAGGATAGACCCTTCCATCCAGGAGCTGTGTACAGTCACTATCAGCACAGAGTCGGATTAGAAGACATCAATACATCGTCAGCCGTCCTAATCACACACACATACACAACCTGGCCCTACCTGTGTTGTGAATATCCACCTTCACACAATTGCAGCAGATGAAATAAATCCAGTGAGAGGCCTAGACACTCGAGACTAGAGTGGTCAGTGTTACAGCACAACCAACTACACTATACGGTCATGTTCTGTATTGTCCATTCCTGTAACCGCTCAAGCAGGCTATGCTCCCGAGCCAAACTAATAGCCGTCGTTGTGCTGTGTGTGTGTGTGTGTGTGCCACTGCCACCAATCAGATGGCGGTTCTGCAGAACGGTGGCTCGATAGTTCCACTGCTACCAACCAGGGGGCACTGCGCGCTGACTTCACAGACACGATGGATGAGCATGCCCATCTGAGAGGAGTCGAGCCCTGACAAATTAGCCATGTCGAGAACACAGAAGCCACGGTCACGGGCTTTGTTCTCGTTGCGCTGGCAACGATGCAGAATTC
The DNA here is from genome assembly GCA_963995525.1 of Escarpia spicata. Classification (NCBI taxonomy): domain Eukaryota; kingdom Metazoa; phylum Annelida; class Polychaeta; order Sabellida; family Siboglinidae; genus Escarpia; species Escarpia spicata. The sequence continues at coordinate 5,474,509 of OZ023205.1, forward strand.
CTTACAATTTCGAGAAAACCGAGACAAATTGACACCTCGTTGTCACTGGCACTTGGCAGCGCATTCAGTGCAGGTTTTAATTAAGCTGTAAATGATTTGATCAAGGCGGTACAAGGCAGCGCAGTGAGGTTGTACCTAGGAAGACCCTAGTTAACTCTGTCGGGCTGGCACACATGCCATTGTTTGCACCATAGATTCAGAGTAGTTTCAACATATTAAAGGGAGGTTGTCTGTTCCATTAGATAATTATTAGCAGTTTTCTGAATCAGCTGTCTTGTCCAATTTGGTTAGGAGCTCAGTGTTAATGAGCCAATTTCAAAGCAGTAAATGCCAATAAGCTACAAGTGCCAACACATGCTGGTTATAATTTATTATAGTGAATGTTTTGTTTACAATTTCAACATTTCAAAAGGTGCAACTTTCAAATTGAAAATACTGTTTCAGGCTCATTAAATTTGTATTATACTTGTTTCTGTAAAGATTTGGCAGAAATTACACAAGTGATCTGACTCTATATACCTTGGCATTATACGATAGTTTCAATGCACATGCTAATCTAGAAAGCTGTGATGTTTGAAGGTGAATGGCATCCCAATTTACATCAACTAGGGTATCTAGGATCTCTGAAAGAGGGCCAAAATAGAAACTAAGTTTAGTTAGCCATTAGTTTTCCATGCTGAAATGTGGCCAGGGCAACGTGTTATGTAGAGAAGAGAAACCGTGGTCTAATGCTAATGTACAATGTTTTACAGCCAATTTATGAGACTATGTCACTTGTTACTGTAGAATAAGTCTCTGTCTCCTACACCCACCCCCACAGTAAGGCAACAGGTTCTCACCTAAATATTTCATTCCTGGAAGATCTTGCCATCCCGACCAGGACTAAACCCTAGTTCCCTTGTATTGCTCCCTACTCCGGCATTTAGTGGGTTCGTCCTAAAAATTGGGAGAAGTGCGCCCCAAAAACTAGTAAGAGATGAAATGTAAGATTGAGACCCCTGCCACAGTGCCTCATTCACTGGACATATCCAGGTGAGACAGAACTGTAGGTATGAATATGGATCTTATTATCCATGGTATGAAAAAGTACTGGTAATAATAAACATGTTAATTACTGCATGTTATCATTATGATATTTATAGGGCTGGCATAAATAACAAGTATTTTTTTACAAAACCTGAATGACTAAAATACCCAGCTATTCCATTCTGTCTACCACTTTGTACGAGACTGTAGCAGCAACTGTAACTGCCCCATCAGGACCTGTTGTTTATCATTTAATTTCTAGAATCTTGGATGATTCGTCCCACAACACACTGGCAGAAAAATATGGTAGTGTTACTTTTCTTTGGCTACAACATAGATAGCCACACAATAGATAGCCACACAATAGATAGCCACACAATAGATAGCCACACAATAGATAGCCACACAATAGATAGCCACACAATAGATAGCCACACAATAGATAGCCACACAATAGATAGCCACACAATAGATAGCCACACAGTAGATAGCCACACAGTAGATAGCCACACAATAGATAGCCACACAATAGATAGCCACACAATAGATAGCCACACAATAGATAGCTACACAATACTCAGATGACACAACCCATGACCACAGTCAGCCAAAAATAGCCCTTGAAGGTGCTCCGGTAGTGTAAATCACATTTTAGCATCTGCATACCACCATTACCAACACTAATTGTCCTTTTAAATGTTTGATTTTATGCTCGTCATCACGACGTCATGCCAGCATAAATGTTCTTAAATCTACGCTAATGTTATAGATTTCATTTACGTCTGGATTAATAGTGCTGCGATATGCCAAACACGCCCGAGACAGACGGACGCACCCACCTGTCTTATCTGGAAGCTCAACAAGGTGACAGGCAGATCCACAAATACTGCAATACATCCGCCAATCACCAGATCAATACTTTGGTTGTTTAAACGGCGATTTTGGTTGTAGCTTCTGTATGTCTGCATAGCCCCTGATGTACACCAGAGCTCTCACTATGAGTCACACCACCAGTTTAATAGGATAATTTCACAGTGAAGACATCACTCCAAATACTGATGCTGGACAACATTTATTGCAAGTGTAACTTATCGACATTTCCCAGCAGGCACTAGGGGAACTATCAAAAACGTTCCATTGAACAAACAGCTTGCCTTGTTGGTGGATTAACCAGATGGCTGGATGTCAATCCTGGGATTCCTAAGGGAGGGGAGATACCCTAAGCCCCAGCTGGATTGCTGGCCTGACAGGGTCTTAATTACCCCAGACAGCTGTCAATGTTTCTGATAAGTTTGCCTGATCAGTTCATTAAGGGCTGGGCATAACACCCCTGGTAATTGTTCACCCTGTAACTCAGACATCAGTGATGCAACATACAGATTAAAACCCTTGTCCCTGGGTGGTTATGTCAACTGATTAGCCCTGCCTCATGCCTTCAAGAAAGATCTAGTTTCCCAGAATTCAGGAAGAGGAGAACAAGCTAAGACACTCACTTCCTGCTAGCGCCACTGATGGTCCAGTAGGTGGAGTTGTTTGTATCGTAGTAGTTCTGACAAGCAGATACAGTTTACATAAATGGAAAAGTAGCATCAGTGTACCACCGTCCTAACCCTAACCCTAACCCTAGATAATGGTGCTAACCCTATTTCATAGCTCTAGTCCTACGCTGCAAATATAAACCAGTTAATTACTCTAAAAGTTTTCAACAGTGCAAACATGAAATTCTACTATGCAGGCCAAACCCAAGACTCCACTGCTCAAATTCTATTCCACAGCATGGTTTTAACAACTGAAGTGTGGTGTGGTCTGGTGTGGTGTAGTGTAGTGTGGTCTGATCTGGTGTGGTCTGGTGTGGTGTGGTGTGGTCTGCTGTGGTGTGGTGTGGTCTGCTGTGGTGTGGTGTGGTCTGCTGTGGTGTGGTATGGTCTGCTGTGGTGTGGTGTGGTCTGCTGTGGTGTGGTGTGGTCTGCTGTGGTGTGTTGTGGTATGCTGTGGTGTGGTGTGGTCTGCTGTGGTGTGGTATGGTCTGCTGTGGTGTGGTGTGGTCTGCTGTGGTGTGGTGTGGTCTGCTGTGGTGTGGTGTGGTCTGCTGTGGTGTGGTGTGGTCTGCTGTGGTGTGGTGTGGTCTGCTGTGGTGTGTTGTGGTATGCTGTGGTGTGGTGTGGTCTGCTGTGGTGTGGTGTGGTCTGCTGTGGTGTGGTGTGGTCTGCTGTGGTGTGGTCTGCTGTGGTGTGTTGTGGTATGCTGTGGTGTGTTGTGGTCTGCTGTGGTGTGTTGTGGTCTGCTGTGGTGTGGTCTGGTGTGGTGTGGTGTGGTCTGCTGTGGTGTGTTGTGGTCTGCTGTGGTGTGGTGTGGTCTGCTGTGGTGTGGTGTGGTCTGCTGTGGTGTGGTGTGGTCTGCTGTGGTGTGGTCTGCTGTGGTGTGTTGTGGTATGCTGTGGTGTGGTGTGGTCTGCTGTGGTGTGGTATGGTCTGCTGTGGTGTGGTGTGGTCTGCTGTGGTGTGGTGTGGTCTGCTGTGGTGTGGTATGGTCTGCTGTGGTGTGGTAGTGTCTGCTGTGGTGTGGTATGGTCTGCTGTGGTGTGGTGTGGTCTGCTGTGGTGTGGTGTGGTCTGCTGTGGTGTGTTGTGGTATGCTGGTGTGATACAGTGTGGTTCACACATCCTCACAACCCAGAGGTGACAGTTGACTACACTAACCACTGGCACATATCCTGTGTACACAAGTTTCCTGTATTAGTTGTACAACTGTACTTTGTCCTAGAACTATTTGTCCATCGTGCCATGCTGTATGAACCATGACTCAAGCATCATGCACAAACGTCCATACCCCACATCAAAGGGTAGGCCCTATTTTATGGAAAATCCCAACACAATTACCTGTTCGACCACTCTCACAAGCGACGAACCAGTAATGTGTGTTAAAAACTGACTCCTACTTCTTGAGCATGGTAATATCAGCCACAATTGGCCAAAACTTACTCCTAATTCTTGAGCATGGTAATATCAGCCACAATTGGCCAAAACTTACTCCTAATTCTTGAGCATGGTAATATCAGCCACAATTGGCCAAAACTTACTCCTAATTCTTGAGCATGGTAATATCAGCCACAATTGGCCAAAACTTACTCCTAATTCTTGAGCATGGTAATATCAGCCACAATTGGCCAAAACTTACTCCTAATTCTTGAGCATGGTAATATCAGCCACAATTGGCCAAAACTTACTCCTAATTCTTGAGCATGGTAATATCAGCCACAATTGGCCAAAACTTACTCCTAATCCTTGAGCATGGTAATATCAGCCACAATTGGCCAAAACTTACTCCTATTTCTTGAGCATGTGTAATATCAGCCACAATTGGCCAAAACTTACTCCTACTTCTTGAGCATGTGTAATATCAGCCACAAAAACAGCCAAATCTTAAGAGGCAACGAGATGATTGGCTCAGCTTAAATTCATTGCTTCATAAGATGATCTGCCAGGGGTATTGGAACCAGTGTAACCACCAGCACCTGTTGGTGGGCAGGATGCTGTGACGTGGCCTGTGGGGAACAGTGCTACATCATTCAATGCATCACAAATACACACAGCTCAAATATGAATAGACTTTTCAAAGTAATAGCATATATAAATCAAACTCAAGTTAGACCATCTGGGAAACAGCATATTTTGACTTAATTCAAATTTACTCAACTCTTCGAGCTAGGGACTGTTTAACAGGTTCTTACTCTGGTGATACGGGCTACGATAAACTTCAGGCAGTTTCTCACTTAGCGTGTATGCCACTGTTGTCATGGCAACCTTGTAAATAATGCAGTGTTCGATCAATACAATCTGCGGATGGCATCTTGTATTGGCTTACATGGGAGACTTGGTGGAATATATGCTGATAAAATTATTAAATATTCATAAGTCATCTGGCATCTGAGTGTTATATGAACCATCCGGCCATTCTGGGTGCAGGACTGGATATGTTATGGTTGCGGGTAGGGTTGGTGGTTTAGTCAAGCCAGTCAACTAATGACCTGGATAGTTATCTGAATACAACATTATTCAATCTTGATGAATGGCATTGACTGTGGAGTACACTGAGTGACTATGACCTAATGATGCAGATGGTGGACTGACCTCCATGAGCTGACCCTTGAGGTGACCAGCATACTCTTTTGATATCACCCCCAAACCAATGGATGAGATAGGGATAATATTAATTACACAGTAAAATTGTCTGTCTATACTGGACATCAGCTGGACTTCGCAATGTTGCAATGTCTGTTATAATTAGGCTTAAGGCCAGACTACCACTATGGACAGGTAGTAAGTAGACACTGCAAACTCCTCATCTGGGACTTTCAAAAGTATAATAATTTATTTCCTTGCGATTGTGAGATTGAATAAAATACAAGAAATATTATAAAACGAATATTTGCTAAAACTAGTACATTTTATAAGAAAATAAATTAAGTTAAAAAAACAAAAAATATTTTTCTATGTGCATACATGTATGCATTGTAGACAGGTTGTCATCACGGGAAGGGCAAGTATTCTGTAAGGCAGGTTTCACTGTATTATTATATTTTACATTTTTTCATTGAAATCGATGCCAAAACACGCAGTCCGTGTCATTTTTAATGATGCATAATATCATGATTGTGTTATTATAAAAACAGTAAAAGAGTTAAATCCAACCATTTTGTTATCTACAAAATGACAGATGATCCTCCATCATTTATCAATTGTTGTACTCCAGGGAATTTCTCCATCGCTGACACGGCATCAAATACAGCATTGATATGACAGATTGAGTCAGCAACATGTGCGTTTGTAAATAGAATAATTTTTCCAAAACAACAAAAAACAGAGAGAAGAAAAACCCAATATGGGCATGTACAATTTGAGACCTGGATACAATATGAGATCTTGATACAATCTGATACCTGGATACAATCTGAGACCTGGATACAACCAGGAGCTGTGACATTTGACACTATCTTTGGGGATGGCGAATACTGGACTTTGTGTTAGATGTAATTTGTTTGTTGTGGTATCTCAGATGTGCGAGACCAGGGCCAGTGTATCTACCTTGTGTTTGTGTCTGTTCTCTCGTAAACTCAAAGGGGCAACAGCAGGGTCTGGCTTATAACTGGGGTCTATTTGTCAACTTGGGTCCTCCAAACATGCCTAACCTTCAGACACAGGGAAGTAGATGGCTTTTGGAGGACACTTGCACTTATATATGCAGAGTAGCCACGTATGGTACCAATATTTTAGTGTTAATATTAACGTAAAGTTTACAAAACAACTTTCATTTTACAATGATAACTGTTTATACTCGCTTCTGATATTTAAGGCTGTCGACTGCATAATCATTGGAAGCCTAACCTTAACCATAACTATTTTCTACTATTGACCATAACCCTAACTATGTACATTGTTAATGTTAACTCTACATAACGAGTAATGAGATTGACACTAACCATTTAATCCTGTATAACTGGTTCAAATGATTTATTCACTCAAACCTAGTGCAAGAAATGGCTGAACAAAACATCTGGGATCCTGTCAAGTTCTGGCTCCTGTTACACAGAGAGACACGAGTTGAGGGCGGATAAGATAACTGATGATGACACTGAGTGTCTGCTCACACCTTATCAACCACTGAGTGTCTGCTCACACCTTATCAACCACTGTGCAAACACTGCTTCAAAAATAATATCTTCAAGTCTGTTTTATCAACAATGACCTTTGGACGTAAAACATAGACCGTAAATTAAAGAGAAGAAACTACAAACAATTCAAAAGAAGCACGGGGGGCAACTCCAAGTTTCAGAAGTACATTTGGACACTTCAACAATGCAATGCCTGCTGGGATAGGTCCATCAACACACTACTGCAGACTGCTGTCCTACATTCTATGCTGCCTGCGCTTGGTGCATCTCCTATTGCCAACCAGGAAGCAGCTCCATCGCCTGAAGGAACAAGAAGACCAGGAGATCACTGGGGCACGTGTGTTGAATATCCCCTGGCAATAGACAACAGACAAAAAAGTGGAGAATGAGATGATAGCTTGCAGCCTGACATGAGACACCACCACTAGGCTGGCTGCACGACCAACAGCAGTGGCCTGCTTTTGTGGAGGAGGCCTTCTGTGCCTCTTCAAGGCAAGAGGACTGGAGCTGGCGGGAGTTAGCACTGCAATAGGGTGAAGGTTGAACATTGAAGAGGTTACACAACTGATACCTCCTCCAAACTGTGAGGACAGAGTGTCAGTAGTACCTGCTCCAGGTGGTTTGTGTAACAAGACAACCAACCCATTGTTACCACTGAGAGTGACACAGTTGACAACTGCATGTCAACACGGTTTTCCTTTAGTGCCAGAGTCGAGGGTGATACAATCACCTATAGAATAGGTTATATCACCTGTAGAGGTGCTACAGTCACCTATACAGGTGTAAACCATGTCTTAGCAACCAGCTATTCCTTCTGCCACATCCTGCTGTCTTGCCTGCGCTGTCGCTAGAGACTCCTGTAAATACAACACTATGGCATCATAAAGAAGACTGAGATGGCACACAGAGGCATTGCCTGTCCAACAGGGTGCTAATGGTGCCATAACGGAGGCCATAACAAAGCCATACATTCAGTGTGATTTCTGATTTATAATCAACCGGATTACACCACACATCTGTGAAAATTAGAGTACGTCACCACAAAAATGTAATCATGAATGTATGAACACATGGGAGAGATGGATTATTGGATTCTTAAAAAAACAGAACCAAAATCTTAAGATGGTTTTATTTACAGATAAGCAACTGACAGAAACAAATAAGTAAAACCATCTGAATATCCACAATGCACTCGCAATATATGATAAGAACAATATATCTGTAAAATGCCAATGTTAGGAAGTATCATGAATAATCCATCTCACCGCAACATAGTGATGCAGAAATGGTGCATCGAATTAACAGGTGAAATGTCAACTATAGAACTTCACATTCACCGTCTGAGCAGATGAAGCATGTCACTGTTACATCAGACAACCTGTATAATAATGTGTGCAACAAGACTGATAGACCAGTGGCTGAATGATGGGACAATGTCACACCAAGCACAGGTCACATAGCAGGTTTGATCTTCTTGTCAACACTGTGCAAAAAAATCATGTCGTAAAAAATCAAAGGTTAATAACTGGGTACATAATGCTCCAATATTGTGTAAGTCAATCGTTCTACGACAAAAGGGACTCCACATAATCATACAACTCAACTAAAACACAATTAGACAAATTACAACCTTGTCACTTTCCCAGTGCAGAAGATGGACAGGTGACACAATGACATTATATACCGCCTCTAACCAGCCCCCAGTAAGTATTGATCAACACACATGTATATGAGTGACATCGACATGAAATCTGCACGGCGCAGCAAAAAAACAGTAGCAACACAGCATTTGATATTCTCGTAGGGCCAAGTTATTCTGTATGGCTTGTTGCATCGTCATGGCAACGCTGTGTCCAAACAGCAGTAATCATTTTTACGTGGCTCTGGATCAATATAATCGTTTTAGCAAGACACACACACAGAGTCACTATTAATGCTTCATTAATCAAGCATTTTTCTGATTACATAGGCAGAGAAGAAATCCTTTTTTACATATTAATTTACCAGACAGTGTCATGTTATAAAACAAATATTAGTAATTTCTTGCATTCAAAACACTGGCTAAACAACTAAACATTGTTATTTCATGGAAAAACATATCAGTGATGATAAGTTACAATGAAGATAGGTACAAACCATCAACCAACCTTTCTACATATTTATTTGTACTGTCTAACTGCAATTAAATACATCAAAGTCTGATGTGATTCAGGATTTTTTGTATTACTGACATATTAATATCCCTACCAATATATCACTCATATATGTACAGAAAACAAAAAGAAAATTATTTGAATATTTATGTCCATAAAGACGTCAATTTCTGCAGATCAGAGCTACAAACATGAAGACAAATAAATCACTATTCTATTTGAATATTCTGAAAGTATTGCTGCTACTTATGCCTTGCCATTATAATATGGGGGATTTTAACCATGGTCATATACAATGGAAATCTCTACAGAGTACGGGGAGTAAGAACCACAAGTTTTAGTACAAGATAGTTTCCTTTCTCAACATGTGCTAGAACCAACCAGGGGTGAGCATGTGTTAGACATGATTTTGTTATCACAGAATGAATTAGTTGACAATGTCAACATGTGTCAGCCACTGCGGTGTAGTGATCACAATTAGATACACTTTTCGAAAGAAGCCATTAGAAAAATTAAGTACAAACAAATTATGTGGAAGTCATATAGCCATACTGGAAATAACGAAGACTACAACATTTATAAAGAAGCACTTAACCAAGCTACAGCCGAAATTAGAAATTCAAAGAGTAGCTATGTACAAAAATTAGCTTGTAATGTAAAACATGACAGCAAGAGTTTTTATGCATATATTCGGAGCAAACAGAAAGTTCAGGATAAGGTCGGTCCTCTAGAAGACAGTGCTGGAAATATAATATCAGAGGGATTCTTAATGGCAGAAGACCTGAATGAGTGAGTATTTTACCAGGGAAGATATTAGTTCACTGCCAGTACCAGAGGCTAAGTTCAAGGGGGCGGAATCATACTATTTAGAACAGCTAATTGTAACCCTGGAAATTGTAGATAATAAGGGCTATGAAGGATAATAAATCACCTGGAGTAGATGGGATTCTGCCCAAACTACTATTGGAAATTGTAGAACAAATTAGCATACCACTTGCAAAAATGTTCAACTTGTCATTAGAAGAGGGAGTGGTTCCATTGGAATGGAAAGAGGCAAACATTAAACCATTATTTAAAAAAGGTTCGAGAAACAAGTCAGAGAACTATAGACCAGTGAGTTTAACATCGGTGGTTTGCAAATTACTAGAAAGACTAATTAAAGATCACATGGTGGATTTTCTTGATAAACCCATCTCAACATGGGTTTCTAAAAGCGAGGTCATGCTTAACAAATATGTTATGTTATTTTGAAGATATCATTAAGTGGGTAGACCAGTGATCACCAGTAGATACCATCTACTTAGATTTTCAGAAACCTTTTGACAAAGTGCCACATCAAAGATTACTGCTTAAAGTAAAGGCCCACTGCATAGGAAATGGTATAATTAACTGGACAGGAAAATGGCTGATTGACAGAAGACAACGGGTAGTAGTTGATGAGGCTTCAAACTGGAAATTAGTTTTGAGTGGGGTACCACAGGGATCAGTAGTGAGACCTATATTATTCTTAATATATATAAACGATTCAAATATAACAAGCAAGGTGTTGAAATATGCGAATAATACAAAAGTGTTTTGAAGGATTAAACGTGATGGAGATAGACAACATTTACAAGATGATCTTGACAGGTTGATCAAATGGTCTGAAAAGTGGCAAATGTTGTTCAATTTTGGGAAATGTAAATGCCTCCACACAGGACACGGGAACGAAGATGTACAATATACAATGGGGTGTACTGTACTAAGTACTACTGTAAAAGAAAAGGACTTACGGATAACCATTAGTGTTGATATGAAGTTTTAGAGCAGTGCGGAATTGCAGCTTCAAAGGTAAATCAAATCAAAAGGAAAAAGAACTAATAATGCTGCTGTACAAAACAATAGTTAGGCCTCATTTAGAATATTGTATACAAGCGTGGAGGCCATATCGCAAGAAGGACAGAGATATGCTAAAAAGACCAACTTAAATGATACCAAAACTGAGATCTTAGTTACAAAATACACCTTACAAAATGTGGTTTAACAACACCAGCGACCAGGAGATTGAGAGGAGATCAGATAGAAGTCTTTAAAATATTGAATGGTTATGAAAATATTGATAGAAATATTTTGTTCTCAGTTAAGAAAGATAGAAGGACTAGAGGACATGAAGTTACATTAGCAAAGGAGCAGTGTAGATTAGACATAAGAAAGTTCTCATTTTCACAAAGGACTGTAAATGAATGGAACAGATTACCTGCTGATTGTGTGGGTGCTAGTAGCATGAATATGTTTAAAAATAAAATCTACACATACCTCAGAAGGACGGGATACATGTAGATAAAAAAGGTTGGACTCTCGGTAAGCCAAAAGGCCTCCTTGTCCACCTGCCATCTAGAGTTAATTCTCTTGTGGCAATCTTGTTAAATCATGTTAAATCTTGTTAAACATTAATGCCAATGAATGTGATATCTAGCATTAATGGAACAATGATTGTTTTGATCATAAAACCATGTTATGTATAATAAAACTAATTATATATTATAATTTTAATATATTTTAATTAATCAACATTAAAAAAAATATAAACAGACCACTATCTGGTCTTGAATATCAAGCTTTCCATCCAGCATACAATGTAAACAATACATTCAAAACACAACATTTAAATTAAACAGATACTGATTAAAGTCTGAAATATTATATTATTATGCAAATATAACATGTTATATAATGTGGCATTTTTTACCTAAAACATCAGACTTTTTACTTTAAGAGTTTTTCTTTGACAGTCAGACAAAGTTTGCACAGTTGCTGTGTAAACCCTGGTCTTCATCAACCTATAGCACAGCAGCACTTCTCTTTGACATGTGGGGACAGACCACAATTTATCTTGTCACTGGTCGCAATGTCAACATTTGTCAGTCCTGCAAGCAAACTTACATGTGGCATTCTGAGACAATCAGATCTATTTAAGATAAAAGTTTTGAAAATCTGCAGAAAATGTTTCTTATAAGTTCTGTATTATTGTATCATGGAAAAAACACAAATTTTCAATACACATAAAACCCAGTCAACAACAATGGGATGTGTTCAGCCATGCTGTCATTATTATATTCTCACAAGCCCACCATTATCCATAGCATCAGTTGAGTGAAATGGTGCACCATGGAGTGAAAAAAAACAGAGCAATAGGCTTCGAAAAACAGCAAAACAATTCAAAATACAGGCTTTCTCATTAAGGAGTGACTTTACACTGCACTACTAAGTCCCATATTTGTTTGCTCACACAAGGGATATGTATATATATATACTGCCAACAAATAGTCCTTAAAAAGTAAGGCAAAGCTTTACAATCCTTTATTTTGTATTTCCTTGACTTTGCAAGGCAATTGCAATCCTCAAAAACAGGGAATATCTTTAAAATCACAGGCATATTGTCCAGATAATACTATGAAAAAATATTGACCTGATCCCTGCCATCAGAAGCCCGAGGGTGCAGTAGAGTAATATTTTCAATTGATTTTGTTATTTTCCCAATGAGAATAATTAATTCTGTTGACTGTTCAAGTGTGCCATGCTACTGCAATGGTAATATTTCATTCAGACAGTATCTATGATTAGAATGACACGCCACAGCAGGTGAAATATCGCCACAGCACGTGAAATATCGCCACAGCATGTGAAATATCGCACACCATTAATACTATCAGCAAGTGTCATTTTTTCCCAATCTGCATTTATTTATTTATTTGGTGTTTTATGATGAATTAACAGGCATTCTTGCCCTCAGGCTGTGGTGTCATCTGTGCCTTGATACACAGCCTAAGGCTGATTGCAGATAACAATGGCAAGAGATGGGTGGGTGGGCCAGATGTTAATTACCTTGCCAGTTAATTACAATCTGAATTGGGGGAATAATCATGATCTGCAAAGCTAATTAGCACTGGACTTGCTCCCTGAGCTATTTGCAGGAAAGTGGGTGGGATTTGGAGAAGTCACTGCCTTGGAAAATGAAGCATGAAGCTAGTGGATATCAAGCCTTGAAGTGCCTGGAGATTAATAGGAGACCATAGTAACTGGAGCAACAGAAAATGGACCAGTGTTCATATTCCATAATGAACCATGGAACCATGAAACCATGGAACCATGGAACCATGGAATTTGAACATATTGCAATATTTATATTTATTAACAATTTTATTCATTGTGGTTTGCAGATTTTAACTTGAATGTTACCTTTCCCATTCAAACTAAAAATAAAGATTCTCAGCACTTGTAACATTATTTGTAAAACTGACATCATCACGTGAAAAAATTATTATGCTGGAGGCAGTCGTTCTGACAAGACAGATATGCAGAATGCATGATCACAACATAAAATAATATTTCAAGACTTTTTCATGTCGACCAATCAGGAACAAACGATGCAACATGCTGCCACTCTGCAGCTTATCTCATCCAACTAGGCAAGAATGTCCTGAAGGATTCCTGTTAATCAGAAATAGCTGCAAGGCCTGCTCAGTCTCCTTCCTACACAATTACACGCCAACAACAGCTGACGATTTAGTTCGGAAGAGAAACCAGGAATTCCACATGATTACACACCCTTCAGTCTCCCTGAATATGCAAAGGTGTTGCTATATTTGCCCTCCTCACTCATACATTTACCCCCTCTCTCTTTCTCTCCCTCCATTACCCAGTATTCTTCTAGAAGGACAGCGCCAGGCACCAAGGGTTTTTCCCCAGACAGCTAGGGGTGAACAGGGTGTGACCCCAACTGAACCCAACCCCTTGTGGGCCCATGGGAATGAGGGCAATTGGTTTTACAACAGTGTAAAAAGAAACCGGTGTATAGAACACTGGCACGTGGAATGTATATATATTATACTTGCCTATGGTATACGTGGAAAGACAGTCACAAGAAACAAATATCGGACAAAAAATAACAGATTTTTTGCTAAGAAAAAGTAAGAGGAAATAGATTTAACAAGATTTAACAAGATTGCCATCCAGAAAATTACTCTGGATGGCAGTTGGACAAGGAAGCCTTTTGGCTTATCGAGAGTCCAATACTTTTTATCTACATGTATCCCGCCTTTTTAAGGTGTGTGTCGATTTTATTTTTAAACATATTCACGCTACTAGCTCCAACACAATCAGGAGATAATCTGTTCCATTCATTTACAGTCCTTTGTGAGAATGAGAACTTTCTTATATCTAATCTACACTGCTCCTTTACTAATGTAGTTTCATGTCCTCTGGTCCTTCTATCTTTCTTAACTGAGAAAAAAATGTTTCTATCAATATTTTCATAACCATTCAATATTTTTAACATTTCTATGTGATCTCCTCTCAATCTCCTGGTCTCTAGTGTTGTTAAACCACATTCTTTTAGGCGTATTTCGTAACTAAGATCCCTCAGATTTGGTATCATTTTAGTCGCTCTCCTCTGTACTCTTTCTAGCATATCTATGTCCTTCTTGCGATATGGCCTCCATGCTTGTATACAATATTCTAAATGAGGCCTCACTATTGTTTTGTACAGCGGTACTATTAATTCTTTTTTCTTATACGCTAATATACGCTAAAATAGTAACGGAAAGAGAGTAACGTATAGGTTGCTAATACATAAATAGGTTGCTAATACATAAACTACCAATAATAAAATAACATCAAACACACAAACACAACACATATTTTAAATTTATTAACTGAATTTCAACAACTTAAAAATTATACTTTTTCTCAGCAACTTATCTGCTTTTCGGTGGGGGTGGGTGGTGGTTGGTTGTTGACAGCTACCATCATAATCATCAGTCAGTCTGAGTAAGAGCATTGATGAGTTGTTTTCGTAAAGGATATATCATGGCTACTCCTTTGAGGATAAATGCATTCGAAAGTTCAACAAAATTGAAAAACCCTTTAGGCAGAATAAAAAGCAACACAGAAGAAAGAAAGGCTTGTTAGTGGGAGTATATTATAATTATGGACAACTATCAGAAAGAACAGATATATACATGCTTGGGTCATGCACATGAATGTTACTATTGTTTCAGGAAAAACTGCCGGTCCATAAGTTTAAAACCTCAGAACTGGTCTTTGATGTCAGAACCTGAATCTTGGAGATTAGTCATTATGCTTGGACAGATGAATAGCACAGATATGAGACAGCACTCAACTGACATGCTGATGGTGAGATAACTGGTCAGATGATAGACACAATCTCATTTATGATGGACACATTCAAATGAATCATCCACCCAGATGGGCAGCTGATTGGCTGACTGAAGTTAGCCTGTGGTGGCCTAGGAAGTTATATGATATGCTTCTTGCCAAGACTGTGAAATTTTCCAATTTACAGTCCTAATTTTTTATTTACCCATTATGCTCATATAAAAAACCCTGCTACAAGTGCATAGGTCATTGGCGTAGGAATGGGGTGAATACTCGTAGGGTAGTGTTTCCGATAACCTCCAACTGCACCCCCCTTGATGGTTCTCCAAAAACCTTCAACTGCACCCCCTTGATGGATCTCCGATAACCTCCAACTGCACCCCCTTGATGGATCTCCGAAAACCTCCAACTGCACCCCCTTGATGGATCTCCGATAACCTCCAACTGCACCCCCTTGATGGATCTCCGAAAACCTCCAACTGCACCCCCTTGATGGATCTCCAAAAACTTCCAACTGCACCCCCTTGATGGATCTCCAAAAACCTCCAACTGCACCTCCTTGATGGATCTTCAAAAACTTCCAACTGCACCCCCCTTGATGGATCTCCAAAAATCTCCAACTGCACCCCCTTGATGGATCTCCAAAAACCTCCAACTGCACCCCCCTTGATGGATCTCCAAAAAATCTCCAACTGCACCCCCCTTGATAGATCTCCAAAAACCTCCAACTGCACCCCCCTTGATGGATCTCCAAAAACCTCCAACTGCACCCCCCTTGATGGATCTCCAAAAACCTCCAACTGCACCCCCCTTGATGGATCTCCAAAAACCTCCAACTGCACCCCCCTTGATGGATCTCCAAAAATCTCCAACTGCACCCCCCTTGATGGATCTCCAAAAATCTCCAACTGCACCCCCTTGATGGATCTCCAAAAACCTCCAACTGCATCCCCCTTGATGGATCTCCAAAAACCTCCAACTGCACACCCCTTGAGGGCTCTCCAAAAACCCCCAACTGTACCCCCTTGAGGGCTCTCCAAAAACTTCCAACTGCATCCCGCTTGAGGGCTCTCCAAAAACTTCCAACTACACTCCCCCTGATGCTTGCAAAATATTCAAATTTCAAACTACACTCCTGCATTTGCTTTCACACTTAGTACAAGGCTAGTTTTATGATAACATAAGTACTGTTTTGACCTTGTTACCGGGAAAATAAAACCACGTTATAGTCCAACAGAAGATCATGGTATCTAAAAACTTAAAATTCCATTATCTAATTACGAAAAGACCTGTTATTTGAAAAAGAAAAACTCATTGTGATTTTCCAAAAAAAACTGTTCCAAAACGGGATAACGTGTTTCTGGCTGATTCTTGCCCCTTGGTTAAAACTGCATGACAGCCTCCCAGATAATTTAATAGACTTTCTAAAACTTTATAAAATAGTAGTACTTTGGATAAAATGTCACACTCTCAGTCGAGATGCCTCGACTGAGAGTCTGACATGCTGCCATATTTAAGGTTGTGCAGTTTTGTTCACATCATGTTGCCTCAGTTCATTCAGCTTTATAAATGAGTACCTTGCTATAGGATGTATACTGTATACAGTGGTGCATATGAACATTACTAGACTTTGTGCAGTAATTGTGGTGTGGCTTAATGATTCCCATAAAAGTTGTTTGTGTTGTAAACTTTTAACAAACAGGTCTGTCCGGCATTGCATTGAGCCATCCTAGGAACTGGATACTTGCTGAAAAAAGAACTTATACTTTTACCATTATCAGAGAAACACTGGAGGTAAATAATTAAGTTAAGTTTGAACCTGGCACTAGCATTCCATCTTACTGTGTACACTCACCTGGAAAAGCCCAAGTCGTTTGCCAGGATAGTCTTTATTGACTTTTCGTCGGCTTTCAACACCATCCAGCCACACATCATGATGAGTAAACTTGTCAATATGCATGTGAACCCACACATCATCTTGTGGGTAAACCAGTTTCTTACTGAGCGTACGCAAGTAGTGCGCTATAATGGTGCTGTTTCGAGCTCACTCTTCACTTTCACTGGTGTCCCCCAGGGCTCTGTGATCTCCCCTGTTCTGTTCACACTTTACACAGACGACTGTCGTAGCAGCCAGGAGAGCGTCAATTTCATTAAATACAGCGATGACACAGCTATCGTCGACCTATCCGGCTCTGATCAAGTGTGTGCGTGCGCTGTAGCTGATTTCACATTGTGGTGCGACAATCATTTCCTAGACCTGAGCGTTCGTAAAACTGAAGA
Source organism: Escarpia spicata (assembly GCA_963995525.1). Taxonomy (NCBI): domain Eukaryota; kingdom Metazoa; phylum Annelida; class Polychaeta; order Sabellida; family Siboglinidae; genus Escarpia; species Escarpia spicata. Next base: position 5,491,794 of record OZ023205.1, read on the forward strand.
ACTCATAATAGATTTTAGGAAAAATCCTACTTCTCCCAAGAGACTATTCATTAACCGAGAGTGTGTAAGGAGAGTAGACGAATACAAGTATCTCGGCACTATCATAGATGCAAAGCTCACATTTGGTGAAAATACAGCGATAATTAACAGAAAGTGCCAGCAAAAGCTGTATTTCTTACGCAAGCTCAGGTCACTCAGTGTCAGCACACATGTTCTACAAACCTTCTACAGATGCTACATAGAAAGCTCTATTACATTTGGGTTTCTTGTGTGGTACGGCGGCCTGAGTATCGTGCATCGCAACACTCTGGCACGAACAGTCAGGGTTTGTGGCAAGGTGGTGGAAAAAAGCAGACCAGTCTAGAGGATCTATACAGGCAACGGGCAGAGAGAAAGGGAAGGAATGTCTCCTCAGACCCTGAACATCCCCTGTTTCCATGCTATAAACTACTTCCTTCTGGCCGTCGCTTTCAACTCCCTCACTGCAAACTGACCTTCGTTCCCCTCCATCTCTGCCAGTCTGATACTGAGTGAGCCTGAGATGATTTGTGAGATGATTTAACTTTAACTTAACTTTTTAAAAACTGTTGTAACTTATTTAACATATTTAATTTATTTATTTAACCGATATAACTGTTATTACTTTTAGTCTTTTTATTTTTACATTGTGTATATTGCATGTACATTTGTTTTATATGTCTTAATATGCTGCTACACTCCGATGAATTTCCCTCACAAGGGACAATAAAGTATTGTGATTGTGATTGTGATTGATACTTAGGCAGCTATTTCTAAGAAAGTCGATTAATCCAATACAAGGATAAATGTGTTAACATTTTGTTGACCTTACATAATAATATACGCGATTTATTTATAGGAGGGCTAGACTACACTGTCAATAAACCACATGTTTGGTAACTATAACAAAGCAACAAATATGACCTGGTTTTGTGGACCCAACAGCAGTGATACACAGTAACACCAGTAACAAACAGTAACAAACAGTAACACCTGTAACAGGGGAATATTGTCTGAGTTAATGACAGATGCATTGGCCTGGGATCTGGCTGCAAGGCAATGGGCAGCAGCACTCTGCAAAGGCACTGGTGGAATGCAATTATCTCAATGAGTGACCAATGGGGAGGCCACAATCACCCTCTAAAGGGGCCATTGAAGGCCTCACCATCTCCTTGGTCAGAATAAACAAACCACATGAGATAAATACCCAACCAACCAAGGGTCAGTGGTGAACACTGGGATCACCCCTTGTGCCCCCTATTAGTTACACTGTCCAGTAGCTACTGATGTAAATGTCATTGTGTCCTTGCATGAGTTCTTGAACCCTTGGAGATAAGGAAGGGTGGAGGGATGGGAAAGGTATGGGAGGGGGAAGTCCACTGAGTTGTTCTTTACAGGCCAACATTCAACAAGTATTCTGACTTCCGAATCTAAAAGAAAAAGTAAAGGTCAACTGTTAGATAGTGCAATATCCAGTCCTAGGAGTGGTCAAAGTGCTGTACTCTTTACTCCCTGGCAGACCTGTTCAATCAAAACATATTCTCGACTTCTCTGGGAAGCACTCAGCCACATTGCAATTAATGCACAAAGATTGTTTGTAGACAAATATCCACCACTGTCTGTAGCCAGGTACTCATTCATACAACTCAGTGAACTGGAGCTACATAGAGTGAACTTGCCCAAGGTTTGACACCAAAACACAGGATTCGAACCCAGGTTCTCTTTACTGACAGTCCAATGGTCTATCCTCTGTGCCACTGCGCCCCATTTCTAACTGTGACAAAGGTCTAGAGTGAATGGTGACTGCCACACTGGACTCATTTGAGATCTTTCATGTCCAGCCATCCTATCTATGAAATCAGCTTTCTCCTAAATTATAAAATGGTCTCACTTGTCTCTCCAGAAATAATGTGCACACCATTATCAGCCCAATATTGTTCCCACTGAACCAAGCCTGTCCCTTTCTGTACCAGGTCCACTTTAATAGGTGTGACTGCCCTTTCAATTCCAGCACTCCTGACCATTCCAAGGCCAGGTAGGTACAACAGGCCTGCCATTGGCCTGCACTGCACCGAATGACCAGTCCAGTTTCTGGTAGCTCTCTACAAAAACTGAGCTGATAGCAGTACACTGGGCACAGGGGAAAGCATAACAGCCAGCCAGCGTGTTGGCACATTTCCAGGAACCAGGAAATTCCTGGGAGACAGACACGTGCCTCCTGTGGAGATGGCCTGGCACTGCCCAGCAGGAAAGTGTGGCCTCTTTGTCTGCCTGGGCCAGCAGTGGACAGGGCAGGATGGGGTGGGGCTGTTACAGTTTTTCTGCACCAGTGAGTCATGAAAAACATTTGTAGTCATAGATGGAGTCAACGCATTGACTCACTCTGGGCTCATTCAAAGTGTTGATTCAGTCAAGACTGGCTCAAAGCATCAACTAAATCTGAACTGATTCAAACCATTGACTCATTCTGGACTGACACAAAACATCTACTCATTCTGGACTAACTCAAAACATCTACTCATTCTGGACTGACACAAAACATCTACTCATTCTGGACTGACTCAAAGCATCTACTCATTCTGAACTGACTCAAAGCATCTACTCATTCTGGACTGACTCAAAGCATCTACTCATTCTGGACTGACTCAAAGCATCTACTCATTCTGAACTGACTCAAAACATCTACTCATTCTGGACTGACACAAAACGTCTACTCATTCTGGACTGACACAAAGCGTCTACTCATTCTGGACTGACACAAAGCGTCTACTCATTCTGGACTGACTCAAAGCATCTACTCATTCTGGACTGACACAAAGCATCTACTCATTCTGGACTGACACAAAGCATCTACTCATTCTGGACTGACACAAAGCATCTACTCATTCTGGACTGACTCAAAGCATCCACTAATTCTGAACTGACACAAAGCATCTACTCATTCTGGACTGACACAAAGCATCTACTCATTCTGGACTGACTCAAAGCATCTACTCATTCTGGACTGACTCAAAGCATCTACTCATTCTGAACTGACTCAAAACATCTACTCATTCTGGACTGACACAAAACGTCTACTCATTCTGGACTGACACAAAGCGTCTACTCATTCTGGACTGACACAAAGCATCTACTCATTCTGGACTGACTCAAAGCATCTACTCATTCTGGACTGACACAAAGCATCTACTCATTCTGGACTGACACAAAGCATCTACTCATTCTGGACTGACACAAAGCATCTACTCATTCTGGACTGACTCAAAGCATCCACTAATTCTGAACTGACACAAAGCATCTACTCATTCTGGACTGACACAAAGCATCTACTCATTCTGGACTGACTCAAAGCATCCACTAATTCTGAACTGACTCAAAGCATCTACTCATTCTGGACTGACTCAAAGCATCTACTCATTCTGGACTGACTCAAAGCATCCACTAATTCTGGACTGACACAAAGTTTAAATTTACTCTGGACTGGCTCAAAACATTGACTCATTCTGGACAGACTCAAAGCATTCTTTTAATCCGGACTGACTCAAAGCTTCAATTCATTCTGTACAGGCACAAAGCACTCTATCTGGACGGATTCAAAACTGAGTCATTGTGGACATACTGAAAACTGTGCACATCCGGGACTGACGCAGTTTAGCTCATCTCCCTTCAAATACATTACTTGGAAAATTAGGCTACTTACTTTCAATTTCCACGGTTTCCATTTTTTCTTTTGTAAGCACATTATTTCACCCATATTCATTGTTTTATGGGAAGACAAAGTCACAAGTTTCAATCAATGCTTCATAGGATTATTCAATGCACTGCGAGAAGATTTTCCATTAGTAGATCAAACATGGTAACAAAACCTTCAACATCAAAGTAATTCCACATGACTCTTTCTTCACAGGAGCCGTAGACATTACCTTACGCTAAACCTGAAGAAACAGCCCCCATCTGTATCAAACTAACACCAGAGACAAGCAAACACACAGATAGTCCATAATATTTGAGAAATGAAGCATGAGGGTAACATTGGTAGTGTATTGTCAACAATGGCCACCCGCCCAGTGCGCTTACTACAAGATTAAAAATAGCAATCCAGCAATGTGATACTCCCACAACAAACATTAAAGTATCAGGTCCTTGATAAGGTGTTACAAAGTGTGTAGAGGAAACAAAATCACTGAATTTGCCTGGTCAGGGATCTGGCAGCTGAAAGGAATGCCACACACATATGTGCGTGTTGAATCAATAGACGTTCTCAGGTAGAAAAGTCGTTTTTGTAAATGTACTATTTACCTCTGGGATCAAGATTTGAATCTGATCCAGCAATTTTGAACAGTTAGTTCTCTCACGTTGGAAATGGTTATAAATCTGAAAATGTAAATTTATCTGATGTGATGGCCCAGAAACGCAGAACCTGGTTAGGCAGTACAACTAGTATGGATACTCTGACAAAAAGTAAAAATTGTAATTTTAGTACCAACAAACAGGTATCAATCACATTTCTATAACAGATAAATCAGGGGCTGAGAGTCTGTGGACACACCCTAGTGAACAGGGCTTCCAAAAAGTTTCAAAGAAAAAACAATGCCGCGTATCGCCTTCAAATGTCTATAGTTTCAGAACCCCTCCACCCCTCCCACCATCACAACCCACCCACCGACCCCTAACCAAAATGTATCACAAATAAAAAATTATACACCAACCCTGTAGATATGCTACAAAATCAAGTCTTTGTACCTACCCTGTGCTGGGGTGAACACAAAACCCTGTAAGTATTGGCCGCTTGTAGTATCCTAGTTTCCCTTGCTTTCTACTCCGCTGCTGGGCCCTACTAGACCGAGGCTTTTCAGGCATGCAGCCTACACCCTTTCCCACCAGAGCTATTTCTGGCTTCAGCTGGTGATTGGAGGCTGGAAGTCGGACAACCTGGAACACAACGGTGCCTCTAAGTCCCTGCTGCCAGGTGTAAATGTTGTGGGTGAATAACACCTATACATCAATAATAGCCTAGTAATAAACGTCTTGTTACTTACTAAACATTCTTCAAGGCTGTTCTTTTTAAATTCAAAATTTTAATTTTGACATATCCATATGAATTTTAACTGGTAGAGGCTTTCATCTGACGTCATACAGAGTCATAGGCACTGGAGAACTTGACTTGACACATCGGACGAAAGACTACCAGGTAAAATTCATTTGGATACATCAAAATTAAAAGTTTGTGAAGTTTTTTAGTTAAGCTAATGTACAATGTCTCATGAATTAAAATAACATGAAATCTTATCCAGATTTGTTATATACATTTGTCTTAATTAGTAGTATATATAACTGTCAGAATCCTGATTTGTTGCATGCCAGAGTTTTCAGGATCATTGCAGTTCTTTTGCCAGTGTCATTGTGAGCTGATCTCTAATGTCACAATTTTTTTAACATAAAATCTCTTGAATTAAAATAACACTAGTCTCATTAATGAAGGTAAAAAACATAAAGGTAAGTTCTTATATGGCCGGCATCCAGTCAGTAGGACTGCTCAAAGTGTAAAAAATACACTGTCAGAGCTTTTTGGAAATATGTCAAAACCACTACAGACTTTAACTTGCATTCTACGATGGTTATATATATTACAATGTATACTTCAAACCTCCAGACATTTTGGTGCCCAACATATGTTCAGATTAACATGTTTTCCAGAAAAACGAATCACGCACACAATGTTGTGTACAGCTGTATTAAGCATTTGGAAATCTGTTCCTGTGAAATGATCTACAGAAGCCAATGTTTCTTCATTTCAGGGTCTGAAATGATGAGGTTTCACTGCATGTTTTGAACATTTTACAAGACTGGTACAATCGAATATATGTAATAAATGCATTACCTTTATTTCAGGTTTAAAAACCAAAATTATTATATAAAATAATATGTAAAATCCCCAATTGTAGACAATAAATAAATTCTCTTTTCATGGGATCACGTACAGTGAGTACCAGAACTGAAATGGAAGAAAACTAGGACATAAATAAATGGACAACATGGAACCAATTACAGGCAGGAGGGACCAGTAAAAACATCCAAATTGCTCACCAATTTCCAGGAGGACACTTATCCAATCAAACTGCTGACATTTACATGTACGTGGACCTGAATCACGTTCTGATGAGTAACGGTGGATGTTTGAGAGAAAAAAACCTGGTTTGGTTTCATTACCTGCAATATTCATGTTTCACTTTCACTTACAATACATGCTATGATGTCTCATTTGTCTCTCACTAATAGTTCAAATAAAACATTCATGTCATTTATTGTTCCAGTTCACATTTCCTCTAGAGTGACAGATCGTGATTTAATTCATCGTGAATGCAAACCATTAACACCAGTACAAACTGGTTCAATACGCAATTATTTGTGCTGTTTCACAATTTTTTATGTTTAATTTTGTGTTTATGTTTAAACTCATATAGTCATAATAGTTTGTCATAACTGTCATAACTTTAAAAATGCAGAAAAAAATCACGGCCGCAGAAATAAAATAGTGATCTATCCCCAAACGGCAAGACTTCAAGTTCCCCTCCCTCTATTCTGCTACTGCCATTACCCAGCCAACAGCTGGTGCTTCACTATTGTCTGGTCTCGTGAGATTGCTTGTGGTGCACATATTATGCTGTTACTATAAACCAGATAAAAAGAGATCACGGAGGAATATGAGAACCCCCTACCACTGTTTGTATGAACACAAATTTATAAATATGCAGTTCTGGGGGTTTATGTCTGACAGCAGAGGTGCTAATTCCTAAACTAAGTTAATCTTCTGCAAACTGGGTATTAGGATGGGTGAAGGGTAGAGATTTGAACACATTAATGCAAACATTTGCAAACACCAGGAATATCAAAGAAGACTTTTGGAGTGACGTCTTCCAATTTGTTTACTTTCCCCAACAACTTCTAGTAAACAAAATAATAACAATTTTCACTAACAAAAAATATTCTAAGTAATAAGTCTGAAAAAATAGGTATTGTAGTAATAATTAATAATTCTAATTAGCTTGAATATCCTGACTCTAGTGTATACACTGTATACGCATTTTATTTTTGTATTTATTTTATTGTATGTCCATGGTATGCTTGCTGTGACTGTATGTTTCAACGCCAAGACACATTCCAAACTGACGTATATTTTATGTCGATCATGGCAATAAAGGTCTGTGTATTCAGACACAATAGTTGTTGAGTACCAGGCAAGCAGCTGCCAAAAACTGAACTGTCTCTGTGCAAGAAACTTTAGATCCTGCCAGCTGCTACCATGTTTAGAATGTCTACAAAAACAGGTCATGGTGGCTTCAACTGTTGAATAACAAATAATTATAATACAGCAGCAGTTTTATTTTTAAGACTTGTAAACAATTTGGGAAATATTGCACATATATCTCGTTCAGTTGCTGTTATGCTTTTTTTTCATTAAAGTCATTAATATTGCTTTTTACTGCAAATTGGTTTTCACAACCATTGTGACATCACAATGCCCAAGAGGCAAGAACACTGCCGCAATTATTATGTGAAAAATGGTTACAATAACAGGACGGAAGTGTTGATTTATTTGTTTGAGACGAACTTCTGGTCAACCGAGGAATTATTTGCATTTTTTATGTGGCACAGAATAGATCACTCTGGTCAAATAGATCACTCTGGTCAATTAGGAACCAATTTGAAACCTTCTTTCATCATTGTTACTGCCTCAGTATCAATATCACGATGACACAACATTGTCATCCATCAGTGACATTACTACAACAGGTATTTACTGGATCTTTGGCATTTTGGAACTTTAAATACACAATGTTGGCCATGCAACTGCTCCAGATCAAAGCAGGATGTGTCTCTAGGCAGTGTATACCTGTGGGTCAGACATGACTATGACAATGACATGCTACTGAGTAGGGAATAACTGTGAACAGGGCATGTAACTGCATATAACATGACTATGAACAGGGCATGACAACTGAGCAGGGTATGACTATGAACAGGGCATGACAACTGAGTAGAGTATGACTATGAACAGGGCATGACAACTGAGTAGGGCATGACTATGAACAGGGCATGACAACTGTGTAGGGTATGATTATGATAGTATAAACAGGGCATGCAATTAAGTATGACGCACCCATGAACAGTATGTGTATGTAAGTATATACATAACATATACCTGAACAAGGGAACACACCTCCACAAAGTGCATGCTGGGACAGATTACATTATTACACTCTATTTTTATTTCTGAAACAAAGAAATCCACCATTTCACACCTGTCCGACACACATCTTTCCACTTCCCCTCATCCCACGTGCCCTCTGTTGACAGCTCTGATCAACAACCGGTAACAAACGTCTGCTTTCATTTTACACCAGGCCTTTCTCTGGAAGACAAGTTTAAAACATATTTATCAATGGCAGCTGCAGTTAGCTTCCCTCTGCCGTTACCTCATACTTTTTCAGACACCGTTGGCAGATGAGTTATTTAAGCAGATGGTGTGACCAGCCCAGAGACAGGCCGGGAGATGGGAAATTAATACCCCCAACAGGAGAGTTTACAGTCAGAATGCAACACTCTGGTTGAGGCTCAACACCTCCATCTGCTGGCAGCCATTCATTGCATCACAGGGCAAGTCCTATACACAGACAACAGGACAGTGCCGAGAAACAACCACAGAACACAACAGACAACCACAGAACACAACAGACAACCACAGAACACAACAGACAACCACAGAACACAACAGACAACTACAGAACACAACAGACAACTACAGAGCACAACAGACAACTACAGAGCACAACAGACAACTACAGAGCACAACAGACAACTACAGAGCACAACATACAACTACAGAGCACAAGAAACAACTACAGAGCACAAGAAACAACTACAGAACACAACAGACAACCACAGAACTCAAAAGACAACCACAGAACACAACAGACAACCACAGAACACAACAGACAACCACAGAACACAACAGACAACCACATAACACAACAGACAACCACATAACACAACAGACAACCACAGAACACAACAGACAACCACAGAACACAACATACAACTACAGAGCACAACAGACAACTACAGAGCACAACATACAACTACAGAGCACAACAGACAACTACAGAGCACAACAGACAACTACAGAGCACAAGAAACAACTACAGAGCACAAGAAACAACTACAGAACACAAGAAACAACTACAGAACCCAACAAACAACTATAGAACACAAGAAACAACTACAGAACACAAGAAACAACTACAGAACACAAGAAACAACTACAGAACACAAGAAACAACTACAGAACACAACAGACAACAACAGAGCCCAACAGACAACTACAGAGCACAACACACAACTACAGAACACAACAGACAACTACAGAACACAACAGACAACTACAGAACACAACAGACAACTACAGAACACAACAGACAACTACAGAACACAACAGACAACTACAGAACACAACAGACAACTACAGAACACAACAGACAACTACAGAACACAACAGACAACTACAGAGCACAAGAAACAACTACAGAGCACAAGAAACAACTACAGAACACAACAAACAACTACAGAACCCAACAAACAACTACAGAACACAAGAAACAACTATAGAACACAAGAAACAACTACAGAACACCAGAAACAACTACAGAACACAAGAAACAACTACAGAGCCCAACAGACAACTACAGAGCACAACACACAACTACAGAACACAACAGACAACTACAGAGCACAACACACAACTACAGAACACAACAGACAACCACAGAACACAACAGACAACCACAGAATACAACAGACAACCACAGAACACAACAGACAACCACAGAACACAACAGACAACCACAGAACACAACAGACAACCACAGAACACAACAGACAACCACAGAACACAACAGACAACTACAGAGCACAACAGACAACTACAGAGCACAACAGACAACTACAGAGCACAAGACACAACTACAGAGCACAAGACACAACTACAGAGCACAACAAACAACTACAGAACACAACAAACAACCACAGAACACAACATACAACCACAGAACACAACATACAACCACAGAACACAACAGACAACCACAGAACACAACAGACAACCACAGAACACAACAGACAACCACAGAACACAACAGACAACCATAGAACACAACAGACAACCACAGAACACAACAGACAACCACAGAACACAACAGACAACCACAGAACACAACAGACAACTACAGAGCACAACAGACAACTACAGAGCACAACAGACAACTACAGAGCACAACAGACAACTACAGAGCACAAGACACAACTACAGAGCACAACAAACAACTACAGAACACAACAAACAACTACAGAACCCAACAAACAACTACAGAACCCAACAAACAACTATAGAACACAAGAAACAACTACAGAACACAACAAACAACTACAGAACACAAGAAACAACTACAGAACACAAGAAACAACTACAGAACACAACAAACAACTACAGAACCCAACAAACAACTACAGAACCCAACAAACAACTATAGAACACAAGAAACAACTACAGAACACAAGAAACAACTACAGAACACAAGAAACAACTACAGAACACAACAGACAACTACAGAGCCCAACAGACAACTACAGAGCACAACACACAACTACAGAACACAACAGACAACTACAGAACACAACAGACAGCTACAGAACACAACAGATAACTACAGAACACAACAGACAACTACAGAACACAACAGACAACTACAGAACACAACAGACAACTACAGAACACAACAGACAACTACAGATCACAACAGACAACTACAGAACACAACAGACAACTACAGAGCACAAGAAACAACTACAGAGCACAAGAAACAACTACAGAGCACAAGAAACAACTACAGAACACAACAAACAACTACAGAACCCAACAAACAACTACAGAACACAACAAACAACTATAGAACACAAGAAACAACTACAGAACACAAGAAACAACTACAGAACACAAGAAACAACTACAGAGCCCAACAGACAACTACAGAACACAACAGACAACTACAGAGCCCAACAGACAACTACAGAGCACAACACACAACTACAGAGCACAACAGACAACTACAGAACACAACAGACAACTACAGAACACAACAGACAACTACAGAACACAACAGACAACTACAGAACACAACAGACAACTACAGAACACAACAGACAACTACAGAACACAACAGACAACTACAGAACACAACAGACAACTACAGAACACAACAGACAACCACAGAACACAACAGACAACCACAGAACACAACAGGCAACTACAGAGCACAACAGACAACTACAGAGCACAACAGACAACTACAGAGCACAACAGACAACTACAGAGCACAACAGACAACTACAGAGCACAAGAAACAACTACAGAACACAACAGACAACTACAGAACACAACAGACAACTACAGAACCCAACAGACAACTACAGAACCCAACAAACAACTACAGAACACAAGAAACAACTACAGAACACAAGAAACAACTACAGAACACAAGAAACAACTACAGAACACAAGAAACAACTACAGAACACAAGAAACAACTACAGAACCCAACAAACAACTACAGAACACAAGAAACAACTACAGAACCCAACAGACAACTACAGAACACAAGAAACAACTACAGAACACAACAGACAACTACAGAACACAACAGACAACTACAGAACACAACAGACAACTACAGAACACAACAGACAACTACAGAACACAACAGACAACTACAGAACACAACAGACAACTACAGAACACAACAGACAACTACAGAACACAACAGACAACTACAGAACACAACAGACAACTACAGAACACAACAGACAACTACAGAACACAACAAACAACTACAGAACAAGGGCAGGTTGAAATTGTGTAATCTTTAACTTATTCGATTTGTAATAAAGTAAAGATGGCTGAGATATTCTCCGTCTATCATCAAGCCTCTGGTTTCGCAGGTCAGTCTTCGGAATATGCTTTCGAGTGTTGCCGTGAACAGCTTGGGCGATATGGTATCACCCTGCCGTACTCCTCTCTTGATGTTGATCTTGTTGCTCTTTTTGTGTTGGTGGACTGTCACCGAGCTGTTGGTGTAGATGTCTTTCAGGAGATCGATGCACACATCTTCTATCCCCTGTTCTTGAAGGGAGGTCAGTATTGTTTGAGTTTGCACCGAGTTGAAAGCCTTCTCATAGTCGACGAAAGCGATGCAGAGCGGGATATTATATTCTCTGCACTTCTCTTTCAGTTGGTTTACGACGTGTATGTGGTCTGTCATTAAGTACCTGCTTCTGAATCCTGCTTGCTCTCGTGGTTGGTTTTCATCCAGTGTCTTCTCTAGTCTATTCGTTAGTATCTTTGTGACTAATTTGTAGATGTTTGATAACAGACATATCGGTCTGTAGTTCTTTAAGTCTTTCTTATTTCCCTTCTTGAAGATTATCACCACGTTTGCGTTCTTCCAAGCAGTGGGTATTCGTCTTTCTGATAAGCATTTAATATACAGTTTAGCCAGTGTCTTCGAGATGATTTCTTCTCCTGCTTTTAATGTTTCAATATGTACATGGTCATGGCCTGATGTCTTCCCATTCTTCACATCTCTTAGTGCTGCTTCCACCTCCCATGGTGTTATCAGGTCTGTGTGAATTATAGTACTCTGTCCAGTGTCATAAGGCTCGGTGTGGAATTCCTCTATTCGTTCCACGATCATATCTTGGTCTTGTATTTCTCTACCCTGCTTGTCTAGAAGTGTAATCAGTCTGTCTCGGCCTAGTGTCTGTGTTCTTCTGGCTTTCTTCAGGCTCTTTTATCCACCATTTCTCATCGTTTCTTCATCAGTGTTTGTGTTGGTGACAATATTCTCGCCTTTACATACCTTTTGACTGTTCTGGCTACATTTGTCGCACTTAGTTGGATCATCTCAGTGATGTTTTCGATCATGGTGTCAATGTCGCATAGTTCTTGTATTGTAGTGTCTCGAATCGATTTCGCAGTTCGAACTGGAATTTGACCTTTTTTGTTCTTATTGTGGTACCTACAGTTGGTGGTCTCTTGTTTATCAACTTCTTCCTTTCAGCCTTGACGTTTAGACTACTAACATATTATCAATATAAAAGTAAGTAAAGAGAGAGAGAAACAACATAGTCTTTGTATAATGCTGCTAGTAGATCTGTCAAAATTTGTATCAATAATTAATACATATATACAAATAATGTAAGTACAATTATATAATTACTTGAAGAGTTTACAGTAGTTTACAAAATTACAGTAGTAATGTATATAGTTCTCACAGATTTTATTTTTATATAACTTCTTAAAAGTAATAATATTGTTAGAGGTCTTTATATGATCTTCTAACAAATGTACTATTGGCTTTTTATCTTTCTGGTAATGAAAATTTGAACTGTCATCTAACAGTTGATCAGACGGAGAGAGAGACAGCTGCCTAGGATATCCCTCCTAGGAGACAGCTAATGGGCCCCTCTCCCTGATACACAGGTAACATCACTCCCACACCTGCCTGTCATACATCCCCCGACGCTCCAACTTGTCAGAAGGAGATACCTTGAGAATGTGGATCTAGAAGAGGAAGAAAGATTGCAGCTTTGTTGCGATCATTTAAGATATTCAAATCAGTTTTTGATGCTATTTATATAGTACCTAGCAGAAGTGAGGCATGTCTTCTTGACAGCGGGAGGGGAGGGAGACAGTGGGAAGGGAGGGAGACAGAGTGAGGAGAGGAAGACAGCGTGAGGGGAGGGAGACAGAGTAAGGGGAGGGAGACAGAGTGAGGGGAGGGAGACAGCGTGAAGGGAGGGAGACAGAGTGGGGGAGGGAGACAGAGTGAGGGGAGGGAGACAATGGGAGGGGAGGGAGACAGGGTGAGGGGACGGAGACAGTGGGAAGTGAGGGAGACAGAGTGAGAGGAGGGAGACAGAGTGAGGGGAGGGAGACAGAGTGAGAGGAGGGAGACAGCGTGAGGGGGGGAGACAGAGTGAGGGGGGGAGACAGAGTGAGGGCAGGGAGACAATGGGAGGGGAGGGAGACAGAATGAGGGAAGGGAGACAGTGGGAAGGGAGGGAGACAGAGTGAGGGGAGGGAGACAGCTTGAGGGAAGGGAGACAGTGGGAAGGGAGGGAGACAGTGGGAAGGGTGGGAGACAGAGTGAGGGGAGGGAGACAGCGTGAGGGGAGGGAGACAGAATGAGGGGAGGGAGACAGAGTAAGGGGAGGGAGACAATGGGAGGGGAGGGAGACAGAGTGAGGGGAGGGAGACAGTGGGAAAGGATGGAGACAGAGTGAGGGGACAGAGACAGAGTGAGGGGAGGGAGACAGTGGGAAAGGATGGAGACAGAGTGAGGGGACAGAGACAGAGTGAGGGGAGGGAGACAGAGTGAGGGGAGGGAGACAGTGGGAAGGGAGGGAGACAGAGTGAGGGGAGGGAGACAGAGTGAGGGGAGGGAGACAGTGGGAAGGGAGGAAGACAGAGTGGGGGGAGGGAGACAGAGTGAGGGGAGGGAGACAGTGGGAAGGGAGGGAGACAGAGTGAGGGGAGGGAGACAGCATGAGGGGAGGGAGACAGGGTGAGGGGAGGGAGACAGAGTGAGGGGAGGGAGACAATGGGAGGGGAGGGAGACAGAGTGAGGGGAGGGAGACAGTGGGAAGGGAGGGAGACAGAGTGAGAGGACAGAGACAGAGTGAGGGGAGGGAGACATAGTGAGGGGAGGGAGACAATGGGAGGGGAGGGAGACAATGGGAGGGGAGGGAGACAGAGTGAGGGGAGGGAGACAGTGGGAAGGGAGGGAGACAGAGTAAGGGGAGGGAGACAGTGGGAAGGGAGGGAGACAGAGTGAGGGGGGGGAGACAACGTGAGGGGAGGGAGACAGAATGAAGGGAGGGAGACAGTGGGAAAGGAGGGAGACAGTGTGAGGCGAGGGAGACAGAGTGAGGGGAGGGAGACAGAGTGAGGGGAGGGAGACAGTGTGAGGGGAGGGAGACAGAGTGAGGGGAGGGAGACAGCGTGGGGGAAGGGACACAGTGTGAGGGAAGGGAGACAGAGTGAGGGGAGGGAGATAGTGGGAAGGGAGGGAGACAGAGTGAGGGGAGGGAGACAGCATGAGGGGAGGGAGACAGCATGAGGGGAGGGACACAGTGTGAGGGGAGGGAGACAGAGTGAGGGGAGGGAGACAGAGTGAGGGGAGGGAGACAGAGTGAGGGGAGGGGGACAGTGTGAGAGGAGGGAGACAGAGTGAGGGGAGAGAGACAGAGTGAGGGGAGGGAGACAGAGTGAGGGGAGGGACACAGTGTGAGGGAGACAGAGTGAGGGGAGGGAGACAGCATGAGAGGAGGGAGACAATGGGGGGAGGGAGACAGTGTGAGAGGAGAGAGACAGAGTGAGGAGAGGGAGACAGAATGAGGGGAGACAGCAAGAGGGAGGGAGGGAGGGAGGGAGGGAGGGAGGGAGGGAGGGAGGGAGGGAGGGAGGGAGGGAGGGAGGGAGGGAGAGATAAATGTAACAGGCTGACAACATAAGACATATATCTACCACTTAACTCAAAATAGTCACAAAAGCCGTGAGAAACACAAATCAGGCAATTGTGTGCATCATGTGGCAGCAGTAATTATAGTGTTGGTGGCTAAAACCAACCAGCAATTCTGACAACATTTCAGCTTGTTCCTTCTGAACAATAATGCTGTGTTATTCAACAGGTTTACATAACTACCATTCATGAGCTTCAGTTACAGGTGGGTAAGTACAATTCATATATTTCCCACACAAAAAGGGAGAAGGTGAGAGGCAAACATTGAAAGGATATGCACAGAATGTTCCCTTGTGTGTCACAGAACACTTTGAATAGCAGAGATTCTAAAGATACAACTCTAATGATATGTTGTAGGCGTTATCTTGTCATCGGCCTAATTGGCAGCAATTAACTTCATAATAGAAAGTGCTCCTGCCAACAAGCCTATATTTCGGTCGACCTACATTTCGTCTGTCTATTGTAATCAGTAGTCACCTTTCCTAGAGATGTGGACCTGTTAAAGAAACCATTGTATTCAATGGGCATGTTTGACATGTAATGTAATCGAACAGAGAGAAAGTTTTAGAAGTCACATCTTTCCTGTCACTGTACTAAGTAGAAAGTCATTGATACAATAAAACTGGCAGTTTCAGTGTCACCAAACAAATGACTGTGTGATTGATACCATGTCAAGAACAGAAGCCTCTTTCTTGTCAGGGTTTATAATAAATATGCCTGCAAGTCCACGTATTTAGTCTGGAGGACTGTGTGCATTTGTGCATGCGAGTGTGCAAGCATACGTGCGTGCTTGGGTTTGCATGCAACATGAATGTATGTATGGGTATAATTTTATAGTTCCTTCTTCCATACATGTATGTCATCAAGTCCCCTGATAATTGACAGTCAAAACCACATGTGTGTTTTTATCTGTCTTCATACCTAACACTGATTGCAAATACTTTCCAGATAAATACAACACTACCGGTACTTTTTTTTCTACAGCGATGTTGTTTGCTGCTTTTGTACTTTTAATAGATTGGAAGCAGCCCTTTTTGAGTAATGATCATGATGGAGATGTGTATAACTAGCTAACATGGGCTTCTACAACCAGTCAGGAGGAAATAGAATAGCGATTAGTGGTAGCCCTATTTCACCACCCTAAGATAAGGCCAGTGAACTTATCAAACTAACTAGTAAATGCAGTGGTGATGTTTATGTCATTTGACTTAAATGTTGAAAAGGAAAACAAGCCCTGTTCCACATTTCTAATTAACCCAACCCCGAGAATGATGGCATCTTGCATGCCATCACATGAGGTCAACAGTTATACATTTCAATGTCACATCAGTTATAATTTAGGGCACCCAAAAAAAAGCTGAGCACTGTTATTAAACATAGCATGATAGTTTGATAATTATACAATAAGACTAAACAAAGTTATTTAATGACACAAATTTAGTTTTAATAAAACAATAAGCATTCCCACATTTCTCCCACAATTGTGATACGTTTTAACACCGTAAATACCTTTTAACCATATAAAACTGCATCCTTAGAGTCTAGTTATCTTTGATATGTGTTTCAGTTAACCAAGAATGCACTGATATAAAATATACTCTACTTTCAATGTGTACCGATATTAGCCCAGTTCTCATTACGATAACCATCAGCCATCATCAAATGGGGATTCTTTTATAAGTATAATCTCTCTGGCTATTATTTAAATATGACCCATTTTGACACACCTCCCTGATCAGTTTAAACTGATATAGTTTTGAGGCCCAATGAAATGTCCTCACATCTTCTACTACTGGAATATATATTAAAAGCAGGTAAACTTGTATTTTTATATCTCAACAGGTCCAACCCAAAGCTATTATTTTTTGACTGGAACTGCAAAAAAGTTGACAAAAATGACAGAAATGATCAGTCTCAATACCGTAGTACAAAGCTATTTACATCTTAGCAAATTATCCAGCTTAATGTTCGTAATTTTTTTTTGATTTTAATAAAAAAGAATGCTTATATTACATGGACTGCACATTTGACACAAACTTTTCACACCTTACATATTTTTACATCTAGGAACCTGATTGGCAATGGGATCAATCATTTGAAGAGGGGATTAAAAAATACCCCCATTATGTGGCCCATTGGTCACCTATGTTCAAGATTCTAGCCTTATTATTAGTGGTATAATTTTAGTGATACCACAGGACAAGGCCAATGGGGATACAGTGGGGAGGCCATGAAATATGAGAATGATTTAATATGGGCCTTGTGGTTGGCTGGATTAGATTATGAGCTGTGGACATGACTAATCTAACCACTTACCAGAAGCAAATGGTCATTCTGATGTCCTACTGCAGGCATGGTTGATGGGGATATTCTGAAATGTGAACAACTTATTAGTGATGACCGGAAAGGACTGTTGTCTTTTGGAAGTGAAAATTTGTGAAGTATTTTATTTTACAATGACATTTTGGCTGAGACCTGCTATTTAAAAAATGCTTCCCACAAAACTTGCCTATTACATTTCCAGAATAGTACTCAAGAAAGTATACCTTCATAGTTTTTTATTTGAATCCTACCACATTTTTAGGGTTTGGGGCATTGACAGTTACACTGATCACCATAATATTCTAAACAAATTATTATTTTTGTGAACCCCATGTTTTAGACACCTCCAAAATTATAATGTGTCTTTGTTGCTACATAATTCTATATTACTGATCTTTTATATTTAAAAAACTAGTCAAATGAGACTCAATGTCAGGACTTAATCATGTTCGTAAATATTCAGACAGCGTCTGTGAATTATTTTTCTGCAGCACATTTCAGACAGCTGAAAATGTAATTATTTTTAGTGACAAATACATAAAATTATAACAGGTAATGGTAGGTTTTTAAATTATTTGAAATGGCTGCCATCCAAAATATTAAGCTCCAGATTGTAACTGGAAAAGAAAGCCATTGACCTATTGTTCCATAGTTGTTATTATAAAAATTATATTTAGTATACTGGTCACTGGTACACCAACATACAGCAGTTTTTATTACTGGGACAAAACATACATAAAAAGCACTGGTCATGTGTGTAAATATGTGTGTGGCATTCTAGCACACAGTTATAATTATAGCAGTGCTGATATGTCAATAATTACAAACATCCCTTGCCTTTCAGACATACTATCCATGATTGTGATCTAATGATTCAAGCTTGCTATCAACTTCAAAGGCAAGTCATCCAATACCCTTGGACCTTGGTGACTCTGCACATCTGCGCTTTTCATTTGCTCCAAGAGTCACCTGCTTGCTGCTTGAGTAGTAGTAGTAGTATTCTGCTGAACACAAATTTTCTAAATAAAGACCGTTACATAAAGTTATGGTACACGATATGCCGTAGTCTGGCACCAGGGTCATAAACCGGGCAGGTTTAGGATATCTTAATTAATCTTGACTCTATATCACCAACACAAATTCTTTAAAAAGTTGACTAGTTGAATGTTAAAGGCTCTGAGCACTACTCGCTTACTGACTGCGTTGGTACTGGCGTGTTGGTTGGATTACGCCTAGTTGAATCATGAAATGAAAACGTAAATTAAAACTCATAATTAAGTATAGGGGGGCACTGGCCAGAGTGCTTAGAGTACCGTACTCTCGACTGGAGGGACCAGGGTTCAAATTCCATCGCCGGCTGAGCGGTGGTTCGATACTGGTTCGGCTGCCGTGTCGAAATTTGGGCAATTTCGTTGTCTCCCCCTTCCAACCCGCACTTGCCAGCGTGGAAGGGTAGGCCAACAACACCAGCATGCAAACTACAATGAAGCCAAGGCCCCCAGTCCCCAGCAGTATCGAAAGAGTCTACGACCAAGGAGGCGGTTCGGGTCAAGTAGGGCTACGTGCAGGGTGTGCTAAGAATCTCTGGGTCAAGAAGACCGCCGAGAGAAGGTAAGAAGATAGCAACATATAACGTAAGAACACTACTAAGAGATGAACAGATACAAGAACTGGAGGAAGAACTTATGGAAACCAGGTTGGTATGAGATGTGATCGGGATCGGAGAAGTCAGAAGAAAAGAGGAATGCTTTACTACCTTACAAAGCGGCCATCTACTATACCATTCCACAGCAAACAACGGCCAAGCTGGAGTAGGCTTTCTCATAAACAAGAAATGGAAAGACAATATAGTGAGAGTTAACAGCATCAGCCCCAGAGTAGCAGAACTTGTTTTATGCATAACAAAGCGCTACAAACTGAAGATAGTACAAGTATATGCACCAACAACATCATACTCAGAAGAAGAAACAGACAACTTCTACAACGACGTGGATGACACCTTAGAAAAGCCAACCCGCTACACGATAGTGATGGGAGACTTTAAGTAGGGAAACAAACAAACATTTCGGAAACAGCAACAGGCAAATTTGGCCTAGGTGTGAGAAACGAAAGAGGCGACACCTTGGTAGAATGGGCAACATCAAGAAAGTACAAAATCATGAATACCATGTTCCAGAAGAAAGCAGGGAGGAGATGGACGTGGAAAAGCCCAAATGGAGAAACAAAGAATGAAATTGACTACATCCTGACAAACAAGCCAGACATGGTCACTGACGTAACTGTCATCAACCAAGTCAACATTGGAAGTGACCACAGAATGATAATGAGCAACATCAAACTGGACGTCAAAGCTGAAAGGAAGAAGTTGGTCAACAAGAGACCACCGAGTGTAGATATCACACAAATCGAAAGAAAAAAGATCAAATTCCAACTCGAATTGCGAAATCGATTCGAGACACTACAGGAACTAGACGATATCAACACCATGAGCGAAAACATCACTGAGATGATCCAACTAAGTGCAACAAGTGTAGCCAAAGCAATCAACAGGAATGTAGTGACGAGAATATCGTCACCGACACGAGCACTAATAAAGAAACGACGAGAAATGGTGGATAACGGCGACCGTAAAAACATATAGAGTATGCAGAAATATGTAAGACCATCGAAAAGAAAGTGAAGGAGGACATCAGAAAATACAAACAAGAGATCATATGAGAAACGATTATGACATCAAAGAGCCTAAAGAAAGCAAGAACGCAGGCAGACTGATTACATTTCTAGACAAGCAGGGTAGAGAAATACAAGACCAAGATATGATCATCGAACGAATAGAGGAATTCTACACCGAGCTATATGACAGTGAACAGAGATATAAGAATGGGAAGACATCAGGCAACGACCATTTACATATTGAAACATTAAAAGCAGGAGAAGATACCATCTCGAAGACACTGGCTAAGCTGTATACTAAATGCTTATCAGAAAGACGAATACCCACTGCTTGGAAGAACGCAAAGGTGGTGATAATCTTTAAGAAGGGAAATAAGAAAGACTTAAAGAACTACAGACCGATATGTCTGTTATCAAACATCTACAAATTACTCACAATGATACTAATGAATAGACTAGAGAAGACACTGGATGAAAACCAACCACGAGAGCAAGCAGGATTCAGAAGCAGGTACTCAACGACAGACCACATACACGTCGTAAGCCAAATGAAAGAGAAGTGCCGAGAATATACTATCTCGCTCTGCATCGCTTTCGTCGACTATGAGAAGGCTTTCAACTCGGTGCAAATTCAAGCAATATTGACCTCCCTTCAAGAACAGGGGATAGAAGATGTGTACATCGATCTCCTGAGAGACATCTACACCAACAGCTCTTTGACAGTCCACCTACACAAAAAGAGCAACAAGATCAACATCAAGAGAGGAGTACGACAGGTTGACACCATATATCGCCCAAGCTGTTCACGGCAACACTCAAAAGCATATTCTGAAGACTGACCTGAGAAACCAGAGGCTTGACGATAGACGGAGAATATCTCAGCCATCTTCACTTCGCCGACGACATACTCATATGCGCTACTACATCGCAAGAACTACAAAACATGCTGCAGGAGCTAGCTGATGAAAGTGAAAAACGAGGTCTCAAATTGAACATCTCGAAGACAAGTGATGCTAGAAAATGACACACCAATATATATCAACACGACGCAGATAGAGAACGTTGAAAGCTACGTCTATCTGGGACAGCGATAGAGTATCAGAGACAAAAACAAGACAAGGAGATTCAAAGAAGGATCACTGCCGGCTGGACAGCATTCGCCAAACACCGCGACATCTTCAAGGGTAACTTTGGAACCTGCTTGAAGAGACAAGTCTTCAACTTATGCGTACTTCCAGCGATGACATACGGCGCGGAAACATGGGCACTCACCATCCAGGCAAAGCCAAAGAACAAGCTAGCAGCTGCACAAACAAAAATGGAAAGAAGTATGTTAAACATCACATATCGGGAGAGAAAAACTTACATCTGGGTAAGGCATAAGACAAATGTCATAGTCATACTCATAGTCATAGACGTGATAGAACAAATCAGAAGACAGAAGTGGACCTGGGCAGGGCACATCAGTGGACATCGCGTATCACAACCTGCAGACCTTATGAAGGGAAACGATCTAGAGGAAGACCGGCGAGACGGTGGAGAGACGTACTAGACGAGTACTGGAAGGGCACCATCTGGCAGAGGATAGCGCCAGACAGGCAGATTTGGAAACGACATGCTGAGAGTGAAGCCTTCGCCCAACCACGGGATACTACGGCTGCACAATGATGATGATGATGAATTAAGTTTGACATAATGATTAGTTTAAGGTTAATATTATATTTACTATGCTTATGTCGTGCTTTTTTTCGTAGCAAACGTCTAGTCTCTAGATTCGACAGCGGCGCTCGTGTCTCTAATACACGATCCGCCATCTAGCGACCACATTAGATACCAACATATTACGGCGTCCACAGCAAGATATTGTTTTGCGATGATCTATTTAATTTCTTGTTACCGATGCTTCACACTGTGATTGTGCAATATAACGGAAACTCGAAATATTTTTGAGATACATAACTATAAAGTAAAAAATACATTATGCATCAACCGGAAGTTACAATCAATCGATAGATGGCGACACCTTGCATAGAAACAGAAATAACAAACAATAAGTTCATGTTTTTAATTCATTTACATCGTTTTGCGTCATAATTGTTATATACTTTTCTACAGAAAGAATGAATATGGACGATGAATGTCGGTGCGTCCCGGAACCAGAGGAAGACAATGAACCACGGGGAGAATACGATGCTCAACGGATGCTTGAAGCTCAAGAACAATGTGGACAAACAATTACGTTGCCCGAGCAACAACCGATCGATAATCAGTTTGATAACACAACACACAACATGGAGCCTCAATCCCAACCGGTAAGAACTTGTTATATATAATTAGTTTTTTTGCGCCACTGTAGCTTTCTCAGAAAAACAGTATAGTGTGTGGCAGCTGTGTAGAATCCGGGCCCACCTCGATTTCACCATTTATAACTATATTTTTGCGTAAATGTGATATACATATTATATACTTGTCTACTAAGACTAAGTTACTTCGGTTTAGGCTTAGCCTTAGCCTTGGTTCTGACTGTAGGCGGTGGCCTCGGTGGTCAGATCTACGTCTGCATGGACTGCCTATTGGGTGCCCCATAGAATACCATGTTAGATAGATCTATAGATGTTGATATAATAAAAATGTTCACCACATGGGAAGGAATTATATATATGTAGAATTGGATCTCTGTTAAGCTTTGCCTTTGCCAACAATGGTAATAACTGTTTCCTTTGTGAATTTTATTACTATTGCATCTCAAAAGTCAAACATTTCCGCATATAGTTGTGACTTCCAAAACTTTGTCTTTGTTATTGTCGCACAGAACAACCAGAACAAAACACAAAATATATGACGGAATGTACAAACGCTCGATCCATCTTGTGATGGCTTGATAGTTCATTTGCTAGGCAACAGGTCAATGAATACTTCAACTGATGGATCTGCTACTTTTTCAATTTTTTACGTAAGTAATACAATATTATGTGCATTACATTACTAATGCGGCTTAATATCTGCTAGATAAGATCAAACATTCATGCATGTAGTACTTCTGCCTAGCCAACCATGTATACATAAGTTATTATGTGTATCATATTACGAGTGTGGCATGACATCTGAAAAGTCACCCTTTCCTGCATGCAGATCTAGCATGAACAACTTTGCGTATGGGCCAGAATGTCAAAAAAATGTATATGCGATGGAATGGGCGAACACTCCATTTGTTTGACATCCATTTTTGATTTATTGACGGACATTGTTGCTAGGCAGTAGGTGACGTGATGGATAGATCAGATATGGTAGACGACTAAGCTATATTATCAAAACGCATGCTAATTTAATCAGTGCATCACCTTGCGATCATAGCGACTGCAGCTTTTCTTCCTGCACATTTCTCCTTTTTCTCTCCCAGTCGCTATATGAACAGGCTGCATCATCTTAATAGGCCCCAATATTTGCTCTGTGTTTCTGCAATGCGTCTCTTATGATCATCCTTCTGTTTCTGTCCTTTTTCTTTTCTGTCTGTGTCTCTTTAAGAACGCAAGACTGTTTAGGCAGGAATGTCAATTAATATCTTAATCGTAAAATAGTCTTTTGCAGAATTCACCAGAATAACTTTATTCTTGTGTTTTATTTTATATTGGTCACAAATAAAAACAACGCAGATGATGGAGCACATAGATTGCTTGTGTTATTGTAAATTGATCAGTCTGATCTGCATGGTCTGACCTGTAGGGTGCCCTGTAGAATACCCTGTTAGATAGATCTATATATGTTGATATAATACAAATTTTCACCACATGGGAAGGAATTATATATATGTAGGTTTAAAGTATCATAAGAATGTTTTAATCAAGGGAACAACAAGGAAAGAAATGCATGTTCAATAGACCGATCAGTCAAACTATGGTCAACGATCTCAGAAAGGCCCAGAATGAAAGTAATAATTTGTTTTAATATGATGCAGAACATTATTGAACATGTTGTGGTGAATTTTTATGATTTTGATATAAATTACCACTACCGTGTTAAAAGGGTAAGTAATGAGTAATTGAGCACTGTTTTCTTTCCTCGCAGGTAACAGCACGTCCCCCGTCGGACAGGGCTCCACTGATTCCTCCCATGGATATGCAGAGTGCAGCTGCTGTACCCACAGGTGCTAAAACTTCCGACTATTACAAGACTTTCGACATTCCAGATCGATTTGATAATCCTGGTAAACAATGAGTTTTATAATGCTGCAGCTGATCTGCCAGGAGCAGCTTAGAAACCACCAGCAAGACTGCAAACTCCTGTGGCTTGTGTGCGTATGTTGAATTAATGTAAATATTGGAACAAAAAATGTTTGGATCTTGAAGTTGTAAAATTATTACTGTTATTGTGTTTTTGTAACATTGGAGAAATCGCAATCCTCATTGACATTTCTTTTTAAGTGCTGAATTGTCCAGCTTAAATTCTATGCTTTGGGGCATAGCAGTTTTGTAGATTTGTGGTTTGTTGCTGCTGGTTGGTTGGCTGCCTTGTTAGAAGTCATTTGTACAATACTTTCCTGTTGACACTTGTAGGGAAGTGTTTCATTCCTGGCAATCCTGTGTTCTCGTGTGCCCTTGATGTTTCCTCGGAACAGATGCCCATGCCTATGCCTGACGGTTGGTATTGTTTTTAGGGGCTAGATCAAAGATTCACGTGCCGGCAAAAACAGGTGCCACCATTACATTCACAGACTCGAGGTCATACATTTTATTAGACTTGTAAAACAGAAGTTATTTTGCTGAAGTTTCAAGGTAAAGTGTTGTGGTAGAAGTGTTAATTATTTGGAGAATCTAGTTTTCTCTGGCACTGTGTCTTTGATTTAGTTTGCAATTTGCAAGTTAGGTATAAAGTGGGCACCTTCCAAATAGTTGATAGAGATAACAACTGGATTCCAGATGTGAACTCCATCCCCATATCTCCATCCCCCATATCTCTTTAAACAGGAGCACAAATGTTTTGCCTAAATCATTTCTGTTATAATTACTGGTGTTTGAATTTTAAACACAGCACAATTGTGATAATTACGGATATTTTAATTTTGATCACATCTCTGTAATATAGTTACAGTATCTCTGTAATAATTATGTACATTTACATAATAATAATACTCAAATCCACCTCTAGACACACAACCACCATGATCCATGAAGAATCCAGTTAAGAAATGTTGCTTATTTAAAAACTTGTGTTGTAATTTCAATAAGAAAGTTTACAGTTATTTATTCAAGGTGTGTGATGCAACATTTGTGTTGTTAGTGGCAAGTGCATGGCTGACCTATAGTAAGTGATTTCCACAGCATTGCTTTTGTGTTCATGTTAAGTATACCTAAATGTGTTAATGTGTTTCCATCTATATGATTATGTTAGATTGTATACCAGTACTTGTCCCACAAACACATACACACCTTAGGAAAATTTGTGTCAAAAGGAAACATCTTAGTGATGTGAAAGAGATTAGGAACATGATGTAACTTACCCACTTCAAAAATTTGCTCAATATCATATTGTATAAAGCACAGTGCTATCTTTGTAATCTCATGTTTGGTTTAGACGAAGTCCAAACTTTTTGTTGGAAAACAAATGGTTTGTGATTTTTTACGAGTTCATATTGAATTGTTAATGCATTTGTATTCCTACTGTTGCCCAATTTTGTGAATGTGTATGTAGATACTTTTTAGATATTTTGAGCATGTTTTTGACATCCTGATAGTTACAGGAATCCTACTGTCTAGTCTGTGCTGAAAGTGTACCCCAGTGAATATTGTTTCAGAATGGTTCCAAGGTTACTCCCAGAGGTCCGTACATCCGATGTATCGTACAACAAGCTCAGAATATGGTGCAAGGACACCTACAGTGCACACCATGCCTACCAAGTTCTACCCCATGACACAGGAATTCTCGGGGGTAAGTATCTAAGTAAACTATTTGTCTATCAGCTTTTGCAGCTACCAAACTGTTAGATCCTTGATCGCGGAACCGTTTACCATGCCCCGTTTCCTCTTTTCCTTTTACATCTCAATGTATCACAATAAACGTGTTCATACTTTCTCTATGAGAATCTTCATTCTATAATGTCGCACGGCCTATAATTCTATAATGTCGCACGGCCAGTACACGACATTAATTGGCGACGAGGTAAACTGACAACTCTACGAGTTACTTTGAACTAGACTATGTCTAATTTCTGTGTGAAAATGGAAACTGTCACTGACGTCGCACATTTTTCGCTGGAGCCGACTGACAGCGCAGGCCATCGCTGGGAGCATTGGGTGAGGCGCTTTGAGAACTTTGTGGTGGCTAAAGACATTCAGAACGATACAAGAATGAGAGCGATGTTGCTTCATTATGCTGGTGAGGCAGTGTTTGAATTGAGTGAAGCAGTGGGGGTGACAGAAAATGATGATTTCGCAGAAACCAAGCGGAAGCTCACTGCTTACTTCAGGCCGCAATGCAATGAAGAATATGAAATATTCAAGTTCCGACAGGCTGAACAGACGTCGTCAGAGATGCTGGACCAATTCAATGCACATTTGCAGCAACTAGCCAAAAACTGTAAGTTCCATGTGAAAGACAGAGAAGTGAAGTCGCAAATCATCCAAAAATGTGCGATGTCAAAAGTGCGTGACAAGGGGTTAAGTGAACCTACAATCACGCTAGAGAAGTTACTGACATTCGGGCGCACACTGGAAGGTACGCTACAGCAGTCGAAGATCATGAGAAACTCTTTTTCGTCCGTGCCGAGGCCTCTCTATGCCGTATCGAATGACGAGGGGCGGTGTTTCAGCTTTGGTCACCAGGTGGCGACACAGAGATCGCAATCCACCAAGAAAGCGTTTTCCGCCTGATCGCCAAGGGACGCCACATCGAGACGATCGACCAGTCGTGAGCAGTCAGCAGCGGTACAGACATCACAAGGGGGCAGCACCGGCATGCTCAGGCTGTGGTGGACCGCCACACGACGATCGACGAATGTGCAAAGCTTGGGGCAGGAGATGCTACAAGTGTCAAACGCTAAATCACTTTGCTAATGTGTGCAATGCAAACACTCAACAGACACACTTAGTAGAAAATGACACACACTCGCAACGCAATGACAAGTTATGTGAAGACACATACACACTGGGCCTGTATCACACAAGTGCCACCCACACCATACCACCGTACATTTGCAATGTCCAGATAGAGGGAAGTGAAGTGGCTATAGAGATAGATACCGGAGCAGCAGTTTCGCTTATATCGGGGGATGAGTGGGCTAAAATCTGCAAGACATCTGTGGTCACTCTCGACACGCGTAACGTTCCGAGGTTGCGAACGTATGCAGGTACCACAATTGAGCCTTTAGGGCGAGCACAGGTGAACGTTTGTCACAACAATCAACACCACAGGCTGCAGGCAATCGTAGTGCCTGGGTCGAGACCTAACCTGCTGGGAAGGGACTGGCTAACAGTGTTGAAAGTGAACTGGGCTACCGTGAACCAGGTAGACAGAGAGGACTTCCTAAAGCCTTACGAATCAATGTTCAGTGAGGGACTAGGCACTCTAAAGGGGCTGACTGCGAAGTTCTACGTTGATGACACAGTTAAACCGAGGTATTGTAAACCTCGACCTGTACCTCTTGCTTTACGAGCCAAAGTAGAGGACAAGCTAGATCGTATGCAGAAGGCCGGAATCATCCGTCCTGTGGAGTATTCTGAGTGGGCCGCGCCCATTGTACCGGTCTTGAAGTCTACCGGTGCAGTCAGAATCTGTGGCGACTATAAGGTAACCATTAACAGAGCCGTCAAGGTAGACAAGTACCCGATCCCGAACGTATCTGATCTGTTTACAAAATTAGCAGGTGGTACACTGTACACAACGCTGGACATGAGCCATGCGTATCAACAGGTCGTACTGGATGAAGAATCACGTCCGTTGACTACAATCAACACGTCGAAAGGGCTATTCACATTCGAATGTCTGCCTTTCGGTGTGAGTTCTTCTCCAGGTATCTTCCAGAGAATCATGGAGCAGTTACTACAGAACATACCCATGACTGTAGTCTACCTCGACGACATCCTGGTCACAGGAAGAACGCCAGAAGAGCACGATCGTAATCCAGCTACTGTGCTAACGCGACTACAAGACGCAGGGTTACGCCTGAAGAAGGAGAAATTTGCGTTTCGTCAGAAATCGTGCACCTATCTAGGTCATGCGATTGATGCTGAAGGTATTCATCCTACGGAAGACAAAGTGCGAGCAGTACAGAACGCGCCTGCACCGCAGAATGTACAGGAGTTGAGGAGTTATCTAGGACTCATTCATTACTATCACAACTTCTTGCGCAATCTCAGTACGCTGCTTGCTCCGCTGCATGAAATGACACACCAACACACAAAGTGGAAGTGGGGTCCGATGCAACAAAAGGCTTTCAATGAGTCTAAGGCACTGCTTGTTTCTTCAGAAGTGCTTGTACACTACAACCCTGAACTGCCGATCATCTTGAGCAGTGACGCATCTCCTTACGGGATTGGAAGCGTACTGTCACACAGATTGCCCGATGGCAGCGACAAGCCTATCGCATACGCATCACGCTCTCTCTCCACAAAAAGAAGTACGCACAGCTGGAAAAGGAAGCGTTGTCGTTGGTCTTCGGGATATCCAAGTTCCATAAGTACCTTTACGGGAGGGACTTCACGTTGCAGACCGAACACAAGCCGTTGGTCGGGCTGTTGAAGGAAGATCGTGCAATCTCCGCAATGGCTAGTGCACGCATTCAGAGATGGGCACTAACACTAAGCAACTATCAGTACCATCTGGAGTACAGACCGGGTACGAGTATCTGTCATGCAGACGGATTGAGTCGCTTGCCGCTACCAGACACTCCTGAACGAGTACCAGTCCCGGAGGAAGTGGTTCTAGCACTTACAACCAAGAACGATACACCCATCACGGCAGAACACATCACTAAATGGACAGCAACCGATCCGATGCTGTCACAAGTTCTACGGTTCGTGGAAGGAGGATGGCCTAGCAATGTACCACGCGAGTGGGAGAGTTACACTCGAAGGAAAGACGAACTGAGTGTCCAACACGGGGTGCTGATGTGGGGAGCAAGAGTCATCGTACCACCAAAGGGTCGTGACACGTTGTTGAAAGAACTACACGAGACGCATCCGGGCATAGTGAAGATGAAGGCATTAGCCCGAAGCTACCTCTGGTGGCCAGGTTTGAACGCTGAAATCGAGATGTGTGTTAAGGACTGCACGACATGCCAAATACACAGCAAACAACCACCAGTGGCACCACTGCATCCATGGGAATGGCCGGGACGAACGTGGCATCGAATACACATTGATTATGCGGGACCGTTCGAGGGACGTATGATACTCAACATAGTCGATGCTCACAGCAAGTACATCGATGCACACGTTGTATCAGCTGCGACAACCAGTGCAACTCTCACGAAGCTAAGACAGACGTTTGCGATTTTGGGTCTACCAAGTGGTATCAGATAACGGAAGCTGTTTCACCAGTGAGGAGTTTGAACAGTTTTGTCGAGCTAACGGAATCAAACACATCAAGTCTTCACCTTATCACCCATCCAGTAATAGCTTAGCTGAATGCGCCGTTCAGACTGTAAAAGCAGGGTTGAAGAAGACAAATGGCAACCTAGAAGATCGTCTCTACACCTTCCTAGCACGCTACAGGGTAACTCCACAAGCTACAACCGGCAGAGCTCCAACAGAGTTTGTGTTGAAGACACCACCGAGCACACGACTGGATCTTCTACGACCATCCATTCAGAACCAAGTCTTGCGCAAACAGGAAGAAGACAAAGAACGCCATGACCAGAGAGCAGTGGAGCGAAGTTTCATGACAGGAGACTGTGTCTGGGCGTTGAACTTTCAGGGACAACCGAAATGGGTCGCTACGGTGATAGAGAACCGGCTGGGTCTGCTGACCTTCGCAGGATGACAGAGTGTGGAAGCGTCACCAGGATCATTTGCACGAGAGAAGGCCGATCGAGGCGACGGAAGAGCACCTGGTACCACTGAGGGTTGAAGAGCCTCAACTTCCACCGAGGCTTGCAGAGCGTGAAGTACTACCTCGGTTCGAGCGAACAACATCAACACCACCACTATCATCTGGCAACTCGGACGTGACTACGGGTACCGCCACAGGCGAGGTGATCTCAAGACCAACAGTTGAACGGTCGCAGTCCTGTGTAGTACCAGACGTGGTAGTACTGCTGAGAAGATCACACAGAGTGGTGAAGCCACCGGACAGATTGAACTTGTAAAGTCTATATTACTGTCATAACGGACAATGCATAGATCAAGATAGCCAGAATAGACTAGGTTTCGGTAGCTGTAGCTAGTCGCGAGAGCACTAGATTAGTACTATAAACAATGGCGTACTATCTATCTTAGATACGACATTGATATGTATAAGGGACTCTTGTTTGTGTTAAAAGTTTACATTTTTATAATTATACTAATTATGTTTTTCTTAAAGGGGGAGGAATGTTAGATCCTTGATCGCGGAACCGTTTACCATGCCCCGTTTCCTCTTTTCCTTTTACATCTCAATGTGTCACAATAAACGTGTTCATACTTTCTCTACGAGAATCTTCATTCTATAATGTCGCTGTATGCACAGCCCACGGCCAGTACACGACACAAACCAGTTTCTATTGGTTTCCACAATTAGCCATGGGACCATTTCACCAACATTCACATAAGGTCATAAGCCAGATTTTGCTCTTTGAAATATATTTCACTAACTTGTATACTAAAGATTGTCATGACAAGGATATGTCACTGCAACACTTTCACCGGAGTGGCACAGGAACAGCTGTCCTCTGTAATATGGTGGCACCTGTTTGCATTTTAAAAAGCTCATTAAGTTTAGCAATATATTTCGTTTTAATGACAATGCAGATATCGTTGTAAAAATACATTTGTAATGTTATATTGTATTAGTCTTAACAGCTGCAATGTATATGTATGCTGTATTGTAGACAGGGGCGTGTAATGTACATCTTAGTTTTGTGAAATGCGTTCATCAAAATACAACTTTCAAATTACGTGTTTGTCCCAAATATTAATTTCCTATTTGTTTCGCTCAAACATTAATACTTACATTTCCCTTTATACTGATACTTTATACTATACTATTATTAATTTACACATGCAGTAAGGCTAGATTTTATGACAACTCGCAACAATTTTATTCATAGCCGATGAGTGTCGTAAGTACATTTAAATACTATCTACACCCTGTATATGGAATTATAAAAGGAAAATGAAAGCCGTAGTGGGCATTCTTGTCTGTTTTTTTACTTGTAGCATCTCGGGAAGTGTGGGATGTATCGTAACCACTCGCTCAACTGTGAACTGGACAAGAGCAACGTGCCTGACCATTAAAACATCGACATTGACTGCTGTGCCACCATGAAAGAGAAGTGGGCAACGTCTACTGTTGCCAAAGGTCATTGTATCACCCATAATTATGTATCTGGGGAGGACACTTGTTGTCAGGAAGGGTTTGCACATGTTGAATTAAAATTCACAGTTTTGTGTTGATTATATCACACCAACTTTAAAAAAAAAAAATGCAATACAATGTTATATCGCATCATCAGTTTGACAGAAAATAAAAATCAGTGATGTAGTCATTTGGTATCCTATTGCAACAAGTCAGTTTTATGTTACTGGATAGAATGCTATGATCTGCTAGCGTCTGTGTTTTGCATAATACAGTTATTAAAACTATACAGTTGTATATTAAATTTGTGTCTTATCATTCAACATACCTTATAGTTGCATGCTGCTGTTGTTGCCTTTAAGGCAGTGGGAATTATTTCATGTATATGGTAATTTGAAGATGATGTTAACGCTTCAGGAAACGCACTAGCCTCGCGGAAGCTTTATTTATTTATGTATGAAGTTGGGCAATGGTAATAAAACTGGTGTCGCGTCCTAGTGCTGTTATTTTGAGTGACTATGAGATCGATAGATGGCGCCATATGCTGCCCATTCAAGGCTCAACCAAACGGGGTCCACGAGGTGGCGTCACCGTTTGTCGCTCTCGCGACAGTAATTTCCGGGGATTCTCATTCTAGGTCATCGGTTATTAGTAACAGTTGTAGGAGCATAATACAATGCATACGGCATGCAATATTTTGAAACAATTCACGTAATAAAATAAAGCGGAATTAGTATTTATTTTGACTAATACTATCACGGGTTTACGCATGTCGGCACCACTGGCATTGTGGTCGCGCGTTGGAAACTCACATTTCGCAATGAATGAGGCGCCACTGTTTGTCGCTCATACAGAGCCCGGGGACAATTGTCGGGTAACCAAAAAAAACGACTCTCGTGGGAAGTAATTACATTAGAGCAATTTTCAGCTTATGCATTGAAGCCAGCCAAAATCATTTGCAAACGATAACGTACTTTTGTTTTGGGACACTTTTTTGTTTTATGTAAGGCTGTTAGAAACGCAAATCCAAAACATTTTCGTTTGTCATCAGACTCTTTCTCGACAAAATCACGCAGTCGGGCGAGAGTCGGCTACACGAGACTAATCGAAGTTCGCCTCGAAATTGGGACCATTAGCCTTACGTCATTGCCCTTATTTTATTTCCGATCGTTAAGATGATCCGCCATCTTGGCTAGACACAATCAAATGTTGTGCATTGTTTACCATGGGACTCAAATGATGCTGCGGTATTTTGATGAATAATACCAATACCAACGCCTGAGAGTATTATAGTATGGTCGTTTTAGGGATGTACCGTGACAACATTGTTAATGTGCAAGTTCTTCAGATAGCCGGCCAAAGATGCACAGCTGAAAAAAATAGTGGACTGTTTCCTTCGTTTGTTTGCGGTAGACGCTGATTTGCCTTCTTGCAGGGCCGTTGCTATGATACTGACCGGGTGTCACGTAATTGCTAATCGTCCCAATGGGCCTGCATATGACGTCAACTACTGGTTGTTCTTCAAACGATTGTCCAGACGGAAACAACGGACTGAACAAACGAAATTAAATCAACTATATATATATATATATATATATATATATATATATACAACAGTCCAAACATAAGTATACTTTGTACGGGCTATATCTGCACAACGAAGATTCTCACATAATAACGCTTCATGAAACTGACCGATGACTCGTATCTCGGTGAATTTACATATGCATATATTGCCTAGCAACAAGGTCCGGAGCGTTTGGACATTCCATAATATAGTTGTTGAAATTATGGCCCGAAATGGTTTTCTTTATGATAAAAACACAAGGCAAAGTTAGAACTGTACACGGAAAGGATTGGTCTAGCAGATGTTATGCCACGTTTGCAATACAATGCACTTTTATTACTGATGTAAGCATTGGATGTCAGGTGCATCATTTTGATTGTAACGTAGGCAAACAGTGACGTACTGGATCCATAAGTTGATGAATCCGCTGCGTCACGGTTTGCCTGCGTCATAGTTAAACTTATGCGCGTGATCTGCGTTAAGCTTTGCCAACAGTGGTAATAACGGTTTCATATGTGAATTCTATTACTATTGCATCTCAGAAGTCAAACATTTCTGCAAGTAGTTGTCACTTCCAAAACGTTGCCATACGTTATCGTCGCAAAGAACAACCAGAACAAAATATAAAACGTACGACGGAATTATACGAATGCTCGATCCATTTTGTAATGGCTTGATAGTCCATTTGCTAGGCAATAGGTCAATGAATTGGTCAACGAATGGATCCGCTATTTCCTTTCAATCAAGTAATACAATATGATGTGCATTACATTACTAATGCGGCTTAATATTTGCTAGATAAGATCAAACATTCATGCATGTAGTACTTCTGCCTAGCCAACCATGTATACATCAGTTATTATGTGTATCGTATTACGAGTGTGGCATGACATCTGAAAAGTCATCCTTTCCCGCATGCAGATCTCGCATGAACAACTTTGCGTTATGTTTGTTTAAAATACAAACATGTCGGGCCAGAATTTCAACAACATTTATATGCGACGGAATGCCCGAGCACTCCACTTGTTCGGCATCCATTTTTGATTTATTGTTGTTGACGTTGTTGCTAGGCAGTAGGTCACGTGATAGATAGATCAGACATGGTAGGCGACGACTAGGCCCCGATATTTGCTATGTGTCTCCGCGCTGCTTCCCTTGTGAGCGCTCTTTTGTTTCTGCTCCTCACCTCTGTCCTTTTCCTCGTTCTGTCTGCGTCTCTTTAAGAATGCAATATTGTTTAGGCAGGAACGTTAATTGATATCTTAATCGCAAACTTGTCTTTTGCAGATTTATGAGAATAACTTTATTGTTGTGTTTATGCCGCAACATTGTAACAAAAGTACAACAACTGTTATGATATTATAACTGCATTTATGTTATAGTGGTCACAAACGCTACTACTCTTTCACAGCGTTTTTACATACATTGACAATAGTGATTATTATAATGACATAAGAATTGTCTACACGCAAGAATAACGTTCTATCTAAAATTCTGTACATAATTTTAATATTGCCACTGAGTATATTTTAATTTCCTAATTCTAGACCACAATACATTTACGTACGTACGCTTATGTATATAAAGTGAATAAAACATTTCTTTGAGGACCAGCCGACGAGGCAGACCGGTCATGTCAAGATATAACTCCTGGAAGCCAAACATACAGCCAGGTTCGTATTAACATTGCTTTACGGAGCATGCTAACAATAACGACAAACTGCATAATATTTCAACCGGCAATAAATCCGAAATATCGCCGTTTTTATGTAGAAAAAGGAGCGATCTATTCAGTATGGCTGGTTCCGTGTTTTTTATCGAAACGCATATTTACATTGCGAACCCGTAGAGTTAACAAAAACATGCAATGCGTGCGGTTTGGTAACTCTATTCTTACGACGCTGTGATCAATTGACGGATAAAAAATTTGAAATCGGACATCTATGTTCCGATACCTGACGTCCTTGCCCAAAAAAACACCGTTTGTCCACCTCCAGGCTACAGCCGAAATTTTGTCTCTTGTAAAAATTTATTCGGGTTACGATTAGCCAGAGTCCCGGGTTCATTTTCCACATCAGGCCAAGACGAATCTATGGTGGTATTTCACACGACTCCGATCGCAAGTGGTTTCCAGTGTTTTGAAGAATAATTGGCCGTTTCCGGTAGAAATGTTGATTGTGTTAAATACGTTAGAATGGAAAAATACAATAAATCACGCGATGATATATCCTTTGTCATAAATAATTAAAATGTCAGTGGCAGTTGTGATCGCCAGTTAACCAGTAGGCCTTATGACCGTAAAGTTGTTTCGGCCGCTTAGTCAATGTATTTGCCACCAAAACAATATTGTCCGCAAGCAATGTTCTTGTTAAGCCTGTGACCACAACATCCTGAGAATGCTACATATTGTCGGGACAGAGGAGAACGGATCATACCACTAGTGGATTGGCACACGGTCAGTACAAAAGACGACACTATATATATATACAATGCAGAACAAGAACATAGTTTGTCTATTTTGCATGCTAAAACACGATATGAAAACCGCAAAGCAATTGAAATAATTGCGGTCTACCGGAAGCGCATGAACCCAGCCAGAGAGTGTGCCGACGAATCTGCATCGAGCGTCTCTGAAAGTCTACATTCAGTTGCTATCTACAAATATGCAATAGCCAGTGTAATGATTAATTAACTACGCGGTAAATTTAAATACAGATTTTCTACACAAGTTCTGGGGTCGTGTGTAGGAAACGTCCGAATGCGGTCCGTTTTCGACAGCACGCCTAAAGAACAAAACTTCAACCCTAGCGAGTACCATCTACACTAACAGCCGACAGTCTGTGCAAGTGACCGATTGGTCAAATAATGTGAAGTCAATTTGAGCACCAGTCTCAGGAATACCTCGTGTCTCCGTTACAGTGATAATTAAAAATAACAATTATAAGCGTTATGTTATGTTTTTCAATGCATGTTTGTATTTCACACCGATCAAAACGTCATTTCTCTTGTGACGTCATTTGCGCTGCGTCCTTTGATTAGCATTCAAGTGAGTTTGTAGGTGGATATAGGGGTAAATATTAGTTTCACGCGTTTGTTGTTTGTTCAGTGCTACATAACTTTGAAATACTGTTAGATACATTTAATAAAACAAATGTTGTGCGTTTATTGTATAAAATAAATTATTGGTCTATATTGATGTTTTCACCTGGATAAAGCTTGAAACCCGACAGGTGAAGAGAATGTAACGAATTTCCAGGGTATCTCTCGATCTGCTGATTATATAAATATACCGACTTCGACACAAATTGTGTGTCGATTTATTTCGTTCACGTCAGTGACGTGGCATGTTTCTATTGTCCAAGTACGCCACTCCGTGATCTTCATCCATTCATATGAATTGACTTGCTGGTGAAGGTACAAGTAAGCTGAGTGTACAAAATGCGGAGTAATATGTCCCGTATTATTCTCTAATCTAAACCGTTCGTGGCCTAACTATATGCTGTCGTTCTGCGGTACACTTTACAGAGGTACTATTTCCGGTCGAGTGTGTCTTTTGATGGGTTCGTCGACATCAGGCCGGAAGAGCAACTTGCAACGCTGCAATACAAGAGATCAGCTTGTAATTTACATGTTCGGTCAAAGACACGTCTAGATTGTTCAAGTTATTATCATATTACGCTGATAATTTAATATAGAGATGTTTGACATGATTCGTCTTAATTCCTGGTTGACTTTATTTCTTTAATGTTCCTTGCTCCATTAAATATCCTTCTCGTGTATTAGCGCGGGTGTGTGTGTTGCCAATATCGTGTTTGGTAATAATACCCACACAGACACACACGCACACACGCACACACCGTATGTTTGTGTATGCGCATGCGTGTGTGTGAGTGGTGGCAGTGCGTGTTTGTGCGTGCGTGCGTTCGTGTGTGTATGTGTGCGTGCGTTTGTGTGCGTGCGTCCGCCCGTCCATCCGTGCGTGTGTTTGTGTGTGTGCAGGCGTGTGTGTGGTGGTGGTGGCGATGCGTGTCTGTGCGTGCGTGCGTTCGTGCGCGCGTGTGTGTGTGCGTGCGTGTGTGCGTGCGTGCGTGAGTCCATGCTGCGTGGTAACGTGAATATCGCGTAATCCAATCTGAATGGCATACGTACTTCCCGGAAGGTGCCTGGTGTGACGATGAACAGGTAGATGGCGTAACCGGGCATGACGAGAATCGACGAGAGTGCCATGAACCAACCAATCAGCTCGCCCCACCACGGATACTCGTACTCCATGTACTTGATTCGTTTGTATTTCACTATGCTAAATATGAACACACCCTGAAACAAACACATCGGGTCTTTACATTGTCTAATTCTGTTGCGCAGTCTTGGGTGTCGTAACAAATTATCAACACATGCAAGCCTGGGGATTATCGCCTAAAGTATGTTGAGTGTACAATAGACCCATTAATGTATATAGATAAGTGAGTAGACCAAAATGACGTATCCGTAATAGTCAGTATGAACTAATAAATCTCCGCATCACGTGACACGAGATGTGTTTGTCCATTGTTGTTTCTCTGCATTCTGTGAGTACGACCTCTTTTTCACGTTAGCCTCTATCATAGCGTTCAACCACGAGTCAGTTATACGTCAACAACATGTCGAGTGCGGCGCGACGAGCCACGCACATTTTAGACGATAATCAAAACAAAATGCAACATAAAACATTAAACAATAAAACATGTCAGTCCTCATTTATCGTCGCGCTTCCAAACGACTTCCGTATCTATTTTTTCACTTTCATTTTGGCCATCCACATTGGCCAAGCAGCGCAGACTAGCCTCCGTTGTTGAACGACAACATGTGTATTAATATAGCTACATTAAGTTATAGTCGGGGCGTCATTCTGACAGCTAAAGCTAGGATTCCATATATACGGAAACAGCATGTTGACGCGGCGTGCGGCAAAACAATTAATATAATACTTATAGTGCCCTGTGTAAATTATTACAAGTAGTTCCGTAAGCACATAGCTTCCGTACACGTGGAATCCTCGCTTGTAGAGTTGTAAAAACGGACTGTCTATAATGTAGACAGAATGTGATATGAAGTCACTGAGGACACACGTACTATACAGACTAGCGGCGTGAATATGGACCAGCAGAGTTTCCACCATATGCAAGGATAGTACCCGATCATGTCCTTCAGATCGTCGTAGAAGCGATTCACACCTAGCAGAAACAACCAGATGACGAAACATGTAGAAGCTTACACATACATCTTACATAACATTCATAGGTGTCGGAACGCGGTGAATATTGGGAGGCTGGGGCTCACCGGAACCCTCCAACTTCACCCCCTTAACGCTCACAGAAACACCAATTACTCCCCTTGAGGCTTACCAGAAACCCCCAACTGCGACTCCGCAAGACTCATACAAAAGTCTAACCACACCTCTTACCAAAATATTGGAGGCTAAACAAATATCCAACTCCCCACATACACCCAACGTACTGGGGGACTCGACCTCCCGAATATTTAGTATATCTTCCCAAAACTCCTTTTAGCTGAACTTATATACAATAATAGAAATACATTGTTTGCGTCTGAACCCCCGGAAACCAGGATCAGTGACGGACAGAAATGTACGGAGACACACCAGCATTACATCGAACCCACCAGTGGCCACTGATCTTCATATTTGTGAACATTGTTTAGTTGTTGCTACCATAGGCGGATATAGGGGGTTGTATGACACGTGCCCCTAGACCATTGGAATGCGGCTCCGTTACGTCCCCCCCCCCAGAGCTTTGGGATGTGCCCCCGTTTTGGTGACTCTCATGGGGGCTGCAATGGGATATTTTTGTTGAGTTTCCTCAATTGTTAAAGTCGCCGCGAAAATGTTCAACACCCCACCCCCCCATATTCCGATGTCATGATCAGCGACAGCGGTGTCATGCTGAGGCTCCGGCCCAGCCCATCAAATATTCGTTTGGTTCCGGCGCCAGTGGAAGTTTTTGCTGAGCTTCAACGGGATGCAATTGTTGGTTCGTTGGAACGGTTCGGAAAACAATGTGACATTGTTGCCGTGTTTCTCTACATAAGTAATTGTTAGGAGAATGTAACGTCATTACGGCGTAACGCATTGTTGCGTCATCATTGTCAGTGAGAGTTAGTATAATCTCTAAGTAATAGTAATAATGCTTTTGCGCCCAAATCCTTGTAAACCAACTCAGAGGCGCATCAAAACAGAAAGGTTGGTCAATTTCAAAGTTGATAAGACGTATTGAAGTTGTCAGAATATGAATGAACACGCCAGGGAGCTAAGGTGAGTAAACAAAATATGAAGGTATATTTTAAAATGGCGACGGAATTGTGTATTATTTAAACTCATCTATCATTGAGAGGGAGCAAATTCCAGAGTCGGTGCAGCAACAGAGAAAGCCCTACTTGCAATATTAGTATTTATTTTTGGAACAAAAATAATTGTATAAAGTTATCTTGATAGCTTCTATGGGTTTTTGCTCCTCCAGTTGGGTCCGTCAGACCATCCGAAACGAAATATAACGATACCACGAAATAGACCACGCCCTGAGTCTGCACAGGTCCACTTACCATAAGCCCAGGATATGGCGATGCATTCGAAGAATATCAGGAAGAGCAGACACATGCCACTAGCCGAGTATGTGTCGAAGATTTGGAAGACGTACATTCCACCCTGAAGACAACGATATAGAAGTAATAGTTTGCTAGTCGGTAGTCTACGATTCATTATCGTCTCCGTCTTGTGAGATCTTCAGTTTTTCCAGAATGACTAAGGTAAAGAATAGGGAGGAAAGAGATTCTTCTGCTGGAGAGGAGACTAACAACGGAAGTATTGCAATGCATGTAATACCAATATCTTGTTATTGTCAACAGTGCCGTTGTATGCTTTACGTCGTCAAAATCAAATTATTTTTAAAAGCATAAAAGCAGGAAATGTGTTCTATATCTTTTTGTGTCTTCTAATAGCACCAGTGCTTTTTCACCGACTACAATAGTTATAGGCAACTCTCATTGTTAATGATGTTAACTGTCATTGTTAATAATGTTAACTCTTGCTTAGTCCTTTCAGATGTGTCATATTTGCTAATATTTCTGCTTCAATGTTGCGGCACCAATAGAACTGGCTACATTTCCAATAAACGGATACAACTGCGCAAGTGTGATCGGGTGAATGATATATGACGCCACGGAGGAAAGAATAAGCAACTTCTATGATAGTTGACAGAACAATGAGATAACAACTTACTCACTTCTATGATAGTTGACAGAACAATGAGATAACAACTTACTCACCTCTATGATAGTTGAAAAAACAATGAGATAACAACTTACTCACCTCTGTGATAGCTGACAGAACAATGATATAACACCTTACTCACCTCTGTGATAGCTGACAGAACAATGAGATGACAACTTACTCACTTCTATGATAGTT
Organism: Escarpia spicata; assembly: GCA_963995525.1. Classification (NCBI taxonomy): domain Eukaryota; kingdom Metazoa; phylum Annelida; class Polychaeta; order Sabellida; family Siboglinidae; genus Escarpia; species Escarpia spicata. The sequence goes on from OZ023205.1 coordinate 5,532,955, forward strand.
GACAGAACAATGAGATAACACCTTACTCACCTCAGTGATAGTCGACAAAACAATGAGATAACACCTTTTTTCACTCTGTAATAGTCGACAGAACAATGAGATAACACCTTACTCACCTCTGGGATAGTCGACATAACAATGAGATAAAACCTTATTCACCTCTGTGATAGTCGACATAACAATGAGATAACACCTTACTCGCCTCTGTGATAGTCGAAATAACAATAAGATAACACCTTACTCACCTCTGTGATAGTCGACAGAACAATGAGATAACACCTTACTCACCTCTGTGATAGTCGACAGAACAATGAGATAACACCTTACTCACCTCTGTGATAGTCGACAGAACAATGAGATAACAATTTACTCACCTCTGTGATTGTCGACAAACCAATGAGGTAGGAGATGATACAGACGACGAGGATGAAGAGTTCCTTCCTCTTCCTCAGATGTCGCGGCCACTCGTCCACGCACGCCGTGATGAAGCCTTCCATCGTACAGAACTGAACACAGACAGGCAGTCGTGTAAACAACACCGACGAGACAGGACGACGACGGGTGCTATTTGTGTTTTAATTTATTTATATATTTATTTATTAAAACCGTATATTGGGTGTAGGCAAAGAGACTTTGAACTGTACGAACGATTGCACGAACTTACGAACTGACAGACGAACGAACGAATGAACGAACAGAAGCATACGCACACGCGCCTGCAGGCTCGCTCGTTCACGCACGCAAACACCCTCACGCACCCATGCATTCACGCACTCGCGCGCGTACACACACACACACACACACACACACATGCTCACACACAAACAAATATAGTGGAAAGTGGGATAAAACGACCCACCAAACACAGTGGCTGTAAGGGACAAAACAATGCACTTATTCGGGAACAACTGTCTACATCAAAGACGCGGTCTTTGTGAACAACATGTATATGCGATAATGAACTTGTGTTGTTGGGTTTATTTGGATCTGTTGGACTATAATACGTTTACTATCTATTAGCCAAGGCTGCCGTCGCACCTGACTGTCGAGGCCGAGGAAGAAGAGCATCGTGAAGAAGAGACAGGACCACAGCGGCGAGATGGGCAGCTGTATCATGGCCGACGGGTAGGCCAGGAACGCCAGGCCGGGACCTGCAACAGGCACATTGACGTCATTTAGACGTCCCGGCATGCAACTCGTACGATGACGTCATCGGACGTGACGCCGAATTAAACGTTCGCATTGTGACGTAATTTAAACAACAGAATGATAATGTCATCTAGATTTAACAAGAATTTATACGTAGATCACGTCATTTATACGTCGGCGTGAGATATGTGATTCGTGAATATTTTTGGTCAGATGCTGTAGATTATAGATGTTGGAGTTAGTGGACGCGATAATAACACGCCCATGTGACATATTTCGTTAACGCAACCAGTTGCTATTAGTACGTGTTATCATTATGATGCATTAACCCGTTATGTGTTAGGTGAACAATCTCCACCATCTACAATCCCCACGCATCGTGTTATGTTTCGACCCCGTTTCGACCAGAAGTGACTACATATGAATAAATAGTTCGTGAGATATCCACCTGAGGCTGCTACCTCTGACACGGGTTTGCCTTGTTCGTGAGCCATGAAACCGATGACGGAGAAGATGACAAAGCCGGCGAAGATGCTGGTGCCAGTGTTGATGCACGAGATCATCAGGGCGTCTCTGGAAGATGACACGACACAACACAACAATTAATGTAAGCCCGCTAGTGCTGGAGGTCGAGGCACGCTAATAACTCGCACAACTGTCTAGAATCCGATGAATACGGAATTGTGTTATAGGCGTATTGACAACGCACGCGGATGTACGCACGCGATCTTTTCGTTTCACGTTAATATTGTGTTGTTGTTGTTTGTTCCATGTTCGTATACTTATTTGTAATCGCTATGACGACTCTCGCAGTTCGTGAAGTATAGTGATACTGCGTGTTTTGCTTGCAGCCGCTGTAGCGTCAATCGCAGAGCGTTTACGTACTGTACTGACAGAAGCCGTGCGTTTATTTAATTGTACCCATCATTATGACACTCGCTGTGTGTATACTTTACTTGTTGCCGCCGTAGTGACACTCGCTGTGTGTATACTTTACTTGTTGCCGCCGTAGTGACACTCGCTGTGTGTATACTTTACTTGTTGCCGCCGTAGTGACACTCGCTGTGTGTATACTTTACTTGTTGCCGCCGTAGTGACACTCGCTGTGTGTATACTTTACTTGTTGCCGCCGTAGTGACACTCGCTGTGTGTATACTTTACTTGTTGCCGCCGTAGTGACACTCGCTGTGTGTATACTTTACTTGTTGCCGCCGTAGTGACACTCGCTGTGTGTATACTTTACTTGTTGCCCCGTAGTGACACTCGCTGTGTGTATACTTTACTTGTTGCCGCCGTAGTGACACTCGCTGTGTGTATACTTTACTTGTTGCCGCAGTAGTGACACTCGCTGTGTGTATACTTTACTTGTTGCCGCCGTAGTGACACTCGCTGTGTGTATACTTTACTTGTTGCCGCCGTAGTGACACTCGCTGTGTGTATACTTTACTTGTTGCCGCCGTAGTGACACTCGCTGTGTGTATACTTTACTTGTTGACGCCGTAGTGACACTCGCTGTGTGTATACTTTACTTGTTGCCGCCGTAGTGACACTCGCTGTGTGTATACTTTACTTGTTGACGCCGTAGTGACACTAGCTGTGTGTATACTTTACTTGTTGACGCCGTAGTGACACTAGCTGTGTGTATACTTTACTTGTTGCCGCCGTAGTGACACTCGCTGTGTGTATACTTTACTTGTTGCCGCCGTAGTGACACTCGCTGTGTGTATACTTTACTTGTTGACGCCGTAGTGACATTAGCTGTGTGTATACTTTACTTGTTGCCGCCGTAGTGACACTCGCTGTGTGTATACTTTACTTGTTGCCGCCGTAGTGACACTAGCTGTGTGTATACTTTACTTGTTGACGCCGTAGTGACACTAGCTGTGTGTATACTTTACTTGTTGCCGCCGTAGTGACACTCGCTGTGTGTATACTTTACTTGTTGCCGCCGTAGTGACACTAGCTGTGTGTATACTTTACTTGTTGACGCCGTAGTGACACTAGCTGTGTGTATACTTTACTTGTTGACGCCGTAGTGACACTCGCTGTGTGTATACTTTACTTGTTGCCGCCGTAGTGACACTCGCTGTGTGTATACTTTACTTGTTGACGCCGTAGTGACACTCGCTGTGTGTATACTTTACTTGTTGCCGCCGTAGTGACACTAGCTGTGTGTATACTTTACTTGTTGACGCCGTAGTGACACTAGCTGTGTGTATACTTTACTTGTTGACGCCGTAGTGACACTAGCTGTGTGTATACTTTACTTGTTGCCGCCGTAGTGACACTCGCTGTGTGTATACTTTACTTGTTGCCGCCGTAGTGACACTCGCTGTGTGTATACTTTACTTGTTGACGCCGTAGTGACATTAGCTGTGTGTATACTTTACTTGTTGCCGCCGTAGTGACACTCGCTGTGTGTATACTTTACTTGTTGCCGCCGTAGTGACACTAGCTGTGTGTATACTTTACTTGTTGACGCCGTAGTGACACTAGCTGTGTGTATACTTTACTTGTTGCCGCCGTAGTGACACTAGCTGTGTGTATACTTTACTTGTTGCCGCCGTAGTGACACTAGCTGTGTGTATACTTTACTTGTTGACGCCGTAGTGACACTAGCTGTGTGTATACTTTACTTGTTGACGCCGTAGTGACACTAGTTGTGTGTATACTTTACTTGTTGCCGCCGTAGTGACACTCGCTGTGTGTATACTTTACTTGTTGCCGCCGTAGTGACACTCGCTGTGTGTATACTTTACTTGTTGACGCCGTAGTGACACTAGCTGTGTGTATACTTTACTTGTTGCCGCCGTAGTGACACTCGCCATGCGTACTTGTAATCTTTACTTGCTTGCTTGCTCGCTTTTAGTCGCCATGCTGAAATTAATGTGTAGCGTGTGTGCTTTAATTGTGGCCGTTATAGTGTAACTCTCAGTGCATGCACTTATCCTTGAAGCCGAAATAGTATCATTGGAAGTGCGTGTAATTAATTGCCGAAGTTGTTATGGCATTCGTGTATCCGCTATAGTGACACTCTCCGTGTTTGGTCTAACTTTGACACGTTGTTGTCGTACTCGCAGCAGTGCGTGTATTTACCTGTTGCCACTAAAGTTACACTCTCCGTGCTTGCATTTACATGATGTAGACTTTGTTAATTGTACTCGCGTTGCGCGTACTTACTTGTAGACGTTGTAGTTGTACTTGTAGTGCGTGTACTTACTTGTAGACGTTGTTGTTGTACTCGTGGTGTGTGTACCTACTTGCAGACGTTGTTTGTGTACTTATAATGCGTGTACTTACTTGTAGACGTTGTTGTTGTACTCGTAGTGCGTGTACTTCCTTCAGACGTTGTTTGTGTACTTATAATGCGTGTATTTACTTGTAGAAGTTGTTGTTGTACTCGTAATGCGTGTACTTATTTGTAGAGGTTGTTGTTGTACTCGTGTTGCGTGTACTTACTTGCAGACGTTGTTAGTGTACTTATAATGCGTGTACTTACTTGTAGACGTTGTTGTTGTACTCGTAGTGCGTGTACTTACTTGTAGACGTTGTTGTGGTACTTGTTATAGCTGCCGAGGGCGACTTGTGCACCAAGGGCGAGGCCGTACGAGAAGAACACCTGAGTGGCGGCCTGCATCCACACCTGGTGACAACACGGACACAAGATACAGAGGAGGGAGAATGAGAGAGAGGGGGAGGGCGAGGGGGGAGGGCGAGGGAAGAGAAAGAGAGAGAGAGAAGAGAGAAGACATATTGATAGGGACAAAGAATAAGATAAGGGTAGTGAGACAGGAAAATGAAGGGAAACAAAAACGATAAATGGAAAATAGAAGAGAAATTACCGGTTATGTTGGGTCACTGTGCCACCCCACACAATCCGGTGGGCACATTACACATGCTTATTCAGGCTACGGAATAATAGTTGACAACTATCAACAGATGAAGGTCATAGCCGGAACATATACGACAACAATGTAATAGTTAACAATAGTTTAAATGGAAAAAAGTAATGTACCATGGGTATTATATTGCAATCACGAAACCACTGCTCTCATCACGGTAGCAAAGAAGAAAATCCACAATAATAATAGTAGGTTCAAACTTTGTCCAGACTGAATAGGATCGAACCAATGAAGGCGTCTTTACACCTCATGCATCGTTACGATTAGACGAGAAAGAACTGTCGCTTGTTAATATCATGTTAAAACTACTGAATAAGTTTCTCCATCATATTATGGCAGTTTACCTGTGAGTCAGCTAGTCGGCTCATGTCTGGGTATATGTAGAAGATGATCCCCTCTCTCGCCCCGGGCAGGGTAACACCCCTGATGAGGAGGATAAAGAGGAGAACGTAGGGCACCATCGCCGTGAACCATGTCACCTGCAACAAACGTAGAGCTTCATCGCCGTGAACCATGTCACCTGCAATAAACATAGGGCATCATCGCCGTGAACCATGTCACCCACAACAAACACATGGCACCATCGCCGTGAACCATGTCACCTACAACAAACGTAGAGCTTCATCGCCGTGAACCATGTCACCTGCAATAAACATAGGGCATCATCGCCGTGAACCATGTCACCCACAACAAACACATGGCACCATCGCCGTGAACCATGTCACCTGCAACAAACGTAGAGCTTCATCGCCGTGAACCATGTCACCTGCAATAAACATAGGGCATCATCACCGTGAACCATGTCACCAACAACAAACACATGGCACCATCGCCGTGAACCATGTCACCTGCAACAAACGTAGGGCACCATCGCCGTGAACCATGTCACCCACAACAAACATAGGACATCATCGCCGTGAACCATGTCACGTGCAACAAACATATGGCACCATCGTCGTGAACCATGTCACCTGCAACAAACATAGGGCATCATCGCCGTGAACCCATGTCACGTGCAACAAACATATGGCACCATCGTCGTGAACCAAATCACCTACAACAAACATAGGGCATCATCACCGTGAACCATGTCACCTGCAATAAACATAGGGCACCATCGGCGTGAGCCATGTCACCTACAACAAACATAGGGCATCATCGCCGTAAACAAAGTCACCTACAACAAATATAGGGCACCATCGCCGTGAACCATGTCACCTGCAATTAACAGAGAGCATCATCGCCGTTAACCATGTCATTTGCAACAAACATAGGGCATCATCGCCGCGAACCATGTCACCTGCAATAAACATAGGGCACCATTGCCGTGAACCAAGTCACCTACAGCAAACATAGAACATCATCGCCGTGAACCAATGTCACCTGCAACAAACGTAGAGCTTCATCGCCGTGAACCATGTCACCTGCAATAAATATAGAGTACCATCGCCTTGAACCATGTCACCTACAATACACATAGGGCACCATCGCCGTGAACCAAGTCACCTACAGCAAACATAGGGCATCATCGCCGTGAACCAATGTCACCTGCAACAAAGATAGAGTTTCATCGCCGTGAACCATGTCACCTGCGACATACATAGGAATCATCGCCATAAACCATGTCACCTGCGACGTCTGCTTGTCTGCCGTGATACAGACGAGCAATATGATTACATCGTCGCAATAATAATTGCTCTACTGTACTAGTGTAATTCAGTTTGCATATCCTGTTCAGGACGTCGCTGCCCAACATCTTGACGTGATACTAAAATGTTTCTGAAGTGACTCTACCTGCCGCAATTGCTATTGTGATGACATCGGTGATATCCTTCTTGGGAGTGTGTTCAAACTAGGGAACATTATGGGGTCAGGACACTGTTAGACTTCCTGCTTGGTTACAGACGAAAAAGTGCAGTATATTTTTGGGAAATAATTTTTTTACAATATTCACCTGCTCTGACATAAGTGCATTTGAGTAGTCAGATTTTTAGATGTGATTGTAGAAGCTGTTGACAGTAAAATGGTGTATTTTTAGCTTATTTTACTAAGTGGACGGGTATTTGGCAGCAATTTGGGTAGTTGACCCTTTAGCCGGATTACTGCCTGCATCCATTTGTAAATATTGACGAATGTCATACATGCAGGCATTTTGTAAGAGCTAGATATATTAGATTTTGACTAAACTCGACCAGCATGTCAATGAGATGATGACAACGGCAGGTGAGAAGTTTAATACATTTTCTAGGTCACGTTTTCTAATAATCAGACATAACGTTAACATGGTCGCCAATGGGAAAACTATCAGTGTGCTGACCCCTTATCTTGAGTTAGCATTTCATCCCAAATATATAATTATATATATTATCGCTAGACACAACGTACATGGTAGTCATGTTTAAGAATAGGATTAGACGAATAGAAACTTGGTTGCCGTCTGTCGTCCCGCAGTGCCTCTGTCTTTCTGATGAGATGTAAAACCTTTTGCCTGGTGTTTATGTCAGGGGAAGTAAAATGCCGCACACATGAGGTAAATGTATAGCATGCAATGCACGCCCTGACCCTAGATAAGGACACTATGAAATCAACCGTCAGCGCAATGTCCTAGCAGAACGTTGCTGAGTAATTAATTATCCAGGCCAGATCAAGAAGTCCCATGGGAGTAAAACGCTTCGTCGTGTTTCAAATGAGAGCCGAGACACGGAAGAAGGTTGCGCGACACCGTTCTTAGGTCAACTGCAACCGTGAAACATACTGTGTAGGCGGTCTGTTCTGGCATTTGGTTTAAGTGTCATGAATCTTCCCGCTTCCATAAAATGCGGATTCATCTTCGCACGAAAAGTTGTATTTATTTGGTGTTGCGGCGATGCAGAAAAACACACATCATCAATGTCTTCCTTTCGATATAACTATTAGTGTAGTTAGTGACACAATTATAGATTGTCTGGATCAACCAAGAGGACAAGGTTCGAGTTCTCTTGCTGCTGTTCAAAGGTTGACAAATTTCGTTCACCCGCCGCCTTAGTTCACTCAGCTGTATAAATAACGAATATTTTTTGCGCACCTATTGCAACACGACTAACTGAACACAAAGACGTTTACTTGGTCTTATGATGTTACGTGTCTACAGAGCTAAAGTTGAAATGTCTTCATGATTAAATAAGAATCGTGCACTGTCAGAGAACTTACCTTGCCAGTCCAGCGCACGCCCTTCCATATGCAGAAGTAGCAGATGATCCAGGCGAGGAGCAGCGTGAGAGCCAGCTGCCAGCGCACGTTGCCGGGCTCGTCCAGACCGCCTGAGATCTGCAGAACGTAGCGCCTGCAAACCAAACTCACGTCAACGTGGGACGGGCGTAGCGTCAGTCAATGTCACGGTATTGAAGCAGCGTAACATCCGCAAACTAAGCATCTTAACATAAAAATGGAGTGTGGTTTGCCAAGCATACACTTTTCACTAGGTTTAAGAAAACTGCCATCCGAATAACAATTTCCAGATGGTAAGTGGATGTGGGAAATTAGTGGCAAAGGACTTGGTTGAAATTCAGATATGACTCTAGGTTTGACTTGGAGTTCAGAATATGTTTTTGTATATGAATGTGGCCGTAATTGCGGACTACATCACTTATTGTGTACCATGATAATAATAATTTACTATGGCTGGCAGGTGACATCAACAACAACAGTTTGTGTGCGCAAGAAAACACAATGGAGCTGTATCTTTGATGGAAAATGTCGAGATTTTGTGAGACAATTATATAATTTAATGATTGTCTGATAAGGAAAGGATAGATAATGACATTTCAAACGCGTTAACACCAATGGAAACATACATGTTGACCTTTGTGTACTCAGTAGGAAGGTAACTAAATGAGCCGGTGTGCCTTTCTTTCCTTAATGGTATGCGCAATCTCAGACGAGTGCAAGAAGTGAATAATACGCATTCATCACAACTGACGTGTACACCATATTGGGTTTTGTATCAGAATGACGGTTTTGAACGCCGCCACCCGTTCTCGATGTCTACGATGTGAAGCGAATTCGCACTGACCCATTGAGAAACTACTCTCATTGTACATTCCTATAACTTACACAATTGTTATACAGCTTTTGAATCATTCACCAAAATAATGGGGCTCTGTCACGACATAGCAGGTAACTATTTTTTTCTTGCGCTGCAATGGCCTCGAACGGTGTCATGAGGTGTCATCAGTTGTCATGATGACTACGACGAGGTATTGCGTGTGTGTGTGTGTGTGTGTGTGTGTGTGTGTGTGTGTGTGTGTGTGTGTGTGTGTGTGTGTGTGTGCGTGCGTGTGCGTGTGTGTGTGTGAGAGAGAGAGAGAGAGAGAGAGAGAGAGAGAGAGAGAGAGAGAGAGAGAGAGAGAGAGAGAGAGAGAGTGTGTGTGTGTGTGTGTGTGTGTGTGTGTGTGTGTGTGTGTGTGTGTGTGTGTGTGTGTGTGTGTGTGTGTGTGTGTGTGTGTGTGTGTGTGTGTGTGTGTGTGTGTGTGTGTGTGTGTGTGTGTGTGTGTGTGTGTGTGTGTGTGTGTGTGTGTGTGTGTGTCTGTGTGTGTGTGTGTGTGTGTGTGTGTGTGTGTGTGTGTGTGTGTGTGTGTGTGTGTGTGTGTGTGTGTGTGTGTGTGTGTGTGTGTGTGTGTGTGTGTGTGTGTGTGTGTGTGTGTGTGTGTGTGTGTGTGTGTGTGTGTGTGTGTTTGTGTGTGTGCGTTTGTGTGTGTGCGTTTGTGTGTGTGAGTGCGTGCGTGCGTGCGTGCGTGACCAACTGTAGAAACTAAGAGAACAAGTCGCACGAAGAATTGGCTGTCGGTAAACTCAAATTGATATGTACGTAACCGACGATAAAAATTGCTGCCTCTCCGAGGCATTGGGTTGAATAACCGGCTTTTGTCACCGCAGACGTTTCCGGCCATTACAAAAAGATACAGATAAAAACGTGGCACAACAAAGCGGTATCCGTGGGATTTCTAGGGCGACTTGCGCCACACTCTCCAAAGCATAGCCTATTTCAAGTACCCGATGTACCGTTCTTTTTTTACAATTTCAACAGGCACGCCATTCACCTTCGCTGCTCTGGTCGCTGATAGCACTTGTCCGTGCACTTGCGCTTATCTGGACTGCGGCTGACTCGGGTGACCACAAACTACTAGCATGCCATTGCTTTTGACATGTGCCTGTTGAGACCACGAGAACGGAATGCAGTAACATGCACTTGCCATATTTTAGCACACCCAGATACAGTTCTTATTAATAGTACGACCAAATTCTCTTTCTACATCGTTTACTCCTTCTTGTTCCTCATCTTTTTTCTTCTTCTTCTTATTTCATATTTTTCTTCTTCTTCTTCCTTTAGTTCATGTTTTCTTTTTCTTTAGTATTATTATAAAGGACCCGATTTCGGATATTATCTAAGAATACCAGCTAGAGCTCTTCAGTTCTGCTTGTCCACGCCACACCAGCCCCTGTGCCAGGGCGTATTTTGTCTTCCTGACACAGACTCTAGGAACGATCAATTAATTATAGTGTTTCTTTCGAAACAAAAAACGCAGACAAAGAGGGAAACTATCTGGCTAATATTAGGAAATGTATGTACACGGTAACCTTGGCAGGATCCCCACACCGACCAGACTGAGATTTGACAGAATTTTCCCTCAGGCGCTGCACAAGATAGATACGTGTATCTGCCATTTTCATGAAATCCCAGAGGAACGTCGCGCACGGGACTGATATACGTTGAGAGGGTTACCCGTAGCAAAAACATTGGTAGTCAGACCGCATATGAACTCACGGACATGCCGACGGACGTACTGGTCACACCGGCGGAATCGCTTTATAGATAGATGGGATGTATTGGTGACTGGAGAGACAAAAACGTTAAACAACCAAAGTAGGGCCTACATTTAAATACAATATGACTTTTATCTGCTTGCTAATATCGACAATAGCGTGCAATGTAAACAAAATATTCGGGGCGGGACATTCAAATTAAACAGAACATTTTCTAATTCAAGTATATAGGATCTGTGATACAGGAGGACGGAGGCTGTGAAATGGCTGTTAAGGCAAGAGTCAAGGCAGCCTGCAAAAGTAAAGGGAAACAAGTGAAGACAAGTAACCACACAAGCTAAAGACCAAGATCTACAGCATCGTGATTCGGCCAGTCCTTATGTAACAGCGGAGACATGGGCCCTGAAGAGAACGGAAGAGATCCTCCTCGTACGAACTGAGATGAGGATGATCAGACGAGCGATGAACATCTCGCTCAGGGAAGAGAACATAAATGAGGAGGTGCTACAGCTGGCGGGAGTTGAGGGCACCGAAGAGAAGGTGAGAGATGCCCGGCTTCGCTGGTAAGGCCACGTCCAGAGAAGAGAGGAAGAGCACTATCTAGGAACAGCAGCAGACTTGCCAGTCCCTGGGAAGAGGAAAAGAGGGAGACCAGCAAAAAGATGGAAAGACAGTGTGAAGAAGGACATGGAGTTGAGGGGACTGAAAGAAGAAGACGTGTAAGACCGGACAAAGTGGTGACGATTCTTATACTCCAGGCCGACCCTGTGAGGAATACTGGCGACGGAGGAAGAAGGTTGTGATTCATTAAAACACATTTGGAAGGCCAATATGTTGGAACAGTTACAATGCATACCGAGTGGCATGGTATTACGCTAACAAACGATCAAACAGTGTAGGTCTACCTTTATTGTCATGTAGAAAAACACATTCATGGCAATGTTTCACCCACAACGAAAACATGCACGGTGCTGAACAGACACAGTGTAGTAAATCACGTTACAACGGAGAGAGATTACAAACGTTTGAGGAAAGGTCATACAGACGTGCACTAAGAAGACGTGACTTTCCCAACGTTGTGCATAAGTAGAGTTCGGTCAACCATGGTACGAGTTAGGTATTTGACCTGAGACAAACCCTGGTTTGTCATTCACGTAAGATTAAAGACACTCCCACCATCTTCAATCTTACTCATGCAGTGGTTGAATGACCTCCCTCGTGGAAGGATTGCGCGTAGTAAGAAGTAGAATACAGACAGGATACTTATACCAGCGGTTATTAACCCTAGGTCGAGACCCACATTCGATTCGCCTTGCGTGCACTAGGTATGGACAAGTTATTCTGTTCGATGCCACCTAAACTGTGTCATGCGTGCAGTCGGTCGAAAAACGGTGCTGTTTTCGATTCGCCGTACAGTGGAACCTCGCCATTAAGCTCACCCTGCAAGACCAATTTCCTACACTTAAGTGTATGTGGAAATAATTTGGGACTGTCCTAGGGTGACCTTAATTACGAAATGGCTGTATTACTGAGGTGACCGTAAAACGAGGTTCAACTGTATATAGAAACCTTCAAAATACACTTTCACAGACAAATTTCCTTTTAATCGGCATGCCCATGAGGAAAAGTGTGTTGTCTATCAGACCGACTGTCTCCTTATTATCACCAGTATGAAGTACATTTGCGTACTGTCCTTCAAATATTGTCCGATGTTCTCTGTCTACATTGATAAACCATAGAACGACGCTAACATGGTAATTCCACGATGTTCAGCAAGCAGCTATATCGCATGTTCTCATTTATAATGTATTTATCTTACGATTTATCACAATTGATTGAATGAACTGGAGGGTTGCCAAGCACGTCCCGCGATTGGAATTTGGGTCGCAGCCAAAATGGCTAAGAGAAACCGAGTTACGCCATCGACGTACCTTTAAAAAAAGACGGACTGACACAGATTAAGGACACCACGAATTTAATTTGTCAGTTTTGGTGAACCCTTCTGAAAAAGTTTTAGCGAATATAAAAATAATTCCTGTAGTGGTGGAGGCATATCTTGTTTATGTGACATAAAGTAGTTTTTTTCAATGATTCTGAATTATTTGTAGACGCTGAATCCAATTATGATTGCAGCCAGACAATATAGTGCAACGTAACTGAGAAAACACCAAATCCATTCACTTCGTATTCTGGACAGCGCCGCCGGGACCTATTTGCGGTTAGCAATGGAACATTCAAAATGCATATTTTACAAATAATGCTAAACTTTTTGAGCCTGGCTTCGGACGGATTTGAAATCAACACGTAAAATACATTATAATACAGGAGGAAACCTAGTCACCAACTTTATATGGCCAGGTTTAGATAACTTTAATATATATTCACTTCCGGGCATGTGATCACTCCAACAAATCTTCGAAATTGAGTGGCGCCTCTGTTTGTCAGAGTGTGAGCCCATTCCCGGGCTAAAATATTTTGTTGCTGTTGCTGTTGTTGTTGTTGTTGTAGCCCCAGTTCTCCCCTACATTGAAACCGTACAACGGTTCCCTGTTCGTTGTTGTTATTGTTATTGTTATCGTTATCGTTATCGTTATCGTTATTGTTATCATTATCATTATTATCATCATCATCTTCATCATTCAATACTTCATCGAACAACACACTTACTCCCAGAATTCTCGCACGGGTGACGTGTAGTTGCCGGGTCCGTATGTGAGGTTGCGACATGACGTCACAGTGACGTTTGCGTCGACGGCGCACGTGGGCGCGTAGTCAGGGCGACAGGACGCCGTGTTCCACCAGTGGTCACAAGTCGCCCAGGGCAGCGGGTTGCTGAAGGAGCTGAAGAGGTAGAACAACGCCCACGACAGGATGACGATGTAGTACGAATTGAGCCAGGCGGCGATGATGGCCGCCGAGTAGCCGACGCCTGCAACACACGTGACGATGACGTCATAGGCGAACGATATTGTGGGTTTGTTAAAATGGCGAAATTGTAAGTGTATATAGCGCGATGTCAGGTTTGCATTACGTACATTTCATCCTTGAGGTGACACACCGTCACTCGAACACTATTTACTAATACTTGAAGCATTCAGCCACGCCATAATTACTGCACGAAGAATATTCGTATACATACTGTCATAACTACCACTGTCCATGTAGGCTACTCATATACAACTGGGTAAATTTAATGAATATGGTGTAAGATAAATTGTCTAACCTTCTAAATGGCAGCGGGATGACGTGAACCTGGATTATCACGATTGAAAGTGCGATGTTTTAAACGCTACGCCACCACGTCCCACAGATCGTTGTAGAGTTTTAGCAAACAACAAACGGGATACTTGGACCGGGATATTGGGCCGGGATATATTATGCATGGATGGATCACCCGTTCGCTAATATATAAGATTATGGGACGTAAGCGTTAGACTCGGCCCTACTTTGCTTAGGAATACCGGGCTCTGTAAATACTGCATTATCGCACAGTAAATAATTACCACTGAGCTGTTTTCGAAATTGTCGTGGTCATCCATCACAATCTATGTCCGTCGCATTACAACAGTATTAGCGACGAACAGGACAAATGATTAGTTTTTATTTCCGTCTGGTTGATACCATAATCCCGACAACGATTATTTAGCCAGACCACGCCGCACTAGTGGCATGCGTAACGTATTTTTTGTTTTTGCGAATTTGTGCGACCCCCCCCCCCCCCCCCCCCCCCCGGTTACATTTGTTTCACGAGTGTCAGCACTTGCCTTTGAAGATTGGACAGAGCTTCCAGATGCCGAGGCCGCCGACACTGAGGTACTGGCCGAGCGCCAACTCCATGAAGAACATCGGGATGCCGGCGAAGAAGAGAGTGAGGAGGTAAGGCACGAGGAAGGCACCTGAAGCAGAGGGTCACGACGATACAGTGAGGCACAAGCGGCTGGTGAGTTTGTGTTGACGGTTGTAGCGTCTGTGATGTGGCCACAAAACACTACAAACATCGAGCAGCAGAGACTGCTGCTTTCGTTTCTCCTACGCTATTTGTTGATGTGGTTTTATTTTGTTGTCGGTTTTGTCGTTGTTGTTGTTGGTGGTGGTGGAGGTGGTGGTGATGCTGATGGTGGTGGTGGTTAATGACGACGTATACAAAATGAGGCGGCTTTGATTTTTGGTGGTGGTTGTGGTGGTTGTGGTGGTTGTGGTTGTGGTGCTGGTGGTGGTGGTGGTTGTGGTGATGGTTGTGGTTGTGGTGGTGGTGGTGATGATAATGGTGGTGGTGGTGGTGGTGGTGGTGGTGGTGGTGGTGGTTGTTGTGGTGATGGTGGTGGTGGTTGTGGTGGTTGTGGTGGTGGTGGTGGTGGTGGTAGTGGTGATGGTGATGGTGATGATGGTGGTGGTGGTGGTGGTTGTGGTGGTTGTGGTGGTTGTGGTGGTTGTTGTTGTTGTTGTGGTGGTGGTGGTGGTGGTGGTGGTGATGATGATGATGATGGTGGTGGTGGTGGTTGTGGTGGTTGTGGTGGTTGTGGTGGTGATGGTGGTTGTGGTGATGGTTGTGGTTGTGGTGGTGGTAGTTGTGGTGGTGGTTGTGGTGGTGGTGGTGGTGATGATGATGATGGTGGTGGTGGTGGTGGTGGTGGTGGTGGTGGCGGTGGTGGTGGTGGTTGTGGTGGTGGCGGTGGTGGTGGTGGTTGTTGTGGTGATGGTGGTGTTGGTGGTGGTTGTGGTGGTGATGATGGTGATGATGGTGATGATGGTGGTGGTGGTGGTTGTGGTTGTTGTTGTGGTTGTTGTTGTGGTGGTGGTTGTGGTGGTGGTGATGGTTGTGGTGGTGGTGGTGGAGGTGGTGGTGGTTGTGGTTGTGGTGGTGGTGGTGGTGGTTGTTGTTGTGGTGATGGTGGTGTTGGTGGTGGTTGTGGTGGTGATGATGGTGATGATGGTGGTGGTGGTGGTGGTGGTTGTGGTGGTGGTGGTGGTGGTGGTGGTGGTGGTGGCGGTGGTGGTGGTGGTTGTTGTTGTGGTTGTTGTTGTGGTGGTGGTTGTGGTGGTGATGGTGGTTGTTGTGGTTGTGGTGGTGGTGGTGGTGGTGGCGGTGGTGGTGGTGGTTGTTGTGGTGATGGTGATGGTGGTGTTGGTGGTGGTTGTGGTTGTGATGATGGTGATGATGGTGGTGGTGGTGATTGTGGTTGTTGTTATGGTTGTTGTTGTGGTGGTGGTTGTGGTGGTGGTGGTGGTGGTGGTGGTGGTGGTGGTGGTGGTTGTGGTGGTTGTGGTGGTTGTGGTTGTGGTGGTGGTGGTGGTGGTGGTGGCGGCGGTGATGGTTGTGGTTGTGGTTGTTGTTGTGGTGGTGGTGGTGGTGGTGGTGGTGGTGGTGGTGGTGGTGGTGGTGGTGGTTGTGGTTGTGGTGGTGGTGGTGGTGGCGGTGGTGGTGGTGGTGGTGGTACTACTATTACCGATAGGAATGACGATGAAGAAGTTGATGACGACGTATACAACAATGATGATGACAAATGACTGTGACAAAATGAGGCGGCTAATTATGGTGACATTAAGATATGTAGCCAGTAATAGATATGTAAGACAGTAAATGCACGACTCGTGCCGAACGTGCCGAACGTGCTGAATTGAGCTCAGAAAACAAAATGTGTTCGTTGCTAGGGGTTGTCTGCGGCAAAATGACGCTACGGTGTAGTTTGACGCTAGTTTTAACAATTGTATGAAATAAAAAATCTTCCAACAGCATACAAAGTAATTGCATACCTTTTCCATGTAACATCTGGCCCCGGTTCCCCCAACACTGATGCTGTACAACAGTTCCCTGTTACGTCTAGCCCCGGTTCCCCCAACACTGATGCTGTACAACAGTTCCCTGTTACGTCTAGCCCCGGTTCCCCCAACACTGATGCTGTACAACAGTTCACTGTTACGTCTAGCCCCGGTTCCCCCAACACTGATGCTGTACAACAGTTCCCTGTTACGTCTAGCCCCGGTTCCCCCAACACTGATGCTGTACAACAGTTCCCTGTTACGTCTAGCCCCGGTTCCCCCAACACTGATGCTGTACAACAGTTCCCTGTTACGTCTAGCCCCGGTTCCCCCAACACTGATGCTGTACAACAGTTCCCTGTTACGTCTAGCCCGGGTGACCCTCATATTGATACTCTAATATGGTGGAAATTTAGTTTATGGCGTTTTCTGCTCTACGAGATATCTCACGTGTGCGTCAGTTCATTTTAACCACCAGAAGGGCGACAGTTAAAGCCCTTATCTGCTGACAGTAGGTCAAGTAAACATATGATGACGTTCCAGAGCCCCTTTCCTCGCGGGTTGGTTCCCACAAAAACGGGATCACCGGGTTCGGCAAAGTGACTGTTTATTGTCGGTATGAATGCAACGCCACGTAGGTGGTATCGCGTTATTTTCCACAGATGGCCTGGCTGGTTCTCTTCTCACATCTTGTTTATGGTGGTGAAATGTCGTGTTTCATTTGGTTTTAGTCCTAATTAACCACGACATTTCACTTTCGTAATTTGTTTAAAAATATGCAAGCATATTACGGTTTCATTATTATCATTTATGTTTTTTACAGCAAATATGTGCAATATAATGTCATTCCCGTCTACTTAATCACTCTTGCTGTTAATATGATTCTGGGATAATGCAACAAAGTGCCGATCTACCGGTGTTTACCATTTTATGAAATTGCATTCCCACCGTAAATATTCAGCGGTTCCTTGCTCTAATCATGCCTCCTGTCATTCCATGTTCATGGTATTTGCCTAATTAGTATTTTTGTTGCAGAGCTTCCCGAGGACACAGACAGACACTACATGATACAGAGGTATAATATTATTATTAATATTATTATTATTCAACAGTCCACCATCACCGAAGTAACATCCGCACGCACGCACGCACGCACGAACGCACGAACGCAAGCAAGCACGCACGCACGCACGCACGCACACACACAAACTGTTGTTTTGTTAAATAGTTACCATGTCAGTGTTTATGGTTCAAACATAATGAGCAATCATGACATCAAATTACAAACTAATATGCCATTATAACATTACGGACATGCCGACATACGTGTGTCAAAATACAATATTTAATTTAACGCTTATACATTTATATTTTGTACGGTTTCGTACTTACCGTGGCCAGTTTTTTGGACACCATTTGACCCTTACACTTACACAGACTGTGGCCATTATGGCCATCAAATGTATTGCTGTTTTATGAAATCGTACTCCCTACAAATGATGTAGTGACTAATGGTTATTAACGGCGAGTTTATTTTCAGATGATGCTGATGCGTTGCTATAAAGCAAGATGTTTGGCGATGTGCTTTGCTCATAACGATCCGACCTGCTTTCTGACCTTTATCCCGATTGACGCCAAGTGGCATCTCACGTTTTTTGTTTCTCTCAAGCTAGATCGAATTTAACCACGAAAATATTATTAGCTAACGTATAATACAGCGGTAGAGTTTTATGGCAAGCGATTAATCTCACGTTCTGCGAAACGCGGGGTGAATAAATCGCACCAGTCGAGAAGTATGCTTTCACCATGAATAGGATGTTTATTTTTGTGGGCGTTAGTCATTGTTTATGTTCGCGTATGTCAGGACCGGAAACGAAAGCGTTATATGAACTCGAATATAGGAATGAAAACCATTCGAAATCTTCACATAACCAGACATGTCTGTTATAAAAACGGCAAGATTAGAAACTGGATTATGACAGATCGTATTTATTGTCACGTTTTACACGGAAATATCATTCGCCAACATGTAATTGTGGAAACAGTTTTTTATAAGGACGTTACCCGTTAAAGCCTAGTTGACTTTACGTCCAAATGATTTAGACATGACACAAGGACAGTTTGTACACACACGCATCTACACTATTTGCTTTGGAAGGACATTGTTATAAACTGTAAGTTCTATATAGCGCAGTAGTCAGTCCTTATGACTGCTCAAAGCGTTTTACTCTTTACTCCCTGGCAGACCTGTTCAATCGAACATCATATCGATGTATCTTGAAAACAATCAGCCATGCTGCAATTAATGCGCGAAGACTATTCGTACACGAATATCCACTACTGTCTATAGCCAGGTACTCATTCATACAGATGGGTGAACCGGAGCAACGCAGATAGAAGAAACTTGCCAAACGTTCGAAACGTTAGCGCAGTATTCGACCCCAGGTTCTCTCGATTGAGAGTCCGGTGTTCTATTCACTGCGCCACCGCGCTCCACGTGTCAAGAAGACGATTAGTTGCCCGGACATGAAGTACACCACTCGTCCAGCGACTAACCCGTGCATCTATAACGCATTGCTTTAAAGAGAGGTTGTCCTTTCGTTTTTATGTCGTATAATCACTTTATACTATATAAACTGCACATATTACAACACGTTGAATGCCCAATGTGTTTAATGAATCAGTTTTGTTGTTGTTGAAATCGATGAATTTCGGGAGGAGACCGTTTGTTTACATGACACCTAGCCGGTTTCGAAGGCGTAGCCTCAGGTCCGATTGCTAACGATATAGATATGTGCAGCACATAACACGTCATCACGCCCCCATCGGGTTAATACTTTTCTCGGAATTTTCCGAGGTCCCTGTTCGGGGATTTGCGGACTGGCAGCGCGGCGATTTTTGTGAACATTAAACTGTTAAATTCAAAACAAATTGGTTCTGCTTCTTTAAAACACAGTTGGGCGGCGAGTATGTTAGCGTCCATACAGCTTGTACTGCATAACATGATGCCAAAGTATAAATCACCGGACAACCGCCTTTTAAAGGTATCAAACCTAGTCGTTGCTATCGTAATATCATGATATATAGTTTCGTTTCGTTTATATCTATGCTAACATATTGACAGTCGACATCTAGCAATTAATACGCTGACTTTGGGGATAGTCAAGCAACATCTCCTCCCAGGTGACGAGATCCACTTGCATCTTTCTGCGTTCAATCGCTTCCTTTAACCATTCGCCTAAGATTTACCAATTGACAGTGCGTGGAAAACCCCACAGGTACACAGCGTAGTTAATTACATTGATTTGCTTAAATGTACCCGTTATACCTTTCTAGCTTCTGAGAAAGATGGAACGACTAGCGTAGTGAGCCAGTCACAAGTGACTTTACATTCGCTTTACCTGGAAATATTTGCCTGCAAAAAATTATGGCGATAAATGGTGCCATTGCTCTATTGGTCTGTTGCTCTATATTATATCAGGCACCGAGAATAGTATCAGCTGGCGGAGGTGCTGACAGATTTTAAATCACAAAAGAACAGTTTATCTTCTTTACACGCATCGGCATGACAGCAGCTACCATGGCTGCTGCGTTTGGGATGTCAGAATCGACTGTGCGAAGACGACTCCAGTTAGTGATTCAAAAACCATCTAACTTCAACTTGTATAGATAATTAATATCATGGATGAAAACATACAGGAACCCTAAATAAAATGGTGTGTAACTCTTATGTTACCGAGACCAATGCATACGATGATCAAATATAGTTTGGTGTCAGTGATGATGACGTTTGAGAGATTAATGTTGTTTTTTGTTGATGTTAGACTGCATGGTGTTGGTGTCGGTGTGGTGGTATACAGGCCGCGGCATGAACCTGTCAGAGAGAGTCCAGCAACTGACGGCTGGCTGTTGACTTTGTTGTGTCTTATGGTGAAAGGCCAGTGGCATTGTTGTGGTATTCGTTTGCATCTTGACGCTTCTTTTGAGTC
>OZ023205.1:5553756-5824011 GCA_963995525.1 Escarpia spicata
GTTGTGCATAGGCCAGTGCGGAGCGGTGGTCGAGCGGTAGAGCGCCTGAATGTTGGTAGAGGGTCCCGGGGTTCGAATCCGACTACCGACCGCCGTTTCGAAACTTGTGGTAACTTCGTTCACCTCACGTTGCCTGTGTCTTTCGAAAGAGACGCTATAAGCCGTTGTCTATGCCAGGGGAAGTAAATATGTGACACAGGTGGTAAATATGTAACCTATGCATGATGGACTATCTAACTCTGGAGAAGGAAAACTCTGAAAACCTAGCTAGATAATACTCTAGCCGCATACGTGTAGCTTATGAGCAAATCATAAGAAGAAGAAGATGAAGAAGAAGAAGAAGAAGATGAAGAAGAAGAAGAAGGCCAACCATTGCGAACCTATGTTACAGGCCGTTGCAAGGACAGCACGTTGTAATCACTTAGACCTGATGGCAAGCCAGCCGCCAGGCTTTGGCGTCTTCCGATATTGTCGACCGGTCCCCGTAGACACTCGGCACGACGGCTTATGCCACGGTGGACGTCATGTCATCTGTCTTCATCGCCCGAGCCACTACGGAGCCCGCGCGACCAAATCCATCTGGGCCGCAGTCCACACATAAAATCTCCTTAACGTTCTAGCTCGTTCTCGCGCGCAGACCTCTTGTTGCCGACGACTGCGAATTCGGCAGCGCATTAGCAGCTTATTATAATCCCGGTGTAAGCAAGCTAATAAAGGAGTAGCTCACACAGAGAGGGTAACCCGTGGCTGCTGATACAGGGGAAGTAGCGATGTCTTCAGGGATGATAGCGATGATCGGGGATTCGTACAGATATGTGACGCACACAGAGTCAATAGAATGCGTATCTTGACCCTCCCGTTGAACAAGGGAAAACCCATGACTTTACGTCCGGTATATAATAGTAGACGAATAAAGTGTACGTGATTTTGACACTCTATTTCAACTGTCTTTGCACCCTCAAAGGGGAAGAACCCATTTATGGCTGCGAATAGGTTTTAATTTCTAGTGCTCGTTGGTATAGTCCACGCACGTGGTAACGCTGGAGGGATCCCCGGCGTACGAAGGCGATAAATGAAAGGGAGCACCTTCAATTTTTATATTCATAAAACAACTTTTTGAAGAAAACGGTAAAAACGGTAAAAACGGTAAAAACGCAAAACACCATTAATGGCAACAAGTGCTGTTTTCCTAAGACCCGAGTTGTAACTTTGGACACAACGCAGAAGGGAGTGAATGTGCTCTTCCTCCAGTCCTCCCGTCATCCCGATACCCCTTCCTCGCGTCCTCATTTCATCCAGTCCTCCCTCCTCCCGTACTATCGCCCTTCCCTCTCCTCCTTTCATCTTTTCTTTATCCATTCCACATTCTTCCTTTCCTACCCTCGCACTTCGCTGGCTGATCCAGAAACAAACACGGCGTCAGTAAAGACGATCCCGTGGTTCGTCATCCTGCCTCCAGCGCACGGTCGTCTACAGTAGTAGTTTGTCGACCGCTCGAGGCCGTGAACGCCGACGCCAGTACCGGGACCCGCCCAGCGTGTCTCCAGGGCTGGCGGCGTGCCAAGCCTCGGCGCAGTGTGGGCTGGTCTCTCGGGTGGATGGAGAAGAACATCAAGCGGCCTCACTTTGTGCTCGCAATACGTTGTCGCGTTTACATTTATCCGGGCGTTAAATAATATCCGGGTGACGTTTCTACGCGTGCGCGTATCTAGCGGAATGTATTTAGCACCAGCTACGACTGTTGTGTTTTCATTTATCCGGGCGTTATGTATGTTTATATGTATATATATATATATTTACATATATGTATATATATATATATATACATAAATTATAAAATGTTTGCTTCCCACAGACATAAACAATTTCTGTCGTAAATCAGTTTCCTCTCCACGCACACATCACGTGACTTACTCTTGTATTGGTCACAAATCTGAAACAGCAAATTATAATTATGTACTCTAAATATAACGCTCGTATTACGACAACAAACGAAACATATTTAACTACTGGATATTATTTATCACTATGTGATCTACTGGTGCCAAATATTATGCTTTACATATGCACATAAACATCACCCGGATAAAATTTAACGCCCGGATAAATGTAAGCGCGACACAGTGCTGTGTGCTGGGATATACGGGAACCTTACCGGGTAATAGCTAAACATAGAGGAAGATGTTCCAGGGAAAGCCATTGATTCCGACGTTCATTAACAGATCATGTATGGGTTTACAATTTCCTCACGTATCGGGTGTACACTTGTTCACTATATCGGGTGTACACTTGTTCACTATATCGGGTATACACTTGTTCACTATATCGGGTGTACACTTGGTCACTATATAGGGTGTACACTTGGTCACTATATCGGGTGTACACTTGTTCACTATATCGGGTGTACACTTGTTCGCTATATCGGGCGTACACTTGGTCACTCTATCGTGCCTTGATGTATGTGTACGTAATCATCTTTGTTGTAGGTAGAGCAAGTTCCAAATTATCAAAATGATCCTACATTATATATTTTAATGTTTAAATGACAATGTCTCCTTACATAAATTACTGTTAGCGTTCTGTAGAACTTCCTTTCCCCGATAACGGCAGTGAACTAACGCGGACACCTTGTGGTTACATAATAGCCTAAAGTTTGGTCCGTTACACCATAACTTTCATTACGACTTGGAATGCTAACAAGGGACCAAAGAATAGAAAGTTGTTCCATGATACTAGACTCTATACCATCGACGGAACGATTTGATACGTTACACAGACAATTGACCAATCACGACGAACGTTGTGAGTCAGTCCAACGAAAAAGGAAAAAGGAAATGGCTGAATTTCCTTAACTTAAATGGGTTGGTTTATCTTTCGTTCCAACGCGTCTCTTCTGATCGGCGTCCATTGTTCATCAAGCCTCCTGGTTTTTGTATGTATCCGACTTGACTGGTGGTGTTCGTGTTTTTGTATGTATCCGACTTGACTGGTGGTGTTCGTGTTTTTGTATGTATCCGACTTGACTGGTGGTGTTCGTGTTTTTGTATGTATCCGACTTGACTGGTGGTGTTCGTGTTTTTGTATGTATCCGACTTGACTGGTGGTGTTCGTGTTTTTGTATGTATCCGACTTGACTGGTGGTGTTCGTGTTTTTCATATGCTTTCATTTCAGTCTTATAGTATTTATGTTGTGAACAACGCTGTATATACTGTTTAGAATAGCTCTTCGGTATCATAGTTCCAAAATAATCTTTCTATCTTTTGGTTTTTTGGTTGCTACAGCTTCCGATTGATTTTTAATTATATTTAGAATATTTATCTGCTTGATGGTCGTTGATTCTGTTTTCGTTTTCAACGTTAAACGAGTCTGATACTCCCGGTCCACTAGTATCATAAAATAAAAAACATATATGATTTTAATTAAATTACCTTAAGTTTGTGCTTCGACATATTAATTTACGCGTGTATCTTGTTTGGTATTTTTTAACGATTTTTCAGCTCAGTGAAGCAATTTGTTTGATTACTAACAGAAAAAGCCCTCATCACTTACAGCACGTTTGACAGGGCTGGCACATAACGACACTCGGAGGGGAGGGAGAAGAGAAGTTAATGACGCTCAAAGAATGACGAGGGATGGAGAGATGACGATAATCGACTCAAGTTTAAGTCCCCCAACGGGGGGTCCAGGTCATGTGAGGCAATATTTCACTTAACTAAATTAACGAGGTCCCATTGAAGTCTGTGTTGATCAGATCATCGTACGTATTTAAAGTTCTGTTTCATGTTGTATTTGCAAAATACATCATGTATACTTGCAAATATCGTAATTTGACTAATTCATAGAAAAGGTTTTAGGCTTCGGATTTACTGTCGTATATATTACTAGTGCCGAGTACTGTGCAACATCCGTCAGAACATGTGCATTATCCTCCAAAGCTGCAGAGTCGTTCCGTTTTGTAGATATCAATTGAGCACAGCTTGCCTATAAAGAACACCACGGATCTCAGATGGACGGCGCCCTGAGAAGGATTAGCGCGAGATATATAGCAGCCGATTAGTGGGTCATCATTATCTTACGAGGGACAGTACTGTAGATACGGTTATTTACTGCCGCGAGCACATTCTAGCTTTCGCCACATAAACACATCCCCGGCCTAGAATCGATCAATAGCACATGAGAAATAGGGTGTGTTTGATAGTCACTTCCATTTATAATAACAACCATCATCGTTATTTTGTCAGTTACGTATAATGTCCTCAGTTACGTATAATGTCCTCAGTTACGTATAATGTCTTCAGTTACATAAATGTCCCCAGTTACGTATAATGTCCTCAGTTACGTATAATGTCCTCAGTTACATAAATGTCCCCAGTTACGTATAATGTCCTCAGTTATGTATAATGTCCTCAGTTACATAAATGTCCCCAGTTACGTATAATGTCCTCAGTTACGTATAATGTCCTCAGTTACACAAATGTCCCCAGTTACGTATAATGTCCTCAGTTATGTATAATGTCCTCAGTTACATAAATGTCCCCAGTTACGTATAATGTCCTCAGTTACGTATAATGTCCCCTTATGATCTCTGGTCTTTCGAACAATCGTAGAAAATTCGCGTAACACCATGAACAAGCGACAACAGTGGTGCGAACACCACCGCTAAAAACACATAACAAAGGACGAATTTATATTAAAAAAGTGGTTACTTTTAATTCAAAAGATTCCCTGCCGAGATGCAAACCGACTAAGACTTACATATCCCCCCACACCCACCCACCACATGGCACCTCCACTCAGGCACGCACGCACGTACGTACGCACGCACGCACGCACACACACTCTCACATGCATGCACACGCACGCACACACATGCACACACACACACACACACACTCACATGTATCTCTTTAATCGAGAAAACATGTTTGTTTGTGTATGTGCGTGCGTGCGTGCGTGCGTGCGTGCGTGCGTGCGTGCGTGTATATACGCGTGCGTTGGTAGTGTTGTGGGTAGTTGCATGCGTGTGTGGGTGCATGTGGCTTTTTTATGTACGTGAACCTGCACGGGCGTATGCCCGCGGGCATAAACAAAGGAAGTTCACCTACAAATATCATTATTCTTATCTGATGTTTAGGAGATTTTAGTCGGAAATAAATATATAACATAAAACGTCGAGCCAATTCGGTGCACATGATTTGGGTGCAGCGAGGCAGATTCCTCTAAAACCACCGCGACGATCAATTCACCGAAAGCCATTTATAGTCGCCCGCACTGATATCCGAGTGTTTCTGGGATTGTTAAATAACTGTAGACCCACGTTCTTTCCCAAAATAAAATGGCCATTATAAGACTGTAATAGTCACGATAAAACTGCACCGTCACATACAGTAGAGTATACAGTAGAGTATACAGTAGAGTATACAGTAGAGTACACAGTAGAGTACACAGTAGAGTACACAGTAGAGTACGCAGTAGAGTATACAGTAGAGTATACAGTAGAGTATACAGTAGAGTATACAGTAGAGTATACAGTAGAGTATACAGTAGAGTATACAGTAGAGTATACAGTAGAGTATACGTGTGCGTTTATACTGCTGTACAATTGACATTTAATGCGCAATGGTCAATCCACTGTCGGATTTGTGAGTGGTAAAATCGTTTTAAAAATTCCTAATAAATACATACGAATGTCCATCCCATTCAAAACAGGTAGAGAGGGGGCGGTTTCCTATCATGTGGTAACCATGACATCAGTCGAAGGGAACTATGTTTGTTCGTTTAACAAAACATCTATTCCGGAAAATATAGGCTTAGTTGTGCGAAGTTCCCCAAAACTGCCTGGGTAAAAGTGTTCCAGTAACGTTGCTACAGGTGAACCTTTGTCGCCAAAGCGTTGAGTGCTTAATTCAATTCAGATAGCTCCTTCAAAACGAGACTGGAACCGCATCAAAGCTATGTGTCTTGGCGTGGTTTGGTGAATACACTGCCCAAGGTCTGCGTAGAAGAACTCTATGATTGATACTACAGCGAGACGTTCCACCGGTGCGGTTCTCGGGCTGCACAAAGAGAAAGAACGACCTGCCCATGCAGCTGCTGACCAAAGAATGTTGTCTTGCGAATGAGTTAACACATGTCATACGGTCATAGTACCCCTAACGCATCCCTGCCGAGGTCATCTGGCACAGGGAACGTGTGAGGACTGAGGGAACTCTCGACAGGTGCGACCGGGGAAATATCGACATTGCCTGTACTTCAGGCAGCTCTTTGGCAGACGTCCAAGCAGCGTTCAGTTACCAATATTAATACACCCGAACGTCGTGCAATCATCAGCGATACTCGATCCACGTGTGATAATCACCCCCGTTGCGGTTGTTCACGGAACTTGCCGAGTGCCCATTCAGTCGGGCCTCAGGTGTTGTTGCGGTGTGAGACGTCGCAAAAACTCGCGATGCTGAGAAAGGTGCGAGAGTGCGAGTAGGTGCGGGGGTCTGGTGACGGTTGGATTGTTCAATGATCATGTTCCTGATCGTCCGTGACACCCGCCCGCTGTTCCCGGTCGGACGGCGCTGTTGGCGGCCCACCCGGCCCTGTCGGCACCCCGGGCGGCGGGGAGCAGGCCGTCAAATGTGCAACGTCGTGACAAATTGATGGCGTTTTTTTGCAGCGGAAGCGGAAATACGACACGGGAACACGGCGCGGAGTGCGCGGGCACGACACCGTGACGAACGGCAGCGAACAACGAAACACAACGCATATTGTTATACTAACTAGGCTGTTATATGCTGGTACTCCAATAATAAAAATGAATAAAATATTACTAATAATAATAATATTATAAACTTATCTCAGACGCACTAAAACAAAATGGTTAGTTAATCTCACCATCGATTAGCCGTATTAAAGTTGTCAGCAGACAGATGGATACGCCAGGGAGCTGAGATGGATAAACAAGATTATGCAAATAGTTTTTAAATGACGGTGGAATTGTGTAATATTTTCAACTGATCTAACACGAAGAGGGAGCAAATTCCAAAGAGTCCGCCCAACAACAAAGAAATCCCTAGTTCTAATGTTGGTATTAATTGTAGGAACAAAAAGTAAATCAGAACTAGATGATCGAAGCTGTATAGGCTTTCTTATGTTCAAACCTAGGTAATAGTACGCTCACTTTGTGGCCAGTCTGTCTGTATCTCTCCACTCGCCTGTCGCTATGTTTGCTCGCTTCATTTGACTCCGGTCTACCAATTAGCGATTGTAGTTATGTAGTTATTTGCAGTTATTTAGCTGCTACGTGTTTGCTGCTGCCGGTGGGAACTCGCCTGTCGCTATGTTTGCTCGCTTCATTTGACTCCGGTCTACCAATTAGCGATTGTAGTTATGTAGTTATTTGCAGTTATTTAGCGTGCCGTAATTGGCGACTGCAGAAAATAAATAAAGGTAAAGGTAAGTTCCTATATAGCGCAATATCCAGTCCTCAGGACTGCTCAAAGAGAGTTACACTTTACCCCATGGCAGACCTGTTCAATCGAATATCCGCTTGATTTCTCTGGGAAACATTCAGCCACGATGTAGTTATTGCGCGAAGACCATTCATACCAACACTATCCATCACTGTATATAGCAAGGTACTCATTTATACAGCTGAGTGAACCGGGGTAACGTAGAGTTAACGAAATATCCCGAAGTTCGAAACGGCAGCACGAGATTCGAACTTGGGTTCTCTCGATTGAGAGTCCGATGCTTTATTCACTGCGCCACGGCGCTCCACATATGGTCAGCGGAAACGTGTTTAATTTAATATGTAAAGTAAGCAATGGTGATAGCAGCCGTGTTTGGTTTATTGTTCTGTGAATGGGAGTAAGTTTGTATTATATTAAGTTGGCAGTGTAGTAAAATATAGGGAGTCCCTAGTTATAAGACGCGTTGGACAACGATGACAGACACACAGGAAGCCTCTAGGAACATGGCCAGTAACGCATCTTCTCTCATCTAAGACAACAGTCAGACACCCCTATTTTCAGGAATTAAAAACACAAAACGTACGTTATTTGCATTTGTTTCAACTGCCAAAAGCGGAGTGAAGGTCTGCCAATAGTTTCTCTCACACATTTCCGTGTATAACACTGAATGACTTCCCATCTGAGACAAATTATTAGTTTGAATGTATGGAATGAAAGAGGGCGCCGACAATGCTGACTCCTGTCATCAAACTGACTTACTACTTCCGGTCAATCATTAATATAAACAGGAATTCAGGCATGCACAAAGTCTCCTACCGTCCCTTCCCTGATGTGTATCAATACTTTGCATACAGTAATTTTGGCTGCCTGATCTGCTCTACAGCGAGCTTAATAACATCGGCAGCGAATCACTTCGCTAGACTAACCATTCATTCAACATTGCTTTTTAGATTTAGCGGCCAACCAATCAGAAACAAGACGACATTGCCCAAAACTCAAATCGAACGTTTTTGCAATGACCACCATAAATAAAACGCCAAAATGCCAATATCACATTTTGGCAGCCAACACTGTGACATAATGCTCGAAATAATCACACGAAAAATAACCGCAAATCGTTGCACTGTACCACCTAGCGGTGAAACGCGGAACCAGCCAGACCGCAGACGCTTCATCCACCGCCAATTAATTGTCGACAAATTACATCTCCCACAGGTGAGAATTGTGACGCGGCGAATCCGCGTGCACACGCAACGCTAGCATTCAGTTTCAAAATGGATTACCCGTCGTTCCCCCCGAATGGCGTTTGGTTTCCGGCCGGTTTCGGAAGGAACTACTCGTCGAGTAATTAAGTAGTCGTTTCCAAGAACCGTTGTTATAACAGGGTTAGAGCGGCGGCATATTCTTAGCGGAATATTTTAAACCGAGGCTGTCGGTTTTTAATAAAACTTTCTGAATACTGAAAACACGCGAGAGTACACCGTGGGATATATTCCAGGTGTTTCTCCGGGAGATTGTTGGGGTATTTTAACAAATACAGTCACATAATACAACATCGTTGGAAACACGGATAACAAAACGGAGATGGAGTTAGCTAGAGTTTGTGTGACGAATGTCCCTTGGCGCACTGTCCGTGATAGTCCTACGCTCCACGGAGGGCGGGAAGATAGAAACGCCCTATAGAAAACATGGAGATGGCCCGAAGAAAAGAGATGGAAGTGTTCAGGCTGACGTGAATTAGCACCACCAGTGCAAGCAAGCGGCAGGCCAACAGTAGTGGTGTTCTCTTTATGATGCCTTACATATAATACTAATAGTATTATGTGCACAAAAATATTAAATACATACATATATACATACATACATACATACATACATACATACAAACATACATACATTTATACATACATACATACATACATACATACATACTGTGCGTATATGTGTATGTGTTTATGTGTGTGTGTGTGTGTGTGTGTGTGTGTGTGTGTGTGTGTGTGTGTGTGTGTGTGTGTGTGTGTGTGTGTGTGTGTGTTTGTGTGTGTGTGTGTGTGTGTGTGTGTTTGTGTGTGTGTGTGTGTGTGTGTGTGTGTGTGTGTGTGTGTGTGTGTGTGTGTGTGTGTGTGTGTGTGTGTGTGTGTGTGTGTGTGTGTGTGTGTGTGTGTGTGTGTGTGTGTGTGTGTGTGTGTGTGTGTGTGTGTGTGTGTGTGTGTGTGTGTGTGTGTGTGTGTGTGTGTGTGTCTGTGTGTGTGAGTATGTGTGTGCGTGGTGTGTGTGTGTGTGTGTGTGTGTGTGTGTGTGTGTGTGTGTGTATGTGTGTGTGTTTGTGTGTGTGCTTGTGTATATGAGCGTGCGTGCGTGCGTGCGTGCGTGCGTGCGTGCGTGCGTGCGTGCGTGCGTGCGTGGTAGGCCTACGAAGAGAAGAGAGAATCAATGAGCGATTTACGGCAAGATGCTATGCTATTACGACTACTTCGGTTAGGCCAACCAACGGGACTATTACTTCTGAAAGAAAACATTAAAACGTGATCTTTGCAGTTTCTCAATCCTTGCTATCCGCTGCATGGCAAGTCGTACGTTACAACATTAAATAAAATCATGTCACCCAATTCACGTACTCCCCCGGTCACAGAGGGCAGTGACTGGATAACGTACAATGGCATGATCCAGTGACGGGGCTAGCATGACGCAGGGACATGACGCGTAGACCGGGGACTGCAGACGTCGCCAGGAAGACGGAGAAGGTTATCAAGTCGAATGTGGCGCGTTGAGAGAGTTGGCGATAGCAGATGACAACACCGCTGTGTTTACGACTGTTTTGTTACTGACCTCGTGGGGGTGACCAATAAATGTGCACTACCAGCGCAATGTTAGTGTAACATCGTGATTTATATTTTCTCACATCTAAACTGCCCAGTTGTGTAGTAAAGTGTGCGTGTGTGCGTGTGTGCGTGTGTGCGTGTGTGCGTGTGTGCGTGTGCGCGTGTGCGTGTGCGTGTGCGTGTCCGTGCGTGTGTGTATGCGTGTGCGTGAGCGTACGCACGTGTTTCTCTGTATGTGTGTGTACGTGAGAACGTGTGTGCGTGGGTGCATGCATCCGTGCGTGCATGCGCGTGCGTGCATGCGTGCGTGCGTGCGTGCGTGCGTGCGTGCGTGCATGCGTGCGTACATTGAGTCATATGGAGGATGGGCATGTTGGCTGGTTTCTCTAATTACTCTAGTGAGTGTACCGTACCGGCTGATGGAACGATGCCTTGACTGGCAGAAGAAATACGAAATAAAAAAGGAATGCCATGTGGTGGCAATGGACCGGTTTCAAAGCAGACTATTGTTTGTGGTGTCATTAAAAAAGGGCAAAACAGGATTGCTGAGCATGAGCTGACATGACATAATAAAAGAACGACACGCTACTTAGATAAAGAAGATAATTGCTCAAAGAAGAGGCATCTTGGAACAGGGAAAAGGAATCCGAAGAAATGAATTAGGTTGATCGTTGGCCATGACTATTATTTTGATGAATAGTGACTGATTTTTCATTCCAATACGACTCTTTTTGTGAATATCCAAAAATAAATGGATACCGTGGGCAAACGTTATTGCATTTTCACAAACGACGCCATTTCCTATTTAACCGTGACGCGAGCGGAAGTCGCTGTTCGCCTACGCTGCAAAATGTGTTCCGAGTTGCTAACTATTTGAGTCCTGCCATTGAGACAATAAATGATATTCTCTAACACGTTATGCCATTTCTCAACCTTGTCAATTCTTGTCACCCTCCGCGAATGACAAACTACGAGATTTTTAAGAGAAACAAAATGCATCTTTTTTTGTTGTTATAGATTCTATACAAACTTACATTTTGCAATACGATCGCAATAATAAAAAGTAAAGGTATTTTCTTACATAGCGCAGTATCCAGTCCTTAGAACAGCTCAAAACGTTTTACACTTTACAGACCTGTTCAATCGAACACCATCTCGACTTCTCTGGGAAGCATTCAGCCACTCTGCAATTAATGCGAGAAGACTATTCGTAACCAAATATCCAACACTGTATGTATTTAGCCAGGTACTCATTCATCCAGCTGAGTGAACTGGAGCAATGTAGAGTGAACGAACTTGGCCAAGGTTTGACACCGCAGCACAGGATTCGAACCCGGGTTCTCTCGGTCGGGAATCCGAAGCTCTAGCCACTGCGCCACTGCGCTCCACGTCACTACTCCTACTCAACCAACGAAACGTGAATTTGTCCTTTGGCACGATAACCGCCAATCATATAACATCATTTCAGATTTAAGAGTTTTATGTTTGGGCCAATCATAATAAGACCGCTGACTCGTGAATATGCCCGGACCCGTAACTGTGAGGATTTTTTAAAATTGTTCTTTTATGTTGGTGGGGCATGCCTGGTGCCCACAACCTAGCCCCACAAAGTAAGGTAGTGGGACGTAGTTGATATATGACAGAGACCGGACCGTTGCTCATAAAGTGTACGACAGCTTGCATCTGTGAAGTCTGTCGTGCTCCCGGTCTGCTACCAGGCCGTAAAACTTGACCTTTTCGTCGGTGGGATAA
Organism: Escarpia spicata; assembly: GCA_963995525.1. Classification (NCBI taxonomy): domain Eukaryota; kingdom Metazoa; phylum Annelida; class Polychaeta; order Sabellida; family Siboglinidae; genus Escarpia; species Escarpia spicata. The sequence goes on from OZ023205.1 coordinate 5,565,792, forward strand.
TAATGTTTATCGGACAAACACAACGCAGATTAGGTGATGACAAACGTACGACATTTGATCTGGAGTTGTGACCACATCGGCCATTATATCGGGGTCTAGCTAGTCTAGGGTAACATTTAACTACCCCCAACGTCATACTGACCCATCTGCATAATCCGGGGGGAATATTTTATTACCATCTCTAGTCGATCCGCGTGTGTAAACGTGGAACTTTCATGACTCAACCAATGAAAGGCATTGTTATAACTGCTTTCGTCTATATCCGAGTATGTTGTCTACGGAAAATGTTTGTAAATAGTAGTTTTTATTGACACGTGGCCATTGCTAGTTCTATTTCGTCGATATCGGTTGCGGAACATAAGCAACTGGGCTAGCTAGAGATGTAAAGAGGCGTCGACAGAATCCAGCATTACTTGCATTTTTCTGTTCGCTAACTTGTTAACTTCGAATGCGAAAATGCGAACTCAAAGTGGAAGATTGTAATAAAATGTCCGAAATCCTGGAGGATGACACCTTGCTCCTGGCGCAGATACTTGATCGATAAACACCGAGCTGTGACCTCAGTTATGACGCGCCAAATGCCTAGTTTTTATCGTCATTGACATGCATATGAATACGCTGGTTCATATATTGGTTTAGCGTATTGCCTTCTATTCAAAAGTTAAGTTACACTGTTATATATATATATATATATATATATCAAATATCATTCGCGCATTTATTATACTGTTGCTGAATTCTTCCCACAAAAGTCGGTATTATGATGTTCGACTGAATAGGTCTGCCAGAAAGTGAAGTGTAAAGTGCATCGACCTATTCTAAGGACTGGATATCGCGCTACATAAGAACATCACTTTACATTATAATATAATGTTGTCGAATGATGGAAACGAACGAACGAACAAACGAACGAACGAACGAACGAACGAACGAACGAACGAAAGAACGAAATATATGTATATATATATATATATATACTAACAAATATTTTAATGTCATACTGTGACCGAATCCAGCATTACTTGCATTTTTATGTTCGCCAATTCGACTTTGACAACCACGTTGACGTCACGTCTACGCAAAATGCTTTCTCGGAAGCAGGTGTACTTTTCGTGGCGAGATGAAATTCGCGAAATATATACGGCGCGCAGGGTAATAACTAATAACGGATAGATGTGTCGACATTGATACGGGCATGCGTAATCTCGTTATAACGCATTTACCAGGATCATTGATTGCATCTGGTATGATGTGTTATTTCAACTCTTACATTTTAAATTCTTCGCAGTTACTGCCATGTCGTTCGTTCGTTCGTTCGTTTGTTCGTTCGTTCGTTCGTTCGTTCGTCCGTTCGTTCGTTTCCATCGTTCGACAACATTATATTATAATGTAAAGTGATGTTCTTATGTAGCGCGATATCCAGTCCTTAGAATAGCTCGATGCACTTTACACTTCACCTTCTGGCAGACCTATTCAATCGAATATCAAATGTTATTCGTTCACACATATCCACCACTGTCTATTGCAAAGTTACAAGACAATGTTCATTTTTCCAATAGTTATTATGGTACTAACTAGCTCGTCTGTGACGCCTGTTGGTGTTACTAGAATCCATTGATCTTATGAAGCCTAATTCAACATGTCATGCAGCCTTTTCAGAACAGTCCCTCCGCGCCGACCTTTCGGTGTGGGGGTGTAGTCGCTGCCAGAGTTCATGACGTCCTTGGTGTTTTCATGACCCCAATTACGGAAACATGGTGGACTGTTGGCAGCGAGCGGGTAGAAACTGCAAAGGTGCTTGCCGTTTCTGTGTTTTTACGTTCCTAATTAACGAAACATCATGGATTGTTGCTTTAAAAAAGCAGTCAAGAATTCCACGAATAACGCGTTACCTCGAATTTAGAACCACCCCACTTATATCGGGTTTGGAGGAGGCCCGGGATCTGTACAGCGTCGACATCTCGTGGACAATTGCTACCTCTAGAATGAAGATTGACACTAATCAGCCCGGCTGCCGGGAGAGCGTATCACTCGTCCTTCAAGTGTCACGCGTCTTCAACGGGGTGCCGCTGAAGGGTTTTATTTACGGGTCACCTGTACCGGCGCACTACTGACAGCTTGCGCTAGATTGATGAGCAAAGATTCCTACTCGTACGGTCTAGCCGTCTGTCTTACAGAGTTTCATAAATCTGACGTCTCGTTTGCGTATAGGAGACATTCTGTACGAATTTTTGTGTCTTTTGAACAAGTTTTTTATATGATGGGATCTAGAATGTTGCTGCAAGTCGAAGGCTACAAGTGGTAAATGCTTGCGGGAAATCAGCAAGAATTCGGAAGACAACAGTAAATGGTACCATCCGTTTAGGTATTGTTGATAATAGCGGTCGGATACCCCTCAGCAATTCAATATGACTATATGCGTTTGACCATATGTTTGTTCGTTTATGTTTGTTTTGCTTTGTTTGTTTGTTTGTTTGTTTGTTTGTTAGTTTGTTTCTACGTGCCTCTTCGACGGCAAAGCTAAGCAATAAATTAATGTAACAGTTCATGAATGCCAACGCTTTGCTTACACTGGGTAAATTCTTGAACCTACGTTCAATACATGAGAGAGGAATAGTGTACATTTGTTGGAGGTTATTAAAGACAATGTAGTTTTAGCACCTGGGATACGAGACCAATTGGGACTTTGTGACTGAGTTGGCCTGAATGAAGTGATGGGTTAGTTGTCCCTACAGTACTGACAGATCGACAAGTTAGTCCCCTAGCAGTGTAACGTCCCGCGCTCTCCTGTATACGTGCCAGCTGGCACGCGTGTGTAGTATTTAATACCGCCGTGAGTGTTTAACCGATCCAATGTCCCGATTAAGTGTACGTAAATCGGGCTGTGGGACGAAGTCAACGGTGACCCCGTGTCCCATCTATGGTCACAACATTTCTGGTCCATGTATCCCTGATCGATGGAATGGGGGTATCAACGTAGGCGGTCACCGCAGTTCCTGTCCAGTTTTCCCGGCGTCTGTGCGGGGGGTCCTGCGGTGGGTCCACCCGCAGTTACACTTCCGGATGGGAAGCAGGCACTAAAAATATGATGATTGTGTCTAACTTAGCCGATTTTACTTATCAAGAAGTGATACTATTAGCCAGCAAGGTAAGAACGCATGAAATGTCGGACCTTTCACAACGACGTATTACATGGGTGCATTACGAAGCATCGAGGGAGGATCTGCCAAATCAAAACGCCAGTATGTGGGTATAACTATCTCTTTTATGGTGAGCGCGTATGCGACCGGATTAAAAGATATGGAAATGGGTGTTTTTACAAAACCAGATTTGCACATTGGTAACTGAGTACCGGTGGATGTTGTTACCGTTCAACTTAATTATTAGCTGGTCATCTATAACCATGCAAAATGTCATGCATGACCATCGAAGGGAGACCCACGTGGTTTGAGCCGTAGTGTCTGCTCATTACGTACATATGCTATTCGACAGGGGCAGACGTAAAGAACGCCATATATATGATGTCAACGCATCTATCCGTTGAACACCTTGTCAGTTTGGCAGTTTCGTGTTAGCAGAGTGGAATCAGACGTGCAGTTTCCAAACAAAGGAAAGATGCTCCCCAAAAACCCTGTCCTATGTATGATGTAGGTGTTGATTCACGCCTGTTGACTGACTACTTAGGAACAACATCTCAATAACTGCACTGTTTAGTAGGCACAACACGTGATGTGAGTGATTAACTGGAGTCGTTGTTCCATCCTTCGCCCAGCTCTACAATTGTCACTACACCTGCTATGGACGCGGTTTTATTGTCGCCTCCGTCACAACGTTAATAAGTACGTACAAAGAATCACACAGGCATAATATATGCCTGCAGCTGTCAGGTCGACCGTATGCTTGACGACGTGAATTAGTCACAATCAGTAGTTTGCTGTCATCTCTGTGACAATTTTGTTCACTCGCTGGCCTCAAAAGTCACCGTCCGTGATGCACAACTACGCCCCCAAACGGTTAAGAAAAGTGTGGGACATTGAGTTACTTCGCTGTCATTTTATGCCACGTTTTGCTGTTCTCGAGTTATTTCTTGTAGTTGGCCTATTATGTGTAACGCGCGGAATGGACTGAAATAATAACGTGACCATGGTCAGTTGATACAGCAACTTAGTTGGATGTAATACAGCCGAACTTGAAAGGAAATTGCCACATAATCACTCTGCACTCCATAGTCGCTTTATGTCTCTATACAGTTAAAGCGTCTATAATTGTCATAGACCATTGTTAGAATATGCCATGACGGGCGAGTCCAGACAGGGTAGTCTAAGGGAGCCAAAACATTCTAACCGCACCTCCTCAAGGCTCGCAAAAAATACCAACAATTGCGGCTCTCCAAACACCTCCAATTGCATATTACTCCGAGGCTCGCCAACACTTGAAGATCTTGGGGGTACGTCACGCAGGCGCGGGCCCATTTCAAAGGAAATTCCAAAGGTGTAGGGGACGCGTGCCACCCTGGCCCCGCTGGATCAGCCTGTGGCCATTTTGTCGAAAACAATGTGTCAATGAAAGTGAAGTTTTTGTGTAGACGGTTCCAAACTCCGTGGTGTACGATTACTAGATACGGAGCAAGAAATCACCAATAATTAAGGATATACCTTCGCCCAACCACGGGACAATACGGCTGCACAATGGTGATGATGTATCACCGGGCGTGGTTATTGCAATGTCATCTTTAAAAAGGTAACATAACTATTAATACTATCCGATACAAAAGAAGGATTGGATAAACTGATAACTACTGTTAAAGAGCACAGCGAGATGAAAGGATTGAAACTAAACGTAAACAAGACTAACATTATGGATGTGAAGGGATGTCGAGAACCAGCAGAAGTCACAGTAGATGGCGAGGAAATAGAACGAGTGGAAAGTGTTGACTATCTGGGGTCACTGATAGAAGCGGATGGAGATGGGACGAAAGAGATCAAGCGGATGTTGGCAATGGCGAGTACAAAGTTGACGGAGATGAAGAAGCTGTGGAAAGCAACGAACAAAGATATGAAACTACGAATTATCCGAGTCTGCATATTTTTTACGGCTACGTATGGATGCGAAACCTGGACTCTTAATAAGAACATTACTAAACGTATAAATGCATTTGAAAACAAGTGTTATAGAAAGATATTACGAGTTTCGTGGACTGAACGTAGAACTAACGAATCCATCGGAGATGAGCTTGGTGTTATACCCGGGACTTTATTGAACTTTGTAAAGAAACATAAACTAAGTTACTTCGGCCATGTGAAACGGCATCAATTTCTAGTGAGACTAATAATGGAAGGAAAAGTGGAAGGCAGCAGAAGCAGAGGAAGACCTAGGAGACAATGGGAGAAGGACATAGAAGAATGGATGGCAGTAGACGTCTGGCGAGTGGGGAGACTGGCAAACGAAAGAGCTGTCTATAGACAATCCATCAAGGTTGCATCGTCCGGAAATGGATAAGCAAACCCAAGTCAAGTCAAATCATTAAAGGCCTGTAAACTTCAAACTGCCGCCGTTGTAACAATGTTACTCGTGAAGACGGATATACACTGTATATGTAATATTGTCGGCATTTAATAAGAGCACACAGTCAAACAGACAGAAAGGCGTAATCATTATGCAGGTAGTCACAACTACGCAAACGCCTATTTTTAATACATTTGTACAAAAACATACTACTCAAGACTTGATGTGGCTCATCGCAAGAATTTCGAATTCGGGCTTTCGACACATGAAAACATTTCTTACAGTTCTAATCAAACATTCGTTCTAAGAAGAGCATTTCCTGCGTCATCAATATTGCATTCCGCCAGAGAGACGATTATATTGAGTTAGTGGCGTCATTTGCGACCGACCAGACTTCAATGCGTCTGCGAAGACGGCGTGGGTTTCGATTCACGGTTTTAACGGGATTTGTCGCGCAGATGCCAATGTTTGCAGCGATTGCGTGTTCGCCTTACAGCACGGTACGACAACCAACGTCGCCAAACAAATTGGTAAACTGCTGGCCGTGATTGGTCTGCTTTTATGAAACGCAACCGGGACGTTTGATGGACAGAGCTTTCTAGGTGTTAGTGAATAGATCGCGATGTCGTAACATATCCATTGACGGCTCCACGTCCTTGTCGAGTATGAATGACACAGTCTCGCCCCATCGACGAGTGTGTTAAATAAAACGAACACCTACTTGAATAAATACGACGTATGCATAAATGTCACACAGACATTCACAGGAATGTCACACAAACGCAGCGTCAACAGTCAACAGGGACTACGAAATGTCTCAGCTCACGTTTCCCATGTATGTCCAGTTCCACCTATTTTCGTTAGTGTTTGTTTTGTTTTCTACTATGTTCTACTCATTTCTACAGTATTTCTGTATGCAAGTGCAAATATGCTATTTCCAAACTAGGCAGAAGGAAGGAGTGGAAGAAGGAATTACTTAAGGAATGTAGAAAGCAAGGAACGAATAAGGGTAGGAATGGTGAAAGTGCCCGAACGAACGAACGAACGAACGAATGAATGAACGAACGAACGAACGAAAGAATGAACGAACGAACGGGTGGATAAACAAACGGTTGACTGTGCTTTGTTTACGGAAAAAAACAGGCAACCATCTGAGCACATTCCAATGGTTCGTCGGGAATGCGGCCAGAGAGTTACACTTCACAGAGTGAATACCTCCGCCGTGGGGTTATAGTGAACGCCCCTTACATGACGCTATACCTGCGCAATATTCCCTAATCATTGCGGTCAAACATGGACGTATTGCTTGTTACAAAAAGTGTGGCGGTTCGGTTTGTTTTAAAACATAACATACTGGTATTATTGTTGGCAAAGGGAAACATGTCGTTTGCAGACATCTGTCATTATGGATTATATATTCAAATTGGCACTGTTTGGAATAGCTACGGGGTAACACACCCTATGCATGTATCCAGGGTTAACGCGGACCCCTACCGACTTATCGAGGTCAACGCGTGTTGCCTTACTCACAAAAGAATATCTTGCATCGATGCAGCTGTCGTGCTCGAGAACACGACAGGCTTACCGGGGTTGTGACAGCCGCCGAAACTATGCGCAGTGAAATCTCTATTAATATCGCACAGTGGCTGGTTGCGGAAGATCACGCGGCTTCAGCGACGAGAGATCGCTCCCGTCGTGTTCTCACGACGACCGCGGGGTTACCGAGCAGCGCTCGCTGGTTCGTACAGACTTCAGAAAAAACTTCATTGTAAAAAGACTACAAGACTAATTTACAATGCAATTAATATATATGCGCACACGCACAGACGCACACTTGCACCCACACACACACACGTGTACACGCGCATACGTTCACGCGCTCACATGCACAACACGCGCACACGCACACACGCACACACGCACACACGCGCACACGCGCACACGCGCACAAAATTGAACAGTGTTATCGCATTTTTTCATGTTTTCAAACATATATGATATTACAATAATGTTTTATGTATGACTTATAGTACAATTTAAAATGTATACGTATCAACTGCGACGTCAACTTTAGAAACAGAAAAATCGAGAAGAAGCTACGATCAGAAGTGATAATGTACTACTACTTTTACTACTACTACTACTACTACTACTACTACTACTACTACTACTACTAATCATAATAATAATAATAATGTTAATAATAATAATATTAGTATCAACTGCGACGTCAATTTTAGAAACAGAAAAATCGAGAAGCTACGACCAGAAGTGATAATATACTAATACTTCTACTACTACTACTACTAATAATAATAATAATATTAGTAGTAGTAGTAGTAGTAATAGTAATAGTAGTAGTAGTAATAGTAGTAGTAGTAATAGTAGTAGTAGTAGTAATAGTAGTAGTAGTAGTAATAGTAGTAGTAGTAGTAATATTAGTAGTAGTAGTAGTAATAGTAGTAGTAGTAGTAATAGTAGTAGTAGTAGTAGTAGTAGTAATAGTAGTAGTAGTAGTAATAGTAGTAGTAGTAGTAATAGTAGTAGTAGTAGTAATAGTAGTAGTAGTAGTAGTAATAGTAGTAGTAGTAGTAGTAATAGTAGTAGTAGTAGTAATAGTAGTAGTAGTAATAGTAGTAGTAGTAGTAATAGTAGTAGTAGTAGTAGTAATATTAGTAGTAGTAGTAATAGTAGTAGTAGTAGTAGTAGTAGTAGTAGTAGTAATAGTAGTAGTAGTAGTAATAGTAGTAGTAGTAGTAGTAGTAATAGTAGTAGTAGTAGTAGTAGTAATAGTAGTAGTAGTAGTAGTAGTAGTAATAGTAGTAGTAGTAGTAGACAATAAAAAAAGTAATAATACGTTGAAAAGGCAAGACTCGGTGAAATTTGTTGACGTTTAGAAATCAATCGGCAGTGTTGACCGGGACTCGTCATAGGAGATGCTAAGCATTTATGAACTGCCTTCAAAATTATTAGCACTATAACATCTACATACATAAAATGATCAATGACGATTGAGCAAGAAAAACAAAAACAGTTAAAGTATTCGCAGGAAAAGAGACGACCGACACTATCAGCTTCGTCTTTGCAACAGTCCGAGATACCCTAACGCGACAGAGAGAGAGGATGCGAAATCAGGAACTTACTGGACAGATATTAACATACCGGGATTTTCCAGATGACATCTGCATGTTAAGTAGTTTTATTGCAAATTTACAAGCAGAGAAAACGACCTGTCAAACAATGCATACAAAGGAGGGCTCTTCTTGAATGCACCTTTCACTGTGACCATGAGTACCACTTCAGCTGAATGACAAGGCACTCGATGTAGATCATGCCATCTACGTTATTATGATAATGTGATGTCCATGGAAGAAAATTGTGTATAGACATCAACAATAGGCTTTGCGATTAGTCGATCAATACAAACACACATTTTAAAACCAGATTTGTCAACTGCAATGTTATACTACTACTACTTCGTTGCTTTGAAACATGGACAACACGCACAACATTTGAGTAGAAACTAGTATGTTTACAGAACAATATTATTCCTTTTGCAGGCTTTTGAGAACCACTATAGAATGCGTACAACGGCGAACAACGAGGACATCTTTAATATACCAAATACAAAACAAATCAAGGTTATAATACTGAAAAGAGGATATCATGTTCTCACAATGCTGCCAACAAAAACACAAAAGCAGACGTGACATTGGACACCGTCCGGCAGGTAACAAAAGTGGACGCCCAAAAGAAATCTGCCGATGAGCCATCGGGTGAGATGCAGTAACGTAACAGAACGTAACGTAACGTAGCGTAGCGTAGCGTAACGTAACGTAACATAATGTAATGTAATGTAATGTAAGGTAACGTAACGTAACGTAACGTAATGTAATGTAACGTAACGTATGCCATAGAACGAATGGGTGGTGTCCATTGCTGGCTGCGTTGTGTAGCTAACAGCACTGGGGAAATGTAGGTAAATCTGTAAGTAAATCATGTATAATGAACATATATTGTAATGCAATAGTTGTGAATACGTGAAATGTAATACAATAATGTACTGTGTAAGGTTGACGTAATGCACTGCCGCGACGTCTCCGTGTATTGCCCGTCCAGTTTGCCTGATGCAGCAGCAGTAACTCACTCGCGGCACAGAAAACTGCGCGATTCAGCAGCAGTTGCTCGCATTCCGTATAAACAATAATTGTTTGCCTGTTACAGCAGTACTAGTAATTGTTTCCCCGATGCAGCAGTAAATGTTTGTTCAGTGCAGCAGAAATTGTTTTCTCGATGCAACAGTTATTGTTTGCCACATGCAAAAGTAAGTATTTATCCGATGCAACATTTATTTTTGTCTGATGCAACAAACTGTTTACCCGGTGAAAAGATAATTGTTTGCCCAATACAGCTGTAATTGTTTGTCCGACGCAATAGTAATAGTTTGCCCGATGCAACAGTAATTGTTTCCCGATGCAACAGTAATGGTTTGACCGATGGCGCAGTAATTGTTAGCCCGATGTATCAGCAATGATTTGCCCGGTGCAGCAGTAATTGTTAGCCCGATGTATCAGCAATGATTTGCCCAGTGCAGCAATAATTGTTAGCCCGATGTATCAGCAATTATTTGCCCGCTGCAGCAGTCATTGTTAGCCCGATGTATCAGCAATGATTTACCCAGTGCAGCAGTAATTGTTAGCCCGATGTATCAGCAATGATTTGCCCGGTGCAGCAGTAATTGTTAGCCCGATGTATCAGCAATGATTTGCCCAGTGCATCAGTAATTGTTAGCCCGATGTATCAGCAATGATTTGCCCGGTGCATCAGTAATTGTTAGCCCGCTATATCAGCAATGATTTGCCCGGTGCAGCAATAATTGTTAGCCCGATGTATCAGCAATTATTTGCCCGGTGCAGCAGTAATTGTTAGCCCGATGTATCAGCAATGATTTGCCCGGTGCATCAGTAAGTGTTTGGCCGATGAAGCAGTATATATTTGTTCGATGCAGAGTAATTGTTTGCCGGTTGTATCAGCAATGATTTGCCCGGTGCAGCAGTAATTGTTAGCCCGATGTATCAGCAATGATTTGCCCGGCGCAGCAGTAATTGTTAGCCCGATGTATCAGCAATGATTTGCCCAGTGCAGAAGTAATTGTTAGCCCGATGTATCAGCAATGATTTGTCCGGTGCAGCAGTCATTGTTAGCCCGATGTATCAGCAATTATTTGCCCGGTGCAGCAGTCATTGTTAGCCCGATGTATCAGCAATGATTTGCCCGGTGCATCAGTAAGTGCTTGGCCGATGAAGCAGTATATATTTGTTCGATGCAGAGTAATTGTTTGCCGGATGTAACAGTAATTATTTGCCAAATACAACATCAATTGTTTTCCCCGTACGTAACATCGTTTAGCCTGGTGCAGTGACGTGAGAGCTCTTGTCCTCAATCCTAATGTTTACCAGAATACGCTCTAAATTCGTTCGGTTATTTCCGTGCTGCAAAGTGTGAAGAAATACGAACCGAATGAGGTACACCTGTCGAGGAACCCCGTCTCTTGCACGGTGTTTACTGCGGGGACTCACGATGGTGACGTGACGCGGTCCACACGTTGTCGTGAGAACATGACAATGTGGAGAGGATGCATTCCCGCGGGATCCGGCTCAGTGGCCAGCGAGCGGCTTGAAGGTGCCGTCGTTTAGCGCAGATGTCGGCGTTAAAAGGCCATTAAAATTTGCGGGCGAGAACCCGCACTGACCGTTCCGTCAGGATATTATTGGTGACGTTAGTAATTTCCTAATTAAGAGGACAACTGCCACATTAATTGTGTTTATGGTGTTACTGTTGTTGCGAGACTAGCACCACGACTGCACCACGACTAGCACCACGACTGCACCACGACTAGCACCACGACTAGCACCACGACTGCACCACGACTGCACCACGACTGCACCACGACTAGTGCTTAGACCCTTAGCGTATCAGTACAGGCTCTCATAACGACTACATTAGTCTTATGATGTCATACGTGTTTAGGAACGTCGCTGTTGGTGTTATCTGTTGACGTCATCGAAAATGGGAATGATGATGATGATGATGATGATCGCCAGCAACGATGATGATCATGATGATAACGATGACGACGATTGTGACGATGACACTGACAACGACTACAACGACATCGACGACAATGGTTACGGCAGCTAACATCTTAATTATGAAAACGTCCCGTCGACGATGATGATGCTGATGGCTGTCAAACAGTATGAGTGCGATGAGGACAACAACGACATCAACAACGCTGATTATAACACAGACAGTAATGACCACACATAAGACCTGACGCAACCCCGACCCGCGACTAATTGCTTTGCGTCGTGACGTTGCGATCCGACGCAACTACTTTTTAAATTGTTGTGAATTCGGTTGCGTGGAATCGTAATATGTATGTTGGACTTATGAATAATATAAGACGTGTGCCCGGGGGTCACATAATAATAATAATAAGAAGAAGAAGAAGGTTGTGATGATGATGGTGATGATGGTGATGATGATGAAGATAGTGATGATGATGAAGAAAAAGATGACAGAATTTTTTTTCTAGAAAATATGATTAGGTTTTCTCAAGGAGCGAGCAGATGGACGTCACTTACCTCCGCCGTTGGCGTAGCACAGGTACGGGAACCGCCAGACATTGCCGAGACCGATCGAGTAGCCGATGCAGGAGAACAGGAAGTCCGACTTGCTCGACCACTGCTCCCTCTCTGGGACGCTCTCCGCGTCCATCGACTTCAACATGATGACGTCTCCCTTGAGCGGGACCATTTCCCCGTCCGCTCCCCCGTGTCTCTCCGGGTCTGGCCCGTTGCCCAATTTCGTCTTGTCACCGTCCATGGCGATCGGGTGCAGAAGACGGCGCCGTCGGCGAAGTTAAGAGCAGCGCGGCGCAACAGAAACAACTGCCGTGTCCGGTATGTTCTCGTTAACAACAGAAGGTAACCACGACGACGCTCGTGTCGTAGCCAAGACGACGCCCGTGATGTCACTACGATAACGCTAGTGCAGAATTTAAAAAATACGACGACACGCGTGCGAAAACCGCGACTACGCTTGTGAAACGTCGCCAAACGTGCTATAAAGTCGACGGTCGCAGTCGGCTGGCGAACCTTGACAGCGGGTCAAGTATCAGAAATGAAACTCGATAGCTGGAGTAGAGAGCGTGTTAATACCATCGCTTCAAGTGGCGCTCAAGTGGCGCATTGAGTGTCTTGACGCCGCTTTGCTATCAACACATTTACGACAACGTCTCGGTCTGAAGTCACGAGCAAGCGTCCAACTGTATTGTTATAGTACGCTATTTACATAACCTTCCGCGTTCCCTCTCGACAGACGGCGCTGGTCTGCGCTGGTCTACAACATCCGAATCACAAAATCAGTGTCTAGAAAAAAGCCGCGTACCAAACTGATGTTTTACGGTGTACGGCATTTCCATTCGAACGCAGTCAAATGCAAACAAACTGCCGACGGCAAACTCTATTGTTTCCCATGCACTGGCTCGTCGACGCTTCTGACGACGCGAGAAGACGTCTCTACGTAGGGACGTAGGTGTACGTCGGATCGAGTCCGAGTGACTGGCAGCGACGTAGATTCAACGACACACGACCGACAGAGATCTCACCTCGACTGAGCACAAGTCGGTGCTGCGCCGAGCTGATGAATTGCGCCGGAGCAACGCTAGTCGCTTACGTCGCCTTTGGCAGCGTGCTGTGAAAGGCTCCCGGTGGCTGATACGACGGACAGGCAGGCAGGGAGAACGCCCACTTTGGCAGGGGAATACCCAACCGCCGGCCGACCTTCGGAGTATCAGCGCCGGCACTGACAGAGGGTGCTCGGAGAAACGTCGGACTTATTCAGCAAAGGTTACGGCTATGCTATGAAAGAAAGCGTTGGTGCATGCACGTACGAGTGCTTCCATTTAAACTGGTACAATACGACTCGTTACTTGGCCTTGAGGGGTTGTGTTCCTCAGGTACGGTGTTGTCGCGTTTACTAACGTAAAATACGGTCAAGGATACTTCCAATAGGAACGCTGACATGTCACGCGAGAGTTTGCGAGATATCACCGTACGTTGCTGCTAATAGTAGATAGCAAAGGTTGCAATTTTACCACGGGTTTTAGTTAGTAATTTACCGAACTTAATCATTTTATTAGGGTGTGGCAGCGTAGTGTTTAAACATCGGACATTCAATCGAAGGAATTCGGGTTCGAATCTTTTTGTTTCTGTTTCGAAGCTTCGGCAATTTCGTTCACTCCAGGTTGTTTAAATTCATTCAGTTATATAAACGAGTACGTGGCATCTGACAACGATTGTTATTTGTGTACGAGTAATAGTTGCAGCGTGGCTGAATACTTCCTAGGGAAGTTACTATGGTGTTCAAATGAACAGGTCTGAAATGTAAAGCACTTTGAGTAGTAAGGAATGGACAACTGCGTTATATACGAACTTACAGTTAGCTTTATTTCGTAGGAGATACACCACTGAAGAGGTATAGTTTGTATATTTTACATTGTGTTTTTATCAACAGTGGAATGGCATAGTTGGAAGCTGATTCAAAAACGCGCAGGCAATCTCGTGGTGTTTGCCCCGTTACCATTGCATTCCCGTAGACATTTCCAACCAACCCAGGATAGGTTAAGGTGGGATACGACAGCCCACCTAACAAAGAGAAGAGACAGTAAGAAAACAATGGCTTGTAGGATAGGTTAAGGTGGGGTACGACAGCCCACCTAACAAAGAGAAGAGACTGTAAGAAAACAATGGCTTGTAGGATAGGTTAAGGTGGGGTACGACAGCCAACCTAACAAAGAGAAGAGACTGTAAGAAAACAATGGCTTGTAGGATAGGTTAAGGTGGGGTACGACAGCCCATCTAACAAAGAGAAGAGACTGTAAGAAAACAATGGCTTGTAGGATAGGTTAAGGTGGGGTACGACAGCAAACCTAACAAAGAGAAGAGACTGTAAGAAAACAATGGCTTGTAGGATAGGTTAAGGTGGGGTACGACAGCCCATCTAACAAAGAGAAGAGACTGTAAGAAAACAATGGCTTGTAGGATAGGTTAAGGTGGGGTACGACAGCCAACCTAACAAAGAGAAGAGACTGTAAGAAAACAATGGCTTGTAGGATAGGTTAAGGTGGGGTACGACAGCCCACCTAACAAAGAGAAGAGACTGTAAGAAAACAATGGCTTGTAGGATAGGTTAAGGTGGGGTACGACAGCCCACCTAACAAAGAGAAGAGACTGTAACAAAACAATGGCTTGTAGGATAGGTTAAGGTGGGGTACGACAGCCCACCTAACAAAGAGAAGAGACTGTAAGAAAACAATGGCTTGTAGGATAGGTTAAGGTGGGGTACGACAGCCCACCTAACAAAGAGAAGAGACTGTAAGAAAACAATGGCTTGTAGGATAGGTTAAGGTGGGGTACGACAGCCCAGCTAACAAAGAGAAGAGACTGTAAGAAAACAATGGCTTGTAGGATAGGTTAAGGTGGGGTACGACAGCCCACCTAACAAAGAGAAGAGACTGTAAGAAAACAATGGCTTGTAGGATAGGTTAAGGTGGGGTACGACAGCCAACCTAACAAAGAGAAGAGACTGTAAGAAAACAATGGCTTGTAGGATAGGTTAAGGTGGGGTACGACAGCCCACCTAACAAAGAGAAGAGACTGTAAGAAAACAATGGCTTGTAGGATAGGTTAAGGTGGGGTACGACAGCCCACCTAACAAAGAGAAGAGACTGTAAGAAAACAATGGCTTGTAGGGAACCGATCAATGTGAAATATTAAATACTTTTTCTTTCCGAACAACATAATACGACAATTAACGTTTTGAGGAACTCATTCTTCAGTAAGCACGAAAACCAAATTGTCGTAATCGGGGACCGTTTGGACTTTTATCCATAAACCTTCACGGAAACAAAATAATTCATTGTATCAATACTACGACACTGTACACTACTACGATACTGTACACTACTACGACACTGTACACTACTACGATACTGTACACTACTACGATACTGTACACTACTACGATACTGTACACTACTACGACACTGTACACTACTACGACACTGTACACTACTACGACACTGTACATTACTACGATACTGTACACTACTACGATACTGTACACTACTACGATACTGTACACTACTACGATACGGTACACTACTACGATACTGTACACTACTACGACACTGTACACTACTACGATACTGTACACTACTACGATACTGTACACTACTACGATACTGTACACTACTACGATACTGTACACTACTACGATACTGTACACTACTAATATCATAAATAAAAAATACAATAAACTATCAATCGGATGGTTAGTCATACGTTGAATAAACTGGCCCCGTATGCCGTGTTAAATATATTAAACTGCTTAGCTTAGCTTAAGACCAAAACAGAAGAGCGCATTTGATTAAAATCTATAATAAAATCGTTCCTACAAACGTTCGTTAATGAGACGATAAACCGCTCTTTTATGAAAATGTGTCCACCATAAACTGTCTCAAAAATTACCAAAGTACATACAACTTATAGTCTAGTTTTGCGCAGATATTAAGTTTTTCGTGATCACATAAGTCGTCAAATTGTGTTCCAACATTTTGCAAATGACGGCTGAAGTGTGCACTACTAGCAGTATGCAGTGCAGTTAGGAGCTAACGCGAAGGACAAGTTTCGGGAACCATTTACTATCCAATGTTGACAAATATAATAAAATTATAGTCATGGATCACACAAACTCGCTTGCTCTCCCAAAGCTTTCCTCGTCGATTGGTACTGTTGGGCTGTGTGTGATCTTTTGTGTTAATAATTATAAACGCAATTCCATTTTGTCCACAATGGTGTCCTCTAAAATACGGTGGACTATTTAATAATACATTGGCCTACATGTTCGGTCATTGCCAAATGAACAAAGAAGGACCCAAAGCCACCTACTATGACGTCATGTGTGCCTCCAAAACGAATGTCTTACATATAGAGACGAGTGTAATAAGACGTCTCGTGAAAGGGCGTGATGGAAGTGGAGAGTCAACAGCTGCTCGTCACGTTAGGATAACAACCGCAACAGTGGGCGAGGTGGTACAGTGATTAGAACGTCCGTCTCTCAATCGAGGGAATCCAGGTTCTATTCCTCTTGCTGCGCTTCGAAGATTCCTTCCGGTCACACAGCTATATAAACGAGTACCTGGTTGATGACAGTGGTGGATATATGTATACGAATAGTGTTTGCGCAGTAATTTCAGCATGCTGAATGCTTCCCAGAGAAGTCGAGATGGTGTTCGAATGAACAGGTCTGCTAGGGAGTGAAGTGTTCAACGCGCTTTGAGCAGTCCTCAGGACTGGATACAGCGCTACGTGTAAGAACTAACATTTTGCCATCACCAAATAAAAATCATCAGTACAGATTTCGTGTCTCGTTTTAAATGTAAATTTAAATGTACCACACAATTTACACCTGGTATGTCATGCCAACTAAAATGATGATAAATTTTATATTTGCATACGAGACGAAAAATCCAATAGCCATCTCACCACACATATAGGTAAACATTGACTTGAATAGATAGCAGTAGTCTAGGGAGTGCCTATGCCATGAGCTCAAACTGTGATACACTAGTTAATTGTATTCCTTTTAAAGTGAATGTGCCGCATTAACAGCCACTGACATATCGTTTACCGTTTATCTTACGCCCTTTGTTATTAATGTTTAAGTAATGCGATAAAAAAATCGGCGAGAATGTAGTGTGAGGTACTCTACGTTGAATGCCACTGCCCCGTGACTGACATCACCGTGACAACGATGTCTAGGCACGCATGAGTGAGGTGAGTGTCATGGTTCCATGCTTGTGTTAATAGATTGGTAGATACGCGCGCACGCATTCTTTTCACACACACATGCGCGCGCACGCAACACACGCAGCGTACACACTGACACACACGCGCACGCACGCACGCACACACACACACACACACACACACACATACACACACACTTATACTGTTCATAGCAGGCCGTGACATGTCACCAGCATCACGGATGACGTGTGTACCACATTCGTCTCTATGCATACCAACAATACAACAATATTATATAACGCCAACACCAATGGTATCAACGCTCAAGCGCACCAAAATGGCTTGTAAACGTAGGCCCGAATCTGTGTACAAGGTTACAAGAAATATTTAATGAATCGGGCCACTAAGATATCATAATTTTTGTTTAAGTTGTCAACATAAGGATGAATATACGTTGATCAAGGTAAGCAGACAGATCATCGATTGGAATTATTATTATATTTACTGCTTACCTAAAGTTAACGGAGAGAGGGTTGCACAGAGAATTGTTGACACCGAGGACGTCCTAGTTCTAAGATCTATGTCTATATATTAATAGGTCTGTTTAACTCTATAAACGAGGACTAGTGAAATGGGATTACAAGCGCATAAGAATAACCGTTTCGTTTGACTCTCGATAACTCAAAAATGGCTTTCTTGACTATTTGCCAACTTGGCATTCGGCATTGGATGGCAATCTTATTATATATTGTTGTTTTCTGGAAAATGTTCCCGTAGCGCCGTGCTACTTGAGACGTTTGCCCAGCGAGAAGTCGCCATTGGACTAGCGCCAGAACGTCGCCAGCGAGCGTGCCGAGTTCACGGCGACGTCATTGCGTGCACCAATCGCGCCAATACCGCAGACGCTGTTCGGTTTCGAGGTAGACATGTTTCGATCCATCAACGACGTTAACTTGTAGCGTGACACAGTGGATTTCTGCGTGAGAGACAGTTTTTCTGTGCATCGCACGGATCCAATATCCGACTGTCTGTCACGTTACTTGTCACTACGTCTTGGGCGAGAAGTTTACCTCTTCTCGTTTTCTCGAATGATTCCTCTAACTGGAACACGCTGATCTCCTCTTTGAGACTGTAGTCCGGGATGAGCCCGATCTCGCCGTTGAGATCCTCCAATTGTGTTTCCCTTCCCCATTGTCACTGATCCCGCACTGCCATGTCCACCACCAGTATCCACTCTCCCTCGCTCTCGTTCTCGCTCTCGTTCTCGTTCTCGTTCTCGCTCTCGTTCTCTCTCCCTCTCTCCCTCCCCTTCCTCCGTCCCTCCCTCCCTCCCTCCTTCCCTCTCTCTCTGTCTGTCTCTCTCTCTCTCCCTCTCTCCCTCTCTCTCTCTCTCTCGCTCTCTCGCTCTCGCTCTCGCTCTCCTTCTCCATTCCCTCCTAATCCCCAACATTTATCTTCACACAATTGTAGTCAAATTGCCTTAGTACTTGCGTCTGTCTTTTGGGTGATACCCTAAACCTTTGTTCCCTTCAACCCGATGACGTTGCCAGTGAAACTAAAATATCCCATACAAATAACAAATGCGTAAACTGTCGCGGACTAACACAGTGGTGGTCTCTGTGTCAACCCACCAACAGTGGTGGTCTCTGTGTCAACCCACCAACAGTGATGGTCTCTGTGTCAACCCACCAACAGTGGTGGTCTCTGTGTCAACCCACCAACAGTGGTGGTCTCTGTGTCAACCCACCAACAGTGGTGGTCTCTGTGTCAACCCACCAACAGTGGTGGTCTCTGTGTCAACCCACCAACAGTGGTGGTCTCTGTGTCAACCCACCAACAGTGGTGGTCTCTGTGTCAACCCACCAACAGTGGTGGTCTCTGTGTCAACCCACCAACAGTGGTGGTCTCTGTGTCAACCCACCAACAGTGGTGGTCTCTGTGTCAACCCACCAACAGTGGTGGTCTCTGTGTCAACCCACCAACAGTGGTGGTCTCTGTGTCAACCCACCAACAGTGGTGGTCTCTGTGTCAACCCACCAACAGTGCGATGAAACTGTGTCACTGTCAGTGTACATATGAAGCAGTTTCAGTAAGAATTAGTGTTTTTATGTGTGCCCGCGTACATTCGTTTATTCGTTCGCTCGTTCTTTAAATTTTGATTGGTTCACACATACACAATAAAAGGGCAAAACGAATGCACGTAATACGATCGTATTACGGCATACCCGCTAGGCCTTACGACCCAACGCGAATCAACCACACGCATGATTGTTGTACGTCTGGTTACGTCAAGTCGTCACGTTTATGTACATTACAACGCAATTGTAATCGGCTGTGTTGCGATCAGTATTTGGCGTGAGAAGAGAACTGTTCACTGTTGTGTATTTCACAGGGAAAAAACTTAATCCATCGATTATACAACGCAAAACTTCAAGACTTCAAAAAAGTGCATCGCATTTCATCTTCGAATGAAATCAGATTAGCCAGGGTCTCACCGCGCGCGTCATATAATCTGGTTAGGGCCATGTAACATGGCCGCGGGATATAATATGGCCCTTAAAGTAGATCAAAGCCTAAACATAACCCCAAACCTAACACTAAACCTAACACAAAACCTAACCCTACCCCTACACAAAAAATGACGTACTCCGCCCATATTAGGTCTATGATAATTACCCTGACGCCGCCTAAGAAACGAAATCCCGCGGACCGCACCAATTGGTCCAAGTAATGTGAGGCTTCCATTAAACAAACACGTTAAAGTTATATAACAATACGGAAACAGGAGGGCCAGACTCACATGTGTGTGCGTGCGTGCGTGCGTGCGTGCGTGCGTGCGTGCGTGCGTGCGTGCGTGTGTTTCACTTAGTCAGCCAATATACACAGCTTTAATGAGATGTATGAAGACACTGTTGACTAAGCCACTCGAGCCGGAAGCTCTCTCCCTCAATCCTTGCCTTTCTCGGGTGTTATTCGGCGGAAAGATAAGGACGTTACTGCGCGTGCGTCTTCCTCGTGGGTCTCGTTGCTTGTTTTATGCGAGAGCCTCTTAAATTATGGCTACAATCATCGCCTATCTTCGACAAACAATACAGCGATTATCATCTACTATAAACGATATCTTCGTTGCGAGCACGTTTCGCTGGTGGCAAAATAAATTGTATAAAGTGTCTACGGGGAAAATGGAACAGGTATGCATGCGTGGTGTGTGTGTGTGAGGGCGTGTGTGTGTTAGTGCGTGTGCGTTTGCGTATACACACACACACATATATATGTGTGTGTGTGTGTGTGTGTGTGTGTGTGTGTGTGTGTGTGTGTGTGTGTGTGTGTGTGTGTGTGTGTGTGTGTGTGTGTGTGTGTGTGTGTGTGTGTGTGTGTGTATATATATACACACAATCAGAAATAGTTTAAGAAAACGTATTTATTAATCACACTGGAGTGCCAAGGGTCGGAGTTAACACTATGTAAGTAACCCATAAATTGCATAAACTGCCAGCGCAATTAAAAGACTGGTCAAAATGTCGGAACATGTTGGTCTTTAAAAAAACACAAATTACTGTCTGAAACCAAACAAATCAAATGTAATAACACACTTGCTGAAAACTACAGCACATCAATTGCATTATTTGTACATTCTTCTCCAAGAGTTAAAATGGTGACTGCTATCGTATTATGAGCATTGCTATTATTATTTCTGTTTTAACCCAGTGGTAATACAAAACACATTAAAGCAGTTGTTGGAATGTTATTGTGAGCAGATGAAATAACACATTCAACAGTTTCAGAATATTGTACAAAAACATGCATGATTTAAGTTATAATATTAAATTCGTTTCTATAGTTAATATAATATAGAAAGCTGGGTCCCGTTCAGAGTTCGCCGCCGCGACGCGCCAACGCGTTTCAAATGCTGGCCTCCGTTATTAGTTTCGCTTTCAGTGATGATTCTGTTTTAACGATATTGTTGGTGCTTTTGAGGGCTTCAGTTCACACTCAAGTTTGACAAGTTGAGAGCTTTTTACAAAACCTTCCTATTTCAAGCGATGGCGCATTTGCTTCGATAAACACATTCGAAATCAGTAGCATCCATTTTGAATGCGGCGAACATCGCGGAACGTAAAATTTAACCGTTCAATTTCTGGCGGCGAACCACAACGGATCGCGACATCGCGATGCCAAGCGGCGCGAACTCTGAGTGCGGCCCTGCTTTCTACTGTTCATAAAATCAGATAATATAGTTTAGTTTGCCTTTACAAGGAGTTTGGTGTATACGTCATGGACAATTCGAGACAAAACATCATATACACAAACCATAATGTATTTAATATTGTCTCGGTTAGATTATCTCAAGAGTTAATGGTTGTTAATGGCTGCTATGGCCGTTGGCACAAAGGAACACCTCATTCGGCTCGTCCTTGCCTTGTAAGCACGCAGTCGCCTTCCCGATGGCAGCAACTTGAAACACTTGGACAATGGGTGATCTTTGTCTTTCATAACTGATTTTGCTTTAGCCAGGACAATTCCAGGGCAGATACCGTCCACTGATGTTAGGCTGTTGCCTACGATTTTTTCGGCTGTTCCACAATTCTTCCAAGGATCTTTCTGTCACTGCCTTTCGTGCATGGGCACCACAAGGCGGCGCAGAATTTCTGCTGTTGACCTGTACAAGAGTTCCAGTATAGTTATGTCGATTTGGAAACCTCACAGCATTCTAAGTCTGGTTGCATCGCTTAGCACAGGTGTTCACTTGTTCAGACCAAATGAGATCATATTGCATGGTCACATCCAAGTATCGGAATGACCGAACAATTTCAGCGTCTTCTTCATTGATCTTCACTGTTGTAGGATATGCATGCAGCATTTCTCCTGAAATTAATCACAATCTCTTTGGTTTCTTGGCTTTAGTATCAAATAGTTGTCGTTGCACCAAGTCACAAGCTGTACGATTTCATTTCTGTAGGCTGCTTCGTCTTCACTGAGATCAAGCCTTCGCAGGCAGTATCACCTGTGTATTTCAGGATGAGGCATGTTTCAGATGTTGCAGTACAGTCGCTCGTGTAGATGGAGAAGACTGTCGGAGTAACATTAGTATTAGTACAGTCACTCGTGTAGATGGAGAAGACTGTCGGAGTAACATTAGTATCAGTACAGTCACTCGTGTAGATGGAGAAGACTGTCGGAGTAACATTAGTATCAGTACAGTCACTCGTGTAGATGGAGAAGACTGACGGAGTAACATTAGTATCAGTACAGTCACTCGTGTAGATGGAGAAGACTGTCGGAGTAACATTAGTAACAGTACAGTCGCTCGTGTAGATGGAGAAGACTGTCGGAGTAACATTAGTATCAGTACAGTCACTCGTGTAGATGGAGAAGACTGACGGAGTAACATTATTATCAGTACAGTCACTCGTGTAGATGGAGAAGACTGTCGGAGTAACATTAGTAACAGTACAGTCGCTCGTGTAGATGGAGAAGACTGTCGGAGTAACATTAGTATCAGTACAGTCACTCGTGTAGATGGAGAAGACTGACGGAGTAACATTAGTATCAGTACAGTCGCTCGTGTAGATGGAGAAGACTGACGGAGTAACATTAGTATCAGTACAGTCGCTCGTGTATATGGAGAAGACTGTCGGAGTAATATTAGTATCAGTACAGTCGCTCGTGTAGATGGAGAAGACTGTCGGAGTAACATTAGTATCAGTACAGTCGTTCGTGTAGATGGAGAAGACTGACGGAGTAACATTAGTATCAGTACAGTCGCTCGTGTAGATGGAGAAGACTGTCGGAGTAACATTAGTATAAGTACAGTCACTCGTGTATATGAAGAAGACTGACGAAGTAACATTAGTATCAGTACAGTCGCTCGTGTAGATGGAGAAGACTGTCGGAGTAACATTAGTATAAGTACAATCACTCGTGTATATGAAGAAGACTGACGAAGTAACATTTGTATCAGTACAGTCGCTCGTGTAGATGGAGAAGAGTGTCGGAGTAACATTAGTATCAGTATTTTATTGCGGTGTTTCGCTTTCAAACTGTTCTCTTATATATGCTTTGTGTTGTTTTATTTTGTACATTGAAGTTGTTTGGTTTGTTTGAATATGTTGTTTGTTTGAATAAACTCGTTTGGTCCTTGATCGTAATAACCAAGTAGCCAGAGAGTGAATAACTGGAGGATGTAACGACGAGTGTCGAAGGATGTGAACTGTTTTAATATTGCTAGAAAACTATTACTTTGAATGAACGTGCTGAAGTCACGAAGAAGACACAAGGTAAGCTTTTAGGATGCCCAACCTGGACAAACAATGGGCGACAGAAGACGATACGTGA
This sequence comes from Escarpia spicata, assembly GCA_963995525.1. Classification (NCBI taxonomy): domain Eukaryota; kingdom Metazoa; phylum Annelida; class Polychaeta; order Sabellida; family Siboglinidae; genus Escarpia; species Escarpia spicata. The sequence goes on from OZ023205.1 coordinate 5,589,509, forward strand.
GGCCGGTATGTGTGTCCGCAAGGGTATCACGACGGAGTGTCTGACTGCTCTCACAGGGGCCTGCCATCTACACACGCACCGGCCTAGTCTGACTGCTCTCACAGGGGCCTGCCATCTACACACGCACCGGCCTAGTCTGGCTGCTCTCTTTCTCTCGGCCGCCGTCAAGTGGTCACATCTGGCCGACCAATAAACCCTGACTAGGCATGCGCAAAACACATACACACACATGCAATGCACGTATGCGCGCACGTACCCTTCTCTCTTTGCCTCTCTTTCTGTCTGTCTGTCCGTCCGTCCGTCCCTCCCTCCCTCCCTCCCTTCCCCTCCCTTCCCCTCCCTTCCCCTCCCCTCCCTTCCCTTCCCTCCCCTCCCTCCCTCCCTCTCTCCCTCCCTCACTTACGCGCGCGCGCATGCATACACACACGCACGCACACACGCACACACGCACACACGCACACACGCACACACGCACACACGCACACACGCACACACGCACACACGCACACACGCACACACGCACACACGCACACACGCACACATCTTTGACCTGTGCATGTGAAAGGCAATTCTAAACCAGACGTAAGACAACATCCATTTGGTATGAACTACAATTGACAGGGAACGTCATCCAAGTTGATTCGCTTGAAAACAACAGCATCTGACGCTAACGCAACTGCAAGTCGGCGATAAGAAAAAAATCAATTTTTGTACAGCTTTTGTATTACGACAGATTTGCAATTTTGTTCATGTCTGGCTCACGTTTTTCTTATGTTTTAATAGGACAACCAATACAATCAACGGGGTTCGAATTAGGACAAAGGACAATTTCAGCTCGAGTGTCCCAGTTTCTTAGACACGCCAAATGTGTTTGGTTGACATCCGCATTTTGTTTAAAATGTTCTATAAATCCGTATAAATGGGAATATATTTTCATTGGTTAACTCTCCTAAACAAGTTTCCTACACCGATTGTGTGTGTGCACTATATATCAGGCTATACAAATATCTATTTGTACATCAAATAATATTCGATATGTTTGCTTTGTAGGCATATAAAAACTTGTAGAATAAAATCTATGTTTTTGTTATAGTTTATCATTAAATGTTACATTTGTGTGGAAAAAGCAGACATAATTTATCATGATTTTTCCTACGTTGTGCTTCGCTGTAAGTCACAGTTTGCGAGTAATGGTTCCCAGAGAAGTTGATGTGGTGTCCGGTTGAACAAGTTTGCCAGAGGTGCTTTGAGCATTCCTGAGGACCGGATACTGAGGTGTATTAGACCTTACCATTACCCTTTATTGCAGTGTTTGTTGAAGGTGCAGTGTCCGGTAGTGCTATCATAAAATCACACACACGCGCGCACACACGTATTTGGTTCATTAAAACATAGTTGAACGGTCATAATGATATAATATATACAGTTTGTACTATCTATCGACGGTACGCTGGACAGCACTGGACAGCAGACGGGAAGCAGCCCAAAGAAAACAAAAAAGAGAACAGTCATCTAAAAGGAGCTGCCAGCGTGTTGCCTGAGAAGGGCTGCAGACAGACACCAGTGACGTGCTCTCGTGGAACCGTTATGTGCCTCGTGGGGCACGGAGAGGATTTATTGAGTGAGTACTATCTACATAGTTATAATATTAATACTGTAACAGCTGGGGCAGCCCGGCAGTATCCTCGCCCAAGTGTCGAGGTACACTCGCCTCTATCTACGTCCATTCGCCTCCTTGCACCACAGACCACTGATCTATTAATTGACGATGCATTTCATGAAAACACAAAGGTAGTTAGTTAGAGTTATTTACACTTTTATACTTACTTACATGTATCCATTAAATTTCTCTACCTGTCGGAGACAAATAGAAACAGTAGACCAACTGATTGGGCGATACTCTGGTTGTATGAAAAGTTTTTCGGAAAATATCGGCATCCGAAAAAGTAAGTAATGCAGCTCTTTGTAGTGGTATCAGCTGGAATACATTGTTTTATGATAAAATACTATCAGATTCTACGGTTAATGGTTTCAGAATGTTTTTGTTTGTACTGTTCTTATAAAATATATTATTAATATAATTATTATCTTGTTATCATTATTATCTTATTATCCCACGTCTTCCACTCTCCGTCTCTGCTGGTAACCCACATTCTCACGATAACAGATGAGAGCATATCAGTGACTAAATCATTATTCGTTAGACGATCTTTGCTGTGGAAAGAGTGCCGCCAGCAGTCAATATATAGGATTGATGTTTGCTGTGGAAAGAGTGCCGCCAGCAGTCAATATATAGGATTGATGTTTGCTGAAAAATAGATTTCATTGACGAGTGCGTGACACCAATACAAGAATTATTGACAGTCTTAAACACAAACGTATAGTAAGGGACGCTTCTTGATTACAAAGCTAAAAACGAATGGCCCCAATAAATTTGGGAAAGTTCAACGAGCTTTATCATGCCAGAAAATGTGAAATATTGTGCAGAATCGACGAGACGCCATAGCAACACATGTGACACTGCGTCCAATTTCAGATTCGCCACGATATATGTCGGCAATCTGGAATCGAACGCGGGCTCGAATCAGCCGACGAAATGAAAAACGCGACATTGCTTTATAGAATTAAAAGTCCCCAGTCGGGCTTGCTGGCTCCGGTCGTGTCATCTCTCATTCTGTCCGTGTTCAAGTTCTAACCGATAAGTCCCGTCGTTAATTGTTAGCAAAAAATCATGTATTATTATTTTATTAGTATGTGCACTTTCGCGTGGCAGACGTGATGTAGTTCGCGTCTGTTTCGCTTGTGCCATTCCGCACGAAATGTACCATCACAGTTCCTTTGTAGAAGCGGAATAAATATATATATAAATAAATAAAAAATCATGTATCACGTTATTAACAGTGTGGTGTGTGTGTTTGCGCGCGCGTGGTAATGTATGTGTATACGTGTATGTACAGTTGTGTACTTGCATGTTATACATGTGTACATACACGCGTGCACACATGTGTATGGGGTGTATATTTATATGTGATTGTGTGTGCGCGCGCGCGCGTGTGTGCGTGCGCGTGTATGTATGTGCGTGCGTGTATGTGCGTGCGTGTATGTGCGTGCGTGCGTGCGTGCGTGTGTGTGTGTATGTGTGTGTGTATGTATGTGCGTGCGTGTGTGTGTGCGCGCGCGTATATGCGTGTGCTGCGCGCCAGCAAAATGACAAGGTCGATATTCGTAAACGGGTACGTTTTAAAATTGTGGTTCATAAAACACATTTAGGTTGGTCAATATGTATATATAATATAAACGTCATGGCCTTATACTACACGACAGTAGTTTATGGTGACACGAACGACCGGACATTGTACGAAAACATAACGAAGTATATGGGCAGATTTATCGCAGCATTAACACGAATGTAGTGGTTGTAAAAGACGAGGACTAAACGGTGAGAGAAATATACTAGAGAGGGATGGGGGGAATTTGGGTCAACACATATGTAGAGCTGACAGTTTAAAGTGTCCTGCTTGACTACTTTGAAATTAAATGTGATTAAAAACGTAGACACCAACTATTTGGGTCGCAGTTTCGAATTCCATAAGAAAAACAATTTGATCGTTTTGATAGTTTGATCGTTTTGTATTATATGTATACATGTATATATATATATATATATATATATGTGTATATATATATATATATATATATATATGTATATATATATATACATGTATATATATATATATATATATGTATATATATATATATGTATATATATATATATATATATGTATATATATATATATATATATATACATGTATATATATATATATATATGTATATATATATATGTATATAAATATATATATATGTATATATATATATATATATATATATACATGTATATATATATACATTCTTTTCTATTTTGCATAATACTAATTATTTATTTCGCATATTAAATTGGCGACTGCACAGTTTTAAGCTATGCTATGCTTGTAGTCACTAAATTTCATTTCAAACATACACACACGCACACGCACGCACGCACGCACGCACGCACGCACGCACGCACGCACGCACACACACACACACACACACATCAGTATATGTGGTGACATACTATAAGAGTATAATAGTATGCGTCCAACGCGTGGTGACATCTGATGGTGGTAATGGCAGTAAAGACATTGGTATGCAGCATCAATTATCCAAACGCCGTTATGTGGCGCCACCGTCTGTTGCTATCCCAACCTCCTGGTAAACCCATCCTCGCAAGCCAGGGCTGTTTGCCAAGCAAAACTAGCCCTGGCAGATCTCCTACGCGAAGTGCGGAAGTTAGCTGAGTCAAACTAGTAATTGACTTCGCCAGTCGCGACTGCCTCACCCGTGAGAACAGCGCAAATACCCACTCCAATTGGAAGACGGATAAACGACTTCTGGGAATCCCAGCTGAGCGGTATTGTGTATTCGAATAATTGCTTCTACTTCCTAAACATTGCATGTAACACGAGCCACGGTTGGTTAAAATTAGTTTTATTATGACCACCTGACCTGCCGCCAACCACTGATCTAGTGAGCGATTTCATAGGCTGAGCTTAAATTCAAAAGCTAAAGCGATCAGCCAGGGTGTACTGCTGGCTGGCAAACCAAGCCTGTCTTGGAACAAGTCACAACATAAAACGAAATTTGCCCTGTTCATGTTCTGTACCACCACCCGTTACGCCCCAAGATGGCGTTTCTGCCGTTGCGTTGACGTTCGTCTCGATCCTAGAACACTTCACTGCTACTGCGTACACACGTAACTTCCCGGTTAGCTGTGACGCAGCGAATGAATTGTCGTTAGAAACTCTTATATGTGTTTGTTATGGTAATTGCCAACAAATCAAGTCGAAAATGTAGGCGTACAGTTGTGTTGGTAAATTAGGCATAGTACAAATTAAAACAAATACATCGCAATTATAATTGCAATTTTTAAGTTGATAATGTCGATTATGATTACAATATGTGTCCTTTGTAAATAAATGTTGCTCGAGCAACTTTACTATTTTCAATATTTTTAGAAGACGACTGTGCCAATACTGTTCATTGCAATAAAATTTAGTACCGCTCATTGACCAAACGAAGTCATACCATTGAGAGTGGTGTGCATCGAGTTTTAACCAACTTTGAAGGCGTGATGCAAAGCCTGTTACATAGTAGATTGTACACGATTACAATAGAGTGTCGTAGGAGGTCTGTATAGCGTGCATGAGGGGAATGAAGACGGACAATTGTAAGGTTTTCGAGAATCACATCGAAGAAGTTGATTATGCCTTCGACCGATATTGGACCAGTCGGGGTGTCCTATGTTGAACCACTGGTCCAATATAAGACACCCGTGGTCCACTATACGTACCATCCCAACACACATGATTTATGAAAATGTGTTATATTGAAGTTTCTGCATGTGTATATTAGACTCCTATTTATGGTTGGGGCTTTGTTGAGTAACAGGGGAGGCCTACATTTTTATACACGGGTTATATTATTTTCTGAAATATTCACTTTGTTGGACAGTTTTGCTGGAATATGCGGGAAACTAAAAAACAAATAATATTTGTTTTTTCAAAACGCCTCATTATTTTATTGATAATATAATAATAATAATAAGATAACTTCTATTGCGCCTAAATCCTTGGAAACCAAGCTCAGAGGCGAATAAAAACAAAAGGGTTGGTCAATCTCAAAATCCATAAGTAGTTTTCCAGTTGTCAATAGATGGGTCAAGGCGCTAGGGAGCTACGGTGGATAAGCAAGGTTGTAAAGATACGTTTTTAAATGACGACGAAATTTTGTAATATTTTCAACTGATCTAACACTAAGAGGAAGCATATTCCAAAGAGTTGGTGCAGCAACAGAAAAAGCCCTACTTCCAATGTTAGTATTGACTCTAGGAACAAAAAGTAGGTCAGAACTAGATGATCGAAGCTGGATAGGTTTTCTTACAGGAGTAAGCAATAAATGCAAATAAGATGGTTGCTTATTGGACAGTGCCTGGTATGTAATGGTACAGATCTTAAATATTATACGATATCGTACAGGAGCCCAATACAAAGACTTCAAAAGCGGTACAGAGCGAGAAAAACGAGGAGATCTTGTAACTACTCTTGCTAGACAATTTTGGACACGCTGAAGTTTTGGGATATCCTTGCTAACGATATTATAAAGGAGGGAATTGCAATAGTCAAGTCTGCTGCTAACAAGCGCTGTTGCAATAGTCTTAGCAACAGAAAATGACATATAACGGCGAATACGGCGAAGATCACGAATATGATCAAAACAGCAGCGACATGTTTGAGATATGTGTTGTCGGAAATTGAAGTTACTATCAAAGATCACTCCTAGATTCCGCACCACAAAATACGCGTAGGGAAAAAACCATCCAGTTTACAACGCTGCATTTGAGTATCAATAATGATCAATTCAGTTTTATTTGCATTTAATTTCAACTTGCTGTCAGTCATCCAGTGGAAGATATCTTGAAGGCAATCACGAAGTTGGTTAAGGGAGCGATTTGTATCCGGGGTAGCCAACGAAATGTAGATCTGAGTATCATCAGCATAAAGATGATGATCTAAGTTATGTCTTTGTATAACAGAGCTTAGTGGCGTGATGTAAAGAATAAAAAGCAAAGGCCCAAGAACAGAACCCTGGGATCGAACACCAAATAAAGCCGGCAGTGCAGCTGAAAAGCAGTTCCCAATCTTTATAGTGTTGTATCTATCAGTTAGATACGAAGAAAACCAGCTTAGAGCTGTGCCAGATATGCCGTACCACTTTAATAGACGTTCAATGAGAATGCTGTGATCAATCGTGTCAAACGCGGCAGAGAGATCTAGTAAGGTAAGTGCAGTCACTTTACCATTATTAATGTTCAAGTTAATGTCATTATGAACCTTTAAGAGGGCAGTCTCTGTTGAATGAAACTGTCTATATGCTGATCGTGACACATTAGTTAAGACATCTGTACTAATGTGAGACCTTAGACGACTTGCTACAACCTTTTCTAGTATTTCGGAAATGAAGCTGAGATAAGAAATAGGTCTATAACTGTTTAGGTCTTGTTTAGGCAGAGATGACTTCTTAAGAAGTGGTGTGACATGGGCGTATTTAAAATCATCAGGAAAACAGCCAGAGAAAGTTATGCATTTATAATATTTGTTATAGGTCCAATTAGTGTATCGAGACATGCTTTTAGCAGTATTGTTGGAAATGGATCAAGTGCACAAGATTTATTTGGGGATGACATAATTATTTTCCTAACTTCATCAACTGTTGCAGGTTCAAATGATACAAGTTGAGAATTTACTTGTGGAAAGTCCACACTGACATTACTTATATTATGACGTGGGAAAGCAGAACGAATAATACTGATTTTATTCTTGAAGTGACTAGAGAACGAATCACATAGAGGCTTAATTGACACATGATCAGGTAGCGATGGAGTAGGCCGTCTGTGTAGAATGTTATTGATGCAGTTCCATGACTGACGCGGATTATCAGACTTATTTATGACCATATTTGTAAAATAATCTGATTTAGCTTTAGCCATTTGTCTGTTACAGAGGTGTCATTGCTTAGAATAGCGCGATCTATCTAATGGCGAGCGTGATTTGCGCCATACACGCTCTAAATAACGACGACGCCTTTTAGATAGTATAATTTCGGAAATCATCCATGGAGCCGGTGGCCTTTTTGACACCCATTTGGATTTTATAGGTGCACGTTTGTCAAGTAATGCATTGAGTACTTGACAGTACTGTTTATATAAGTCAGATGTTTTTTTGGATCTGTGATAAGGTCAGATATAAGGATATCAGCCATTAAAGCTGTAATGTCAATCCTATGAATGGCTCTGTAAGACACATTGTGTTTCGATTGTAAAGGGGCTATAGAACCGTTAATATTGGCAATGACAGTATGGTGGTCTGATAACCCATCTGAAACAGTAGGTGCTTGGATATTATTACAAGTTGAACGGGTTATCAAGAGGTCAAGCCAATGGTCATGTATATGTGTCGAAAAGGTTGTTTCAAATCAAATGATGCCAGAATATCATCAAACGTAGTTGTAGTTGAAGAAGGTATATCCAAATGTAGATTAAAATCACCAAAAATGTAAAATTCTGAATGAATAACTGCCAGATTTTCCAACATATGCTTAAAGTCTTCAAAGAAATTGGCCGGATGTCCTGGAGGGCGATAGATACAAACAAAGTTCAGCACAGATGGACTCAAAACTAGAGAATCCAGGGTTAGAATGTAATTTAACTTTGAACTGCTGTGATATAAGAAAGCCAACACCACCTCCACGGCCGACTAAACGTGGTCGATGGTGAAAGGTGTAACCAGAAGGGAAAACGTCAGCAATGCATGCATGTGTATCATGTGATCTGAGCCAGGTCTCAGTTACAGCTAGAATGTTTATTTTCTTTGAAATTAATCAATCACAGGCTGTCTTATCTCGTACAGATCGAACGTTTGTAGTGGCCACCCGAATGTTTCGTCTAACAGATGGCCCAGGATTGAGACTTACATCTCCTGCTAGTAATAAAATTATTGCTAATTTCAATGTTGGCGTAGAGCGGGGATTGGCAGTAACTTTCTATTATAACAAACTTGAAGGCATGGCAGACTATGCAAAATTGAAATAGAATGATGAATTTTAGTGTGATTAGGAAAAAGAACATTAAAATGATTAGATCTCAATGGTTTGCATAAAACAAAATCGATATCCCTTACAGCAACAGAGCAAGACAAGCAGAAAACACCCAATAGGAATAATGGTGACATAATTATGTTAAATTATTATCATATTTAGTAGAAAATAATAGACCAAAACCATATCATTTTATATCATATAGATAATAAATAGTAAAGAATGTTAAACCCAGAGCTAAGGCTAAGCCTACGGCGTAACTGCCGTAAGTAAAAACTAAATTATATTTACAAGATCAGTAGAGTCTCAATTTTAACAATAAAGCCTACTTTATTTAATTAGAAAATGTTGAACCGGGGCCAACTCCGGTAACTAAATTGAGACTTACAGGCCTATTAAGAGAGGAAGAACTATTTATATTTATTATAATTCACTCAGTCAGCCGTAGCCATAGTCTTAGATAGGCAGAAACTGACTGTAGTATCAATCACTCAATGGCAATTAACTGCACCATGATTCCTTTTTAAATACCGTATTTATTGTAATAATATAAAATGCCAATAGTAATCTAAAAGGTCAATTGAAAAAACCCACAGGCAGCACACGTTGCTTAAAGTTTGATAGACATGACTATTATTTTCACAGACAAGCAAGAATGTGAAACTGCCTCTTATTTTGTTATCCATGATCAATAATTGCATTACCGTGGCAACATTTTAATTTTTTGTTAGCGAAATCTCACCACATATACCAACATTTGATTGGTAAGTTTATGAGCTTTGTAAAATGTAAAGGTTTGCATATGTGGCACGTATACTTAACCCGTAGCAAGCATCATAAGTCGATCACCCTCATTTGGGCAAAAACATCCCGTATTCAAACCTAGCCCCTCCTGTCAGAACGACCAAAACTAAAACATGGGTTTATTTAGTTTTAGATACAAAATACCATTATTATTATTATATTATATCAAGGAAATACTTGGGATTGTCGCATCTGTTTGATTGATTGAGGCTACAAATTATATTTTCCAGAGGCAAATACGGAAAGTGGACCCAAGAGGAACTGGATAGAGCGGTCATGTCATTCACAAATGGAGACGCCGGCCTCAACGCAACTAGCTGGACCTATGGGATTCCGAAGGCTGCGCTGAAGCGGCACTTTAACAACAAAAAACAAAATCGCTAATGGTCCGAGAAAGTATTTTGGTCGCCCTTGCACTCTGCCGGCAGAGTTGGAGAAAATGCTGGTGGAGCATGTTTTAGAACTGGAGAATATGCTGATTGGTATGACCAGGATAGATTTGATGGATATGGCATATCAGTTGGCTGAAGCGAATGGGATAATAAAAAACAAGCAGCTAGCAGACACTGGTACCGTGATTTTATGAGGAGACACCCTGAACTCTCCCTCCGTCAAGCCGAGGCAACTTCTATTACGAGAGCCAAAGGGTTCAATCGTGAGAGTGTGCATGAGTTCTACGATAAACTAGAAACTTTGGTTGATACGTACTGATTCAATGCTACAAACATCTTTAACGTGGATGAATCGGGTATAACAACTGTGCAAAAGCCTGGCCGGATCCTTGGGAAAAAGCAAATCGGAAATCTTACTAGTGGTGAGAGAGGCTTTACTACAACAGTGGTGTGTAGCATGAGTGCAGGGGGCAACAATGTTCCACCAATGATAATTTGCAGGCGTAAACGCATTATAGAATCACTGGAAGCGTCAAAATGAATAACGAATCAGGCTGGATGAACAGGAACTCTTCGTTGTCTGGCTGAAGCACTTTATATATCATGTTGGCTGCACCAAAGACAAACATGTTATGTTAATTCTTGACACACACGAAAAATACTGAAGCAGTCCATTACGCCGGGGACCATGGGGTCGTCATATTATATCTTCCTCCACACACAACGCACCGATTGCAACCCCTTGGTTTTTTTTTTTATAATAAACCTATTACAATGAGGAATGTGACACTTGGCTGAGGACCAAACAAACTACAGTCACCATCTCCTCAGTCTGCCGTATTTTCGGAAGGGCATACGTACGCTCTGTTTCCATGGCAACTGCTGCCAATGGTTTCAAGTGCACAGGCACTGTCTACAACGACCAGTGCATGTCTGCGTTGGAGAGAGTGTATTTGAATTTGGGACGGAATTTCAGGAGTCTGGTGCAATTATGGTCGAATACATAAACCTGAGTGAAGATGCTGGTCACTATGAAGCATTAGTCCCAATCACGGGGCAGCTGACTGATCAACCAGAGCTGGTTAGAAAGGTCACCACTCCTGCAATGCTGTCTCCCATCCCAAAACCTGCGATTTCTAGGGTCCATAGAAGAACCACCAAGTCGGAAATCATAACCTCCAGTCCCTATAAAAAACTTTAACAACAGAAGTCAAAAGGCACAAAAGTAGGCATAACTCAACAGTTGGTAAAATAAATAGAAAGACAACAGATCCAATTAAGATAAAAAAGACAAAAACGGCAGCTTTCTCCTGCCAGCCAAAATGAAAAAAGCGGTCAATGTGACAACGAGTCTTGGTACTGTGAAACGAAGAGCGAAAAGAAACCATGGTGAAATGTGTACACTGTGGGATATGGATACATATGAGTTGTGCTGGTGGCCTGCCCTATAACTATCGATGTGACATGTGTCAGTAAAAGATCGTATTCCTAATTTGGTGATCAGGGACCATCAATTACTGACTGGTATCTTTTTGCCATTACTAGACACTCTACTGGCCATTATTCCGTTGGTTTGTTCGTTTATCCGTGACAGACTCTATCATGACAATCACTTCGTTGGCGTATTCTTGTATTCGTGACAAGATATTATTGTCTGTTCTCAGTTCAGAATTAAATTGTGTCAAATCTATTTGGCGTTTAGTCGTCACATGTCATTTGTATGCTCACTGGAACGCCGTAGTTTTCGTGATTTATGCATTAAACGACTATCTTCTTATAAGTCTGAAGTGGGTGCTGCTGAACCTTGGTTTCTTTCAAAGCATCAAGACAGATGACGTATTGGACCACCTGGTCCAATATCAGGACCACTGTAGTCCAATATATGTCACCCGTTACCAATTACGAAAAACACTTTTTTGCATTTTATGGAAAGAAATAACAAATGCATTGACCCTATTTCCTGCTTGCACACAGAGCTTGTAGTAACTCGTGGCCTGATCCTTGATAATCCTCGATATCAAGTACAGGAATGGAGAAAGAGGGCTCGGAAGTTAGGGGGTTCAATATCGGTGCACTTCCCCTATGCAATTAACGAGTGAAAACAATCGATATGGCCATAACAGAGGGTGGTCTTTCTCAAGACAAACGCACAGACGGTGCTTGTTTAATAAATCCTTCATATGCTTGAGCGTGTTGACAAGACGGCATGCTGATATGGACATTGCGCGTCTTCGGGTTCAACAGCAGTCACGGAGGCTCGCAGGCCAGGTTAAGAAAATGGTGAACCTTGGGCAAGTTTGTTTACTCTACATTGCTTCAGTTTACTCAGCTGTATGAATGAGAACCTGGCTATGGATAGTGGTGGATATTTGTGTACGAATAGTTGTCGCGCAAAATTGCAGCGTGGCTGAATGCTTCCCAGAGAAGTCAAGATGGTGTTCGATTGAACAGGTCTGCCAGGGAGTAAAGTGTAAAGCGCTTTGAGCAGTCCTGAGGACTGGATACTGCGCTATATAAGAACTAACCTTTTGCAATGTGGTCACATATTTTGCAGACTACGACTTATTTGTTGAAATAAAACATTTCATTGTCACAGACACATAATAATATTGACACAATAATAAACAGTTCAAGTCCATTATAACGTGACTTATCAGGTAGTTTTTATTCAAACATAATTTCTGTAGTGCATACAACACACTTATGTATAGGAGCTAGCCGTTAACCCTTACATCGATCTACCACTAGTGGCCGTGAAAGACAACGCTGCGGCCCACACGCTGTTTGATGTAGATTTGCCTAACTCACTGCAGTGGCAAAGACACGCATAACAATGTGGTGTGACGTCACAACAAACATTCTGACCAATGAGTGGTATCTACCAAAACACCAACTGGGCTTAAAATAAAACAAATATATATGAACGATTTTGAAGTATGTACACTTCAAGTTACCTCATTATGGTACAACTGCATATACTTTAAAAATAATCTAAATTAATTAAACTACCATAACGTTGATCACTTGTTAAATGGAATGGTGACATTGACCTTCAATGAATTCTGGACCACAGTACACCGCTGAGCAAATACCAAATGTGACTCGTACACATGTTGTACCATCACGTACACACAGTAGAGCAATCAAGTGAGACAATGGGTGTATGGCCAACGTAATTATACAAATAAATAACGATGTTTACAGATATGAAATGATACCATATACATCATACACATAGAGAACATATAATGCTAAATAATACAAACAATTATTACCATATATACCCGGTACTAAAACATCTCATTTTCCTTGTAACATCGCAAATATTGATTGTGACATGTTCTGCTAATAGAGAAATTAATAGCTTGTTAACATCGCTTCTCAATTACAGTATTTGTTTTATAAAAAAAAAACTATTCTAAACATTCCAAAGCAACGTTTTATGTAAAAATTTAACCGGTTATACAAATGTTGGAGATATTTACTATAAATTAGCAACATCTGCCATAGATAGTAACCTCACATGGTAAACGTGAACGACACATGAAGACATAACACAAGTTAAAACAAACCACTACACACGTGCCAGTGAAAAAATTTGCTCTGCACCGACTGGCTTTCTGCACACGATGCAGGAACCAGCTGGCAGGTTTTGTTGAAGTGCCTACAACATAATGACAACTAAAGTCATATATCGGAATGAAAATTTTATATACAGAACACGTTTTTATCTAGTGCTAATGATAACTTAAACATCTAAACAAAATAACTACAAATGAATAATTTACCTTTCTTTCCTGTGAGTGTTCATTAAGAACAGCTAATTTACTGCCATGATAAATATGTAGAATTAAATATATGTCGATTACGACTGTGTTTGGCTTTAAACATTCAGACAATCGTCAATCATACTACACTGTATATACATCAAACACAACAGTATCTAATAATAACAGTATTGTCTAAGTATGCAATCAAATTGCTAGGCTAAGAATAAGGAATACAATATACTAACAGTAAGAAATAAACTAAAATATACTCGGCAAAATTACCTTCCATAATATATATATATATTGATGACAAAAAAGCATAAGCAGAAAGGTCAATTGCAAGTGTGATTAGACGTAAGTTGTGACGTAATGGAGGTAAAAGTCTCGAGCAGGCGGCGCAGTGTTACGGTCAGTTGTGTTGACCAGGCTAACAGCAGAAGATAACACTTTACTGATTTATGTAGTTAACCCATCAAGTAGTTCTGCCATCATTGACTGCAATATGTATAAACGTGCGCACGCACGCATCACTCGTGCACACATGCAAATATGAAGACAATCCAAGTTGACTCCTTCATATAAAAATATTGATAACAAAAACATGTTTCTATAATTTAGATTAAATATATCATATATTAATATGTCTCTACCACGTGAACTAATATTAATATTTGACAAGACCAGTCCATGTTGTTTGAGATTATAAAACACATTTTCTGGTATGTTTTGACAGTTGTTGTTGACAAAGTGTGGACGATTTAGATACAATGTTTCTTTGTTTGAGCTGCACTGACTTCGACTGTTGCTACAATGTGATACATTTAAGGCTGAGTTTACAACAATCAGTCTGAGCTTGGGTAAATCCGTTGTACACAACACGAGGGGTAAACATCATCGCTACCTAATTTATAACGCCACAACTTAACTACGACTGTCTAAATAAACACAAACACACAATACGGGGACATTTGTCACATCTGGCGACACTGCGACATAATTTAACAGCGTTTTCGGGAGTCGAACCCTTTCTGGGGCCTTCAGACCCATAAAGTCACTGCCCTGATATGACGTTGGTGTATCGCAGGTTATAACCCCCGAGCAACAAGGGTCGGGTTCTCTTTGACAAAGCGGGATAAACCGAGGAAAGGAGGGTGAATGACCAGGACTAAGTTAATTGATCTACTTACCAGCCATACTCTGTCACCAAACTTGTCCTCCAGATGACGGCAGGTGTCACGTGACAGAGAACAGCCGTAGAGACTGGAACATAATTAGTGACTGTCTTCGATTACACTCATTACAAGGCACAATTACAACAACATTAAATTTACGACTACAACTTCCGGTGTAATTATTTACCATCAATTACGCGTGGATTCGTAAAGAAACGTGGGCTTTCTAATTGTAACTTGACCACGAAACAGATCCACTTTTGGTGATCTTCTAAAAGACGACAAATTAGCGGTGCAACTGTCAAAGTTTGTCACGTAGGTGTGTTTAGTTTAGTGACACATGAACTGACACATGTGTTGTGTCAATGTCAACACACATATATAAAATGGCTTACTTACATGAGGGTTAACCTCCTCCATGCCCTCAGCGTCTCCGTCACGTGACCATCTACAGACGATGTCAACTTGCCGTAACTTGTCTCAACATCTGTAAATTGTAAACAAACCTTTGAGTTATAATTTGTCGTCAAAACTTTGTTTATTTCGGTGGCTGTAAAAGTTAATTGTCTGAGATCGACGCAAACATCAAAACTAAACGAGTCATATAAAATGTCACTAAAGACAATAAACTGATTTGACACATTGAGTCGCACAAATTTGCGATGTTTTGACGGGACATTTTTGTACCAAAGTTAAAAAGTAAACAACTGACAAAATAAACTCGATCAGCCACAACAAAGTGTCAGTTTCAGAGTGATCATATTGGGGTTATTTATGTTGGGGTAAAATGTAGTCACACAGACACATGCAAGCAAAGGCAACAAAACTGAATGCATTCGCATCAAAAACTGGCCTAAAAATCAATAAAAAGAAAACTGAAGTACTGAGGATCAACAGCAAATGCAACAACAGAATAGAGATTGATGATCAACAACTGAATGAAGTAGAGAAATATACATACCTGGGCGCAAACGTCAGCAAGCAAGGAGGAGGGGATGACGATATTAACAACAGAATACGAAAAGCAAGGACATCATTCATGAAACTCAAGCAGATATGGAACTCAAATGTGTACACATTAAAAACTAAACTCAGATTATACAATACTCTGGTCAAATCAGTGTTACTGTATGGATGTGAAACATGGAAAGTAAACAAATGCGACAACAAAAAACTTGACATTTTCCATTTCAACTGTCTCAGAAGAATTTTAAAAATTAGATGGCCAGTAATAATTTCGAACAAAGACATTGAGAACATAACAGCAGAAGAGAAGATCAGCACAGAAGTACAGAGAAGAAGGTGGAATTGGATCGGGCATGTGCTGAGAAAGAAGGCCCAAAACCACTGCCTGACAGCACTGACATGGACGCCGGAAGGAACAAGAAAAGTTGGTCGACCAAAAACAACGTGGAGAACCACAGTGGAAAAAGAACGGAAGCAACTGGGCTGGGCAACATGGAGCAAAGCCAGACACATAGCCGTTGACAGGGCGAGGTGGCGGAGTCGCACAGCAGCCTTATGGGCCACAAGGCCCGAAGAGGATAGGTAAGGTAAAATGTAGTCAATTACATAACATAAGGTAGAGGAATGCTACAAAGAAGTATAAATTCTACTATTTAATAAAACTAGACATGTACGTCTCTTACCAGAAATGTGTCAACCCGGGACACGCGTCCCGGATTGTCCGACACACGTCCCAAATGTGTCGTCTGTGAGGCAACACTGCCATCCTGTCAACAAGAAACATTTTCTTATTAATTCTGTTATGGCCTACGACAGACGCTCACATCAACATAAGTTACTTGACAATGTCACATCTTTCAACTGTTGTGTGACATTGTTGTCACCAAAGCTTGTATTTACCCTGGTGCTTTAAGGTGTCTCAACGACTGGAGGCCGTGACAGAGACGTGTGATGGCGGCTCTGTCACCAAAGATGGCATTGAAGTGGAGACTGAAAGCAAAAAGTATAAATTATATAAGTGATTCACCACTGTAAATTATATCTTTGAATTAATACAACTCACACAGTATCTAATTCACGACTCGTTAATTACATCATATCATATGTAGGGGACGTAGGGGCATGTCCGCACCTCGAGGCGTGTCCGCACACCCTATTATTGACGCATCACATAACATCTGGTTATTGGAAATGGAATCATATCAAACAGTAGCGTCTACCCCCCAAATTGACCATTTGCATGTTCTATTTAATTCGAGTTCCGTAAGTAAATAGTTATGAAATAAAATGTTGTTTTCGTAAAAACTGATGTAATTATACTCATATACTGTCATGTGTATTATATCAACAGTGAAGTGTGCATACGAATGTATAATTCCAAACTTCATTTTAACGGTGTTGTAATAGTGGAAATACAGCTTACTTTCATAAGCATTTTCGAACAATTCGGAAATGATCACATGTTGGGTGCTTGGGGCATGACCCCACGGACATACCCCACACACTGTGCAGACATACCCCACACACTGTGCAGACATACCCCACACGCCTGGGCAGACATACCCCACACTCTGTGCAGACATACCCCACACGCCTGTGCAGACATACCCCACACTCTGTGTAGACATACCCCACACGCCTGTGCAGACATACCCCACATGCCTGTGCAGACATACCCCACACACTGTGCAGACATACCCCGCACACTGTGCAGACATACCCCACACACTGTGCAGACATACCCCACACGCCTGTGCAGACGTACCCCACACGCCTGTGCAGACGTACCCCACACGCTGTGCAGACATACCCCACACGCCTGTGCAGACATGCCCCACACGCCTGTGCAGACATACCCCACACGCTGTGCAGACATACCCCACACGCCTGTGCAGACATACCCCACACGCTGTGCAGACATACCCCACACGCCTGTGCAGACATACCCCACACGCTGTGCAGACATACCCCACACGCTGTGCAGACGTACCCCACACGCTGTGCAGACATACCCCACATGCCTGTGCAGACATGCCCCACACGCTGTGCAGACATACCCCACACACCTGTGCAGACATACCCCACACACCTGTGCAGACATACCCCACACGCCTGTGCAGACATACCCCACACGCCTGTGCAGACATGCCCCACACGCTGTGCAGACATGCCCCACACGCTGTGCAGACATGCCCCACACGCTGTGCAGACATACCCCACACGCTGTGCAGACATACCCCAAACGCTGTGCAGACATGCCCCACACGCTGTGCAGACATACCCCACACGCTGTGCAGACATACCCCACACGCTGTGCAGACATACCCCACACGCTGTGCAGACATACCCCACACGCTGTGCAGACATGCCCCACACGCTGTGCAGACATACCCCACACGCTGTGCAGACATGCCCCACACGCTGTGCAGACATACCCCACACGCTGTGCAGACATACCCCACACGCTGTGCAGACATGCCCCGTTTGTTGGCGATTATATGTAACCTACTTAGATATACATTTAGACACGTCAATTGCTTAGTGCGGGTATTACTGGAAACGTCGATATTAGATACTACATGATGATTATTTATAATTACCTCACATAAATCATTCGCTGCTTCAATATGCATTAAACTGTATCATGTTGGCCTCACATTTTGCCACGTTGCATATCATTAGCCTATAGGTTAAACAACACTGCAACTGATCTAGGCTAACAGCTGGCGTGATTGCTTCAGGTGCACAATGGTGAGACGTTATAGGAAGAAAACCAACAAACAGTCATGGAGTGATGAAAACATGCGACTGGCTATTGAGCTGTGGAACAAGAGAGGCGTTGGATATCGCTAGATTGCGAAACAATTCAATGTGCCCTGGTCAACGCAGCGATATCGCATAAAGAATAAGAACAAAATCATAACCAGCGCTAAAAAATGTTTTGTAGGGGGGTTTAGAACCATCTTCTCTGAGGAACAAGAAGACGAATTGTGTTTGTACATCCTCCGTATGGAAGAGGTCTTACTTGGACTGAGCAGAGATGACATACAGCATGTCGCTTACCAGATGAAAACACAGGAAATTAATTCGTTATTCTCGAAAATGCCTAAAAGTGGTCTCATTTATGGTGCTACTACTTTTGGTTCTTAAGTTATTGCACAACCTTTCTCCGGATAGCGGCCATCTTGGTTTTGTCCGATATGACCGTCACATAGGGGGCTCAGCTTGGCTCCCATGGAGAAATGAAATGTCATGGCCATATCTAACGCTGGTCCAAAAATGGTGATTGTGGAAAGATGTGAACAATTATAACGATTAAGCCCCCTGACTATAGGGCTGTTACAATCTATCAAGGCGGGAGGGATGCAGGAATTTGGGATGGGCTCAGCTCAAAATTAACTGCATTTTAAAAGGGGTAGGATCCAAGTGTTGCACATATGGGGTTGGGTCCATTCTCAGTGTTCAACATTACGACAAAATTAATTTGGTGTACAAAATGTGCATTAAATTTAGGTGCAAATGATTGGAGGATGGAACAAATTCCTGTGAACAAGAATGTTCAAGACAACTAGGAGGCATTGATCTGTGCTGTGAAGATGTCAAGAATAATTTCTTCAGACCAATAAGAAATAAACATTCCCGTAATTTAACAACATGGTATTAGGTCGGGCAGCAAAGATTTGTTTTCCCTTATGCTGTTTGCATTTATACAGCAAAGCTAATCAATTATTATACCTGTCAACTCTCCCGTGAAATGTGGGAGTCGCCTGGAATATAGGTAAATCTCCCGGATTTTTTCTCAAAATCTCCAACAGCACCCCTATCTTCGAGACAGCGCGACACCATGGGAGATGTGCCAATACGTGAACCACTGAATTTCCAGCAAAAAATCTCCAATAGCACCCACCCCAATCTTCCTATGTTAAGAACCGAGATATAAGGGAAGCATGCTGAACCCTTGAGGAATCTGCCTGATTTCAACCAAAAAGTTGGCAGGTATAAATTATATATTTTCCTTGTCATGTTGTAAGAACTTCTAGGGTCAGGTATGTTTAAAGTGTCAGACGAGTATCAAAAAATACCAAAAAATTATTCTGGTACAATTTAACCATGGGAGTAGAATCTCCTATTTAGACACATCTGCCTGATTCACAGTGTGAAAGTTTTTGTCTCTTTATTGCTCTCACACAGACTGCAATATTTACACTTGTCTTTGACGTGAATAAATCAGACGGCGTACTGCACACAACAATGTAATCCACTTACTTGATCGTGTAGTGCCATCAAACATATAACCTACGAGCATGTCGTACATTGATCAGCAATGGTGCAGGAATCACAGATGTCAGCACAAGCTGAAAGCAGAATAACATGGCATTACACTGCGATGTCTCATCACCCCTCGGTTCCACTGTGACATACATCAAGATGGCTGCATGTTTATCTGCAAGGCAACCGGATAACGTTTACATGTGTCCGCTGTACAGCTCGTCTTTGTTCTGCAATGTAGAATATATTAACTGTGTGATATAGATTTCAATATGCATTTGCAGCACAGTATTTTAATTTTGTGAGTGCATTGTGCTATTCCGCTAATAATGCAGTTGTTTGTGTTGGACTCCCCATGATAATTTACGTGTAGGGAAGGACATCACTGCAAACACAACACACCATTTTGTCTATTGGTGTTGCACCACCAGCACAACGTACAACAAATAACGAATGTTGAAGTTGAACGTGTATTAATATCAAACACTGTAGAATGCAGTACATACCTTTACATGTCTTTGAAGTACTGTCATAGACTAAGGGTGACTTGCAAGAGTCATTGTCACACACGTTTGCCACAGAACACATGGAGTTGTCAGCCGCATATTCTACAACAAGCAAATAAACATCAGTTGAGCAGTCACAACAAGGAACAGTAGATGACACAGTCTCTCAAGACAGACATCAGCCATAGAGACAGGGAGAGGGGGAGAGAGTGGCACAGAGAAAGGAGACAAGGAGAGAGGGAGAGCGAGGCAGAGAGAGAGGAAGAGCGACGGAGAGAGAGGGAGAGCGAGGGAGAGAGAGGAAGAGGGATTCAGAGGGAGGGAGAGAGACCGAGGGGGAGAGAGAGAGGAGGGGAGAGAGGGGAGAGAGCGAGAGGGATGGAGAATGATGGAGAGGAAGAGAGAGAGACATACATAACATATAACATTCACATATTACAGACATTTCATTACCATCTTTCTGGTAGATGTCTAATGATCATTCCACCTCAATCTGAGAAGTCTTGCAGGAATAAACCTACCCTGTCGCCCCCTTACACTAACATATCATAACAACTTATGACACATTATTGTTAACTTTTCTGTAGTGGACTGCATGGAACATTACACAAGCCTTAGAGAGACGATGTTCTCGCTGACTGCAGATCCGTAGTCCTTCGCTCAGTTCACATGCAGTGCATTGAGCGATTTGATGTGCTCATCAGCAAGACATGTGGTTCTGCAACTGTCAACGATGCAAGGCATCAACTCTTCTCCAATGGCAGTCATCAACTACCCAGGCCGCCTCCTTCGAGCATATCAAGAGGTACTTGTTCCAAGCCTCTTTTATCTGGAAGCAGTCAACCGCTTGCCACCAGGCAATCACTGCGTTTTGTCAATAGGGATGGTAACAGGATGAGCGCAGCAAGCAATGGCTTCCTTTCTGGACCACTCTCGCCGACGCAAGTATGGCTTGTGGCCTCCTCCTACATGGTGGCTGCATGAAACGTGCAAGGGCAATTGAAAGAACTGCAGGGCAGGCCTTCATTGCACGGCATTGTGCAATAGCGAGGCTGGCTGCCTAAACAATGATGGCAAAGATGCTAACCATTGAAACTCTACTAATGGATAGATGGATGGTCGGATGATGGATGATACTGTTTAGGTACATTCATTGTATGTTTCGTTTCGACCCATTGATGGAATGATTCTGAACTATTTAAAAATTATATGTTCACAATAACGGTTGAAAAAATATCTGTGAATTTGTGGATCTAATTGACATATCATTGGATCATTCCATGTCAAATCAATCACTATTAGGCCATTTTTGTATCACCCGACTCCAATTTTGATTAAATTTAGCAGTTGTTGGCGCACATGAGAATATCAAAATAATTTTTTTTAAATCTAGGTCAAGTATTATTGATGATATAAGTCACTGAACTTTGACCTGATTCGCATACTAAATGTCACAATAATGCCCATAACTCTGCTGTTAATAAAGTTAGAAAAGCAAGCAATACATAATTGGAAAGCCAATAAACAAGCGCACATATGTATAATGTAACTAAAAATATCATAATTTGACTTTTGACCTCAGATACCCAAAAACATGTCCTCCGATTTGTTTGTTTTTTATACAGTATCCTATACTACTGCAGAAGTATCCATGAAAATATTAGAGTGGGCAAATAATAATGTTCAGAGATACATTAAAGTGAGTACACCCGGGGATGACAAATTCTACCAAGATGGCACAGGATAACTCACTTCAAAGATACAGTACCACTTCTGCTGTGTAAATCCATATATATATATATATGCTTACTAATTGTATAATTGTTATTCAATACACCAGGGATTATTGTTACGCAATAAGCCACCAGAGGGACTAGATCATGCACATGTACATGTCTACTATGCCTGTAAATTTATGTGATTGGTGGCATATAGAGCAACATTCAAACATTACAAATGAACAAATTTGATTGCATATTACATATGGTAAGCATTACAAATTGAATTGTATTGACAATTGCTCAGCTTCATGTGTGATGATTGCAGTTTCATTTGACTGAGAGATAATATATGAGACTCATGCATATTCATTGCACATGCGGCTGATGCTACAGAAACTGCTATGAAATAACTATTTAGTTAGCCTGTAACCATCAAGTCTACTAGTGATTAGTGACGGTGGACTGATCCACTAAAATAGCACCCGGACAAAATAAAGAAAAAAGACTTGCAAAATGTTTCTGCAGAACTGGTTTCAAGAAAGTAACATTGGGTTTGACCACACAACATAAGTTGTGTAGACAATGTCGTGAAAAGCTGGAAACACTTCTTGAAGTAACTTCGTCATCACCTGCTTCTTTATTCGCACCAATGTCTGGCCAAGAATCTGATCAAGGCCAAATATCTGATCAAGAAAGTACAGTTTTTGAAGAGCACGAACTGTCAATACTCAATGAATCATTGGATATTTTTGGTGAATCCCCACTCTCAAAATGGAAGTTAGGCCAGGAATCCTATGCTGCAAGAAAGATGCAAAAAATTAACAGCAGTGGTGAAGAAGATAAAATTAGTTGCACCTGAGAAATGCTTTGAACATGAGAAAACAGCTACTTCCGGTGAGAAAGACTTTGGTGAAATGATGGCACAGTAAAAGGACAAATTCCGGAAAACAGACAAGAGAAACGAAAAGATCAAATTATTGACTGTGATCCCAAAGAGTTGGACCATCCGGAAAACAGCAACACTCTTCAACACATCATACCTAATTGCAAACAGAGAAAACATTTAGTGAAAGAGAAAGGCATCATGAGTGATCCAGATCCCAAACCAGGAAAAAGCTTGTCCTCTGAAATCATCCAGTTTGTGGAAGCATTCTATTCTATTCTATGAGAGAAAAGACTTTGTCTCCATCTTTGTTCATGGTGAACGAGTCCATAAGCAAAAGCTACTACCAGGTAGTTCTTTGCATTTGCACAATTCATCACAATGGAAAATTAATGATGGTTGGTGCAAAACTCAGCAAACTTACCAAAAATGATCACACCCCACTGGTTCACTACAACCATTGTCTTTCACAACAACCAAGTCACGAATGCTTTCTGCAAAAATGTGTGTGGTGACTCAAGTGATTTGAATGAATGACTACGGATTACATTTGACAGCCAGGTAATCAAGGAAATTAAATTAAAAAAATAGATAACTACTGATCGATCAACACTACCAACCATGAAACTCAGTGCAGATGATTTGATCCATGAATTCTGCACCCAACTTGAAATCTTGCTGTGGCACGATTTCATAAGAAGATAGCAGTCTTCATGTCTAAGGGACACTCGTGAATCACTTCAGCCAGGCCATTTTCTTGTTGTCTGTTACTTTGCAGGAAACTACTCTTTTCGTCCTGCAAGATGAAGCAAAATCGTTCCCTTGGAATAATGCACAGGCACCCATTTGTTTGCTACTATTGTAAAGCTGGTAATGACTGTGTGTCACATGTTAGTTATGTTGTCATTTCTGACTGTAACATACATGACACCATTACTGTGCACCTGTTCCAGAAAAACCTCATCAGCAGCTCTTTGAATTTGCATCAGCCCATTTTCCTGCTATCAAATTCTACTTTTCGACCACAGAAGAGTACTACGAAGAAACAACTCTTCTTGCAAGCCATATGCATAGCGAAAACAATAGCAGGAACACAGAAGCTACACTTCATCAAGCAATTATCACTTAATGATTTGGAAGTAGCAATATATTTTACATGTTCCATAAGAAGAAAAGAGATTGTGACAGCCCAGTGTGATGGTCTCAGTCTTGTGGATATCAAAGAGTATCTGATGGCCATCTATGATGGAAACTGGTGGGTGGTATATGTAATGGATGTTATTCCAGTTGATAAAGAGGCTGAACTGAACTTCCTTCACCCATATGGACCATCACCATCATATTGCTACCCACAACACAGTGACACTCATCATGTTCATGTGGGTGATATACCAATGCATATTCACCTGACAACCGACACTGGTTGGACCTACAAACTATCCAGAGGACACAAACAAAGTATATGAGGCCCTGCAAAGAATTTGAATGCATGTTAAGAGAGAGACTACAGCATGTGAGTATATACTCATTTCATTATAAGGTACCCTTTAGCAGCTTGTTAAGTGATCTAAAAAAGGGGAACTAAAAAATTCAATGTTGCATCCACTGATCTATAGACCAAATGTAAGGTGTACTTTATTTAATGTATCTCTGAACATCAGTATTATTTGCCCACTCTAATAATTTCAGGAACTCTTCTGCAATAGTACAGGATACTGTAAAATATATAAAAATGGGAAGATACATTTTTGGGTATCTGAGATTAAAGAAACAACTCTTCTTGAAAGCTGTATGCAGAGTTAAAACAATAGCAGGAACACAGAAGCTACAATTTTTCAAGCAATTATCACTTAATCGCTTGGAAGTAGCAATATATTTCACATTTTCCTTAAGAAGAAATGAGATTGTGACAGCCCAGCGTGATGGTCTCAGTCTCGTGGATATCAAAGAGTATCTGATGGCCATCTATGATGGAAACTGGTGGGTGGCATATGTAATGGATATTATCCAAGCTGATGAAGAGGCTGACCTGAACTTCCTTCACCCACATTGACCATCACCACGACACAGTATCCCGAGGACACAGAACAAGTATATGAGGCCCTGCAAAGAATCTGAATATGTTAAGAGACAGACTACAGCATGTGAGTATATACTCATTTCATTATAAGGTACCTTTTTGGTAGCTTTTTAAGGTAGCTGCACCGGCTATCATGTTAGTTGATTTCTTTATTTGTTTCTTCATAGAACATTAGTAGGTGTCAGTATGAACGTGTGTACTATTAATAAAAAACCAAGGCACCATCACCATATGTCACCAATCAGTCCTTTAAAAACTAGTATTTTAGTGTCTGTGGAAAGTCCCTTCACATTCTTGGAAACTGACGATGTTTCCGTAGTGACGATCAAGTGTGAACATTTGCAATGACATGTGACTGACCCCAGAAGGGTCAGTCACATGTCAACCTTGTCTACTGCAACAACTTCAACACATGGCCCTTCGTAACACAATATCATGAGACAACTTGGTGGGAAAACCTTGGGGGGAAATCTCAGTAATAGAAGTGTCTATCAAATTGTGTTGAAATAAGCCACATGCCAGTAACAAAAAGTCACATTTCTAAGCAAAAAACAAGCATCTGGTGACAGTTGTATTATTGCTAACAACCAGGAAGTATTACTTAATGTAACTTTTTTTATAAAACTACAATATTTACAAAGCCATAACTTGGCTTAAGAACTCGACTCGTGTTTACCCAAAATTGCACAGGATGGTTTTATGTTTGGTGAAGGGGTCGTGCCAAAAATGCAGTACGGATTTGTGCTGTCTTTCAACATTGTAGCAAAACGTTTATGAAGCCGTATCAAACTTAATATGCATTTGTTTACAAAAAAACCATTGGAATGTCAATAACATGTTTGTACTTACAACCATACAAATTTATCTTTTGGGGAGTTTCTCAAAATGAAATAAAATGTCATTTTAAGGTGATTTTTGACATATTTTTAAATTGTCTTTAAACACATTTAAATGTATCTAAACAATATAAAAAATTTATTATATTTGGTCTGGAGTATTATATAGTATCTGACGCAAACTCTAAGAAAAAATGGTTAGCTTATCTTCAAAACTTATATTAGAAATGATTAATTCAAAAGAAGCATATAATAGCCGATGCAGCCACTGTTGTATAGACCAAAGGTAAGTCACCCAGGTGTATTCAATTTAATGTATCTCTGAACATTATTATTTGCCCACTCTAATATTTTCAAGAATTCTTCTGCAATAGTATAGGATACTGCACACACACACAAAAATCGGAGGATACATTTTTCAGGTATCTGAGGTCATAGGTCAAATTATGAAAACTATGTTATGTTAATTTACATGACATTTTTTATTTTATTTTATACCTATGTGTTCCTGTTTATTGTCTTTCCAATGATGTATTACTTGCTTTCTACCTTTATTAACAGCAGAGTTATTGGCATCAATGCAATGGTAGGTATGTGAATCAGGTCAAAGTTCAGTGACCAAGATCTTCAATATAACTTGACCTACATTTCATATTTTGATTTACTTTGATATTCTCATGTGAGCCAACAACGGTGCTAAATTTCATCAAAATTGGAGTCGGCAATGTTTTGAGTGATTGATTTGACATGGAATGACCCAGTGGAAAGAAGCAAACATTATACCATTATTTAAAAAAGATTCGAGAGAAAAGTCAGACAACTACAGTGAGTTTAACATAGGTGATTTGCAAAGTATTAGAAAGACTAATTAAAGATCACATGGTGGATTTTCTTGTTAAACATAACTCCATCAACCCATTTCAACATGGGTTTCTAAAAGTGAGGTCATGCTTAACAAATATGTTATGTTTTTGAAAGATATCACTAAGTGGGTAGACGACGGATCTCCAGTAGATATCATCTACTTAGATTTTCAGAAAGCTTTCGACAAATCAAAGATCACTGCTTAAACTAAAGGCCCATGGCATAGGAAATGGTATAATTAACTGGATAGAAAAATGGCTGATTGATAGAAGACAACGGGTACAGATAGGTTGATGGGGAGGCTTCAAACTGGAAATCAGTTTTGAGTAGTGTACCACAGGGATCAGTATTGGGACCTATGTTATTCTTTAAATATATATCAACGATTTGGACGATCATACAACAAGTAAGGTTTTGAAATTTGCGGATGATACAAAAGTGTTTAGAAGGATTGAACATGATGGAGATAGACAGCATTTACAAGATGATCTTGACAGGTTTGATCAAATGGTCTGAAAAGTGGCAAATGTTCAAGTTTGGGAAATGTAAGTGCCTCCACACAGGACACGGGAACGAAGATGTACAATATACAATGGGGGGGTTCTGTACTAAGTACTACAGTAAAAGAAAAGGACTTAGGGTTAACCATTAGTGCTGCTATGAAGGTTTCAGAGAAGGCCTGGGGTAATAGTAATATGTAATAGTAATAGTAACGATTACAAATAGTGAAGTAATAGAAATAGGTTGAGCAAAAAATCAATGTAATAGTAATAATAATAATAATAGGAAGCAATGTAATAGTAATTGACATATTACTTTTATATTACAAAGACAATGAAGACTGCCAGTCTGCCAATGAAGCCATGTACAGTTTACACAGCATAACTGACTGGACTGTTTATAAAATCTGGTCAGTGGCAGGAGCTGGGGTCATTCAGATGAAGACTTCTCTGAGTCTGGCTGAACCGTCTGTAAGTGTAGTACCTGCCAATATGGATGGGAATTATAAAGGAAAATGCAAGCATTGTGCTCAGTGATATCAGGATCTTCAAAGACCTCATCAAACTTCACGACACATTTGAAGGTAAATATTATTTTATTTCATTAAACGTAATTCATGTTGAATGTGTTGACACTGTTTGCCATGTTATATTGTGTCATACTAGTGATACTACTAATACTATTGAAGTGGCTTCCTTGTCCACCTGCCATCTAGAGTTAATTCTCTGGGTGGCAATCTTGTTAAATCTTATTAAACTGGTGGAGTTTTGACTGACAGCGTTTTGAATTGTGTTTTACACTGATGTGGGTTTTCACGGATGTTCATTTTGATTGATAAGATTTTGACCAACGGGATAATGAGTGATGGGATTTTTACAGATCAAAATGGTTTTGAACTTTGGATTCATGGGGTTTTAACTGCCGTCGGTTTTGACTGATGGTGTTTAGAGTGATAAGATAAGTTTTGGATGCAGTTTTCCTTATGATGGGATTTTGGGTGATGGGGATTTTTGACAGAGATTAAGGGGGTTCCCCATGCAACCAGCTAACCACAACTTACACACAAAATTCACACATACATTATCATGCACATATACAGACATACTGTGTGCAAGCACAGTACTTAGAATCATTCATTTCTTACCTGATGCAGGCGTGACCGTGAGAGGTAATCCAACATTCCGACATCACAACTCCGCACGGGAATACCCCGTTCTGTTGCCAGGGACAACAGTTCAACCACTAAGGGCTTATCCAACTCCCTTAGACTGTCCTTCATAAACAGCTGATGACATTTGCACCTCCCTTGTTGAAGAGCCAGCAGAATCGGGTAGAGTCCAAAAAGTACTTCACCTTCGACTTGTGGTCTTCTTGACCAATCCCTGAAATCATTTGGTCAGAATACTAATTAGTAATATGCAAGTGGGATTTAAAGTTAAAACTAAAGAATAGCAAATGACGAGGGTCTGAATTTATAATTAAGATATACTTAAAAGGTTTGGTTTTATTATATTTCAATTGTAATTAACAACATTCCACATCCAAATGCTTCACATTAACTTTATCAGTGGGTGGCTCTCACATTAGTGGTATATTTGTAAAAAAAAAGAGTAACATTTGTAAACCTAATGCTGGGCATACACTGCTAAACTTTTATTGGGTGTCGTCTATTTGATCAATAAGAAACCATGACGTCTCTGTCAAGATTGTGATTTTAAGAACTTAACATAGGTTGGTAGCATCTGTGAAAGACTGCATTTAGGGTTACAATGTAAAGCTATGGTTGGCTGACTCGTGTTAGGGTTGCCCTGTAGGCCATTGATGGCTATCCAGTGGTTATGCAATACTGTGAAGGAACTGGAGTGGTTACCTAAGGTCAGATTTTAAATAACTGGGCAAATATAATTATAGTTAGGGTAGACAAGGAGGATTGTCGAATACAACATGTAATATTTATAACATGGTTGGCCGTTCCATATGAATAGATATGATGATACGGACGTAAATTTAAATAAGATAATATTAAGGTGTATAGGGATGTCGTTATAATGAAGATTTTATACTTGTTGACAATCACCTATTGGATGGTGTTGAAATTGTTACAATGGCGTCAGCATCAGCAGGGGTCACATGACTGATGCTAGGTAGAGGGTGGAGGTACTGAGATTTGAAGGTAGAATAGAACAGACGAATCCAGAACCCGATAGAGCAAGGAAATGTAATCTGGTCTTTGTTGTGGAGAGAAACCGCTACTGTGCGGTTGGCAAACATGAAGTCTATACCCAGTGGTGGCTTTGACGTTGAATTTCTCCATGCATATATAGAGTAGAAGAAATACCGGAGGTATGTGGAATATATATATATTATGAGTGAATCAGTGTGAATGTTAGATTAGAGGTATTGGCTTAAACATGTGGTTTTTACATTGTTATAATTGTGTCAAAGGGTGTGGTCAATAATAAAGGAATATGGTCAGCGCAATGGTACTGGCATCTCGAGATTTAGGCGGGGTGGTAAATCATCGCTCTGTTATGTGAACGTTAGATAGTAAGAAGAAGCGAACATACGTTGTGTTACGGTGTCACAGATAATGGTTATTGGTGTATAGTTTGTTAGGACTTAGAATATGTAAGGTGGTGGGGTTGTTATTACTAATGGGATATTGGGTCCGGATATGTATATATCTACGGCAAACATTAGGTTACATATGTTTGTGTGTAAGTACTATGATGTCGGTAGAAAAACATATGATATGAAGGGTGTAAGGAATAAGAATATTTTATTATTATAGTAATCATTTATTGTAGTGTCGGGGCAGGGTGAAGTCTGACAAAGTGCACTCGAGGGCTGTAGACGCCGAGTAACACCTCGTGTAACAACTGTGCGAGAGTAGATGGGTTACGCAACAATGGTGAATTCACACCCGAAGAGGGAATTCCCAATGAACCGAGTGAGAACTACTTTGCTCGACTACTGAGGGACAAATTATTATCAAGTTGATGGAGTTGATGGAATGTGGTATCGTTCATTATAAACATTATGTTCTCGCATCTCTACATTGCGAGTGCCACGCAGACAGCCGTAGCGTGTTGAACTTTTAAGCCTATATGGCAAATATGTTATAGAATCTTTTGATGAAATAGTATAGGATTGAAGAACTGGTCAATCCTTGTGTACCTATGAAATGTTATGATAGAGATGTATGTACGTAAGACTTTGTATGATAAGAGGTTAGGGAGGCTGACGAGTCTTCCTTGAAGAATCGCTGTATTTTGTTTTGTTGTTTGGAAGATGGGCCAATAAATTTGGAAAATTCTTTAATTGTGTATAACTACTTCCCTTCCGATATATCTCAGAACCCGGATATTTATTAGCAAGGCCGTTTCACCTGGCGGTTCTTGACAGTCTCATCTTACACCGTTGTACATTACGCAATTTTTTTTGGTGCAATTCAATTTTCGAATGATGAATCGGTTCAACAACTGTTGTACCAGTCAAATCAACATGCAACTCAAGTTTTGTTGAGTTGCTGACCGTCATACATTGCACGACTGATCAACTTTTAGTTGATCAAACAGATGAATGGCAACAAAAGCTTAGCAGTGTACACCCAGCATTAGTGGTAGTCTCTGGCCAGATGTTTTTTGTTGATATATATGCTGTTACATTTATTTTCATTCCTTTATTATGATTTCCATAAGTGTGTATAACCAGGTACTCGTCTATATATAGTTGAGTGGTCTGAATATTATCTGGTATTCTGTAACTAATCATATGTGATAGATCACAATGGTTTGGACTGTATAGTACATTTCACCAAACTAAGGAAAATGAGGTGTGAAAGTATTGAATTTTGTTTGTTTTTTGCATTTTTAGAAACAAGAAATAATTCACTATTGGTCTGTACAAATGCAACTTGGAATTATTCCCTTGAAAAAGTGTTTCTAATATGTTTTTAATGGAATGACATATATACAAAAAAAATTACAACTGTAAATGTGACTAACTAACTTTGGTATCATATGTCTCAACACTTGAATTCTACAGCTGGGTCAGTT
The DNA here is from genome assembly GCA_963995525.1 of Escarpia spicata. Lineage (NCBI taxonomy): Eukaryota > Metazoa > Annelida > Polychaeta > Sabellida > Siboglinidae > Escarpia > Escarpia spicata. Next base: position 5,621,023 of record OZ023205.1, read on the forward strand.
CAACCACCCATCATTTTGCAACAAATTAAGATACTTAGACATGGATGTCACTGGTATCAATGTAAAACTGAAATGTTGCCTTTTTACATGACGCTCATAACTCCATACTGCAAAAAAGTACCCTAAGGTCTGAACTGATGTGGCACTTCACTTATATATATACATATAATTATATACATAACCATAACAAGAACGTCACAAAATGACACTTAGACAATACTAAGCAATTATAACATAACATTTTCTTAGAAAAATTAATAATTTCATGGACTCTCAAAAAAGTATGTCTACTCACATTGCACGTCGTTTCGTTCCCGGACCAGCCAGCCCATACTTGTACCAATTCCCGTCTTCCTGTCATAGGTTTTCTTGAGGATGACTTCGTGGCTCGAACCGACCAGTAGACTCTAACAATTCTCTGATGACACTTGGACTCGTCACACCATGTCGCTCTATCCTGTCAGATCTCCATGTATCCTCTTTATCATGTCTACGTGGTTTATACCTCTGAGAACCTCCGTAACCCCGACATAATTCCTCATTTTCTCCACGTTGTCTGAAGGTCTTGTGATCTGAGCAGATCATCCTTTCCTGTCTCCACGGATCTTTCCGTTCCAGCTCCAGAAGATCATATCCACTGCCATCAGGATAACTCTCAAAGTCACGCCAACTGCTCATGTAAAGATTATCGCTTTGTGTGTTTTCACTGTGTCTGTATACTTTGCTTCGAGATGCGTTATTGACATCTGTTAGCATATTATTTGGCATGGTGTGTTTTGTAATCCTGTTTGTGGCGTGTCATGATGGATTCAAATCAAACTGGCCATCATCGATGTCATGATCACTGCCACACTGACTTTCACTTGAAGAGAATATAAGAATCCTTTGTACAAATAATACAATCCGACAGCCAAGTTCATTTTGATCCTTACATGTGATTAAACTGGAAAGAACACTTCTACGTATTGTATAATTCATGTTTTCCCTTAAGTATTTCACCTGAAACAAAGAAGACGTAATCATTACATGCCAGCAATATCACATTATAGAAATCAAACAAAGGTAAATTTGACATTCCTATCACCACAAAGAAGAACCAGTGTTAAGATTCATCATATGGATACCCACTCATAGCTAGAAGAAAAGAGGAAACAAATAACAACATACACTAAGCTGATCTGTGAATACCTTGATGTTAGAGACAGCGCTCCCATCCCTAATGTACAATGGATCCATTTGTAAACAGCTCATCCATGCTCCGGCCCCAGTCAACCAAAGATGATGACATTCTTAATGCCTGATAATATACCATAAAAGGTTTACCATTTGAATGAGCTATCATGAATTACGATCATCAGATTTTAGTAACTACAAAATATACGGGATCAAGTCAGTCAGTCAATAAAGCAAGGGCATATATATATATATATAAAATAATGTCAATCTCAAAGCATTCATCCCATCATATATGAACTGCCATTCCAACATGAGATGCTTCTTGCTGATGCTCATTGTGAACTATGAGCCCAAACCCCACTTAAGTTTTTTTTTTAAAGAAAATGACTGTCCATCATTAAATGATCCAGAACAGACTAATATTCCATGTGTTAGTGACATAAATGATATAACTGTTACCAAAATGGGTTTAATTTGATGTTTTGTGTCACCTATCAATTTTGTTTGCTGGCAATTGTATTAAACTACAGCAAACAGTGTGAAAACCAGAGCAATATCTAATTCATTGTGCCATAAGTATTGTGTTGGTTTTAATCTTTTGACTGACCGATACACTGGGCCGTCCGATGATCACTCCGTCAATATAAATATTCCGTTTTATACAAACCTAGTTTTGCTAAATAGATCCATGTTTTGTAACTGCAGATGATCAATGGCAGGGATGATCAATGTGACAGTGCTGGCTGATTATATGAGAAAACGGCAATCCTTCACTTAACTAGCATAAAATGGCTAAATTATTACTAGCAGCATCCACCCACCTTGTAGGTGCTCCTCTGAGGACTTCTCGCAAGAGCCCAGCCCTTTAAAAGGAAGAAGATACGCCCATAGTCATAGGCATGTACGAGACCTTATAGCCTATGGACGTAGTTATCAGCTCCGGTGTTTGTGCTGTGGGTGTATGAATTTCACACACTTCACACACAGTCGCGCGCGCGCATACACACACACACAAACACGCACGCACGCGCGCACGCGCACACACGCACAGCTGACTGGGGGACCCGTACGTCCACTCTGTCACAACTTCAGCAGTTATACCACACCCTATGGCTATGTCCCAGAGTCCCCTTGTCACCCCTGCCTTTTGATGCTCTTCAGGTCGGGTTCTCATTATCCCGCCGCATTCCTGCTAGCCGACCACCTACCAGCGTGAAGTCTTCTCAAAGCCACCACCAGGTGTCCGCAAGATCTTCATAGACATAGCAATCGACATTGCCGAAACCTGATACGGAAATCCATTGGTCTGCTCGGGTTGATAATACTGTTGATAAATGTTAACAGTAGCTGGTTGAAACCTATTCAGACTAACTGTGAATTGAAATGATTATGTGTTTCATCTGAGTTAAAGTTTAAATTCAGAGTTTCGCAAAGCGATCAGCCATGGGGTATAGCTGGCTGGCACTGACGTAATCAGCAGCAGCGACCCCTGGCGCGAGGATAGTTCTCGGGAACGAAATACAAGTGTGCGCTGCATCTTGTGATTGTGTTGTGTTGATAAGGATTGATTAATTTTGTGTTATTAGTTTGCAACAGTACATCGTGGCAAGTAAAAGAAAGCATCAGGATTTTCAATCTGATCCTGGACATTGCAATTGTTCAAACATTTGTAATAGAACGGAGAAGAGAGGGGCATATCCCTGTTTCACTTTCAGTGTTTGACCAGAGCGGCTGTCAGAGGAGCATTTTGGCATTTTTGCTCGGACGAAGAATTGTACTTCACTACTTGTGGTACGAAAAAACAAATATGCGCAAACAGAGTCAGAAGACAGGGATCAAAACTTTCCAAGAAAGTTGGCATAGCCATAGAACAGGCCCCATCGGATGCATCAGACAACTGATCTGCAGGAGAAGAAGCGCTGGTGAGTGATGTTCATTGACATCGACAGTCATTGTATGGTTGCGTGTCTTAAAATTTAATTCGTGCGTCGTCCACTTCGATGTCGGTATTGACTATTGTATTGTGTCATGTCTTTCTTCTGTTTGAGTGCTTCGGTGACACTTGATGTAATATGTTGCACTGGCAGCTCCAATTGGTCATAAACTTGGCTGGCATGTTACAATTCTGTGTGCACTTTTTAGGTTTGGGAAAACTCAAATCACAATGGCGAATCACAATACCGCATTGTCACGTGATTTTGTGCGCCAGCCAATTTTGTGATGCACGAACTCCACGTAGATATAATATGACAATAAATAAGCAATCATGATTGTAAGGGACATACATACGATGTTATATCACTCTCTCATAATTGTATTAGGTCTACGTCGGTTTTGGCCAAAATAATGTAACAACTGTATGGGCTACAACCAGACCTGGGGCCGAGTACATTTTCATGAGTACGAGTACGAGTACGAGTACTTTGAAGATGGATGAGTACGAGTCATTACTAAAAGCTGAGTACGAGTACGAGTACAAGTACAAGTACGAGTACAAGTACGAGTACAAGTACGAGTACAAGTACGAGTACAAGTACAAGTAAATTTTTTTAAATATAAATATTAAATAATAACGTATTTTAAAATGATTAATTAACCTAATTTAAATAACTCAATTTTTTATGACGAAAACTAAGAAACCTCTATTTCATCAACAATGAAATTCACAATCTTTGGCATTCATTTCAGTATGATCTTATCATCTATTTGTCATTGCACCGAATGAACATGAGTTGTTCACAAGTTGAGTCTTTCAGGCTGCACTGTTCAGGACAGAATACTTTCTCGGCTATGCTAAATACCTTTTCAACTGGGGCTGATGAGGCTGGAATGCTGAGATGGTGAGGGACCAACTGAGCCACAGTTGGAATACTCAGAACTGCAGTGGGTCACTGTGACGATCTGTACATGGCTGATTAAGGTATTCATTCACCTCTTCAATCAGCAATCTGCTGATATTATAAGTTTGCAATTTATATTTTCTGATCGTAGACTACTAGTTGTTGAGAAGGTTAACACATGTCCACATAACAGGCTCAGCATCCCCTTTGGACTTTTTAGCCAGGCTGCTGGCATGGGATTATACTAGTGTAGGAGGCAGTCCGACTTGAGCCACCTTACTTCTACAGAGGAAGACTGGCAGTTCTTGTTCTTAGCAGTTAGCACTGTCAGTTCTTGTTCTTAGCAGTTACTGAGTTAGCACTGTCAGCAACAGTCAAGTGGCATGGTCTCCAGACTACATCAAAGGCATTTCCTGTCTAACTGGTGGGTTAACTGCTAATTGGCTCTTTATGGACATCCTGGTGGCTTAATTAAACAAACAGGTTTATGGCCTGAACTGATAGCCTACAAATATTGTTGTGTTTCTGACTGGGAAAATATGCTGCCTGTTGCCATGTTTGGGTATCACAGTCATGGTTATCAGAGAATGAGGATGTGCTATGCGTAGGGATGGTAAGGTGGTATTCTATCAGAAATAACAAAGTATTTAAAAAAGTAGTTGAACATTTAAATATTTCAGGAAAGTTTAATTTTATAACCAAATGTATTAATTTTCCCCAGTACATATTGAGAATGTACTCAGATGTACTCGTAATGTACTCATAAAATCTCAGTACTATGAGTACGAGTACGAGTCCACGACCCACAAGTTTTGAGTATGAGTACTTCAAAAATGTACTCGAGTACTTCAGCCCCAGGTCTGGCTACAACAATTGTCTTTGAAACAAAATGGGGGAACACAGATTGATTTGATAGATGGGCAATTCCATGTAACTTTGGACATGGCACTGAAAAATAAATCTTCTCATATTGACAATTTATTACTTGTATGATATTGTACACATGTTGGGTGTAATAAAAATGAAAGTTACACACAAATGCTACTTGGTAATTATGAATAGGAACATTTGGAATGGTCAGGCTTTTATTTTTAAATTTTACCTCTGAAACTTACCACAGACACTAGGTCCATTTCCATTTTAATATTACAGTACACCAAGTTAAACAATATATATTTTGATAAAGTGGATACTGGTAATTAGTTGTGCACAGTTGGTATTCATATATGTGTTATCCACATTAGTGCATTTTGTTAGATGTGTTATTGGTGGCCACCATGTAACGTGAGTGACGAAAATGTGAATATTTTAATATCAAGTTTGAAAGCAAAAAGTGTTGTTTCTCTTTCTACAAGCTAAGTTTTATGTAAAACAAAAACAAATTCACCTCTAGGCCTTATAGAATTTATGCAATCTGAGCTTAAAATCTGTAACGTGAGTGACGATGTGTAACGTGAGTGACGTCCTTAGAATCATACCAGTTCTGGCTCTGGTGATATGGTGATTCTGGATATATAGGTAGCTTGAAACTAGTGACCTATGGGGAACACATTAATTAAAGTGATCGTCAACAAATTGTATTAAAACATAATGTTTACATATCTTTCTTTATTTGAAAGCTGAAATGTACCATGCATGCGTGTAAACTGGTAATCGTAACTGTACCGTTGTGATAGATGGAGCGTACTAAATGTTCCATGCGTGGGTGTAAACTGGTAATCGTAACTGCACCCTTGTGATAGATGGAGCGTACTAAATGTTCCATGCGCTGGTGTAAACTGGTAATCGTAACTGCACCCTTGTGATAGATGGAGCATACCAAATGTTCCATGTGCTGGTGTAAACTGGTAATCGTAACTGCACCCTGGTGATAGATGGAGCATACCAAATGTTCCATGCGTTGGTGTAAACTGGTAATCGTAACTGCACCCTTGTGATAGATGGAGCATACCAAATGTTCCATGCGCTGGTGTAAACTGGTAATTGTAACTGCACCCTTGTGATAGATGGAGCATACCAAATGTTCCATGCGCTGGTGTAAACTGGTAATTGTAACTGCACCCTTGTGATAGATAGAGCGTTAGACTTAAACAAAATCTGTTGTAAAATTTAAGGATTTACAATATCAACAGTTACAATATCGACATTTACAATATCAACATTTTCAATATTAACAGTTACAATATTGACATTTACAATACATTCATGCTTTATCGTAGTTTGCTAAGATAGTATCAACAATTTTAAACAGAGAACTTGACGACACCTTGTTGCTGTCATGATGAATATGATGGCACGTGTGCATGTTGTGTTTGTGCACTATCTGCGTTGTTGGAGAATGTGCACGCGTTGACGGACAACGCACAGAGGAACGTCATCTGTGAAGTGCTGCATGCGGTGGTCTGGATCTGTGGCGAGTTCTCAGAGCGAGTACATGCATAACTATGCCTTGACGTCCTCGCCGCTACTGATAGAGACAGATACTAGTAAAAACCTGAATATATATTTCCCACATATCGGGATAGATCACTGGTTTACTTTTCCGATCAGGGGAGGTGAATAAAGTGACGGTGACTTTGAGATGGTATCCTCTTTCTGTGAAATTTTCACGCTAATAAAAATGGTTGTGATTTTTTAGGACTACATCAGTTTTCATGGTCCAGAGAATAAGTCACGTATAGCTGCCTATAGAAAAGCAAGTAATGAAAAATACCCGTCAGCTTTCTGGTTACCATCATTCAAATAGAACATTATGTCGTATGTGCCTTCTTTCCATGTAGATGCTCAGGGCAACCTCACTATTAAGGTCATCCTTGGGACTGGACAAAGTGACCTGGATAGCAAGGTGAACATATTAGTGGAACTAATTTCCTATACTTTACTGTATGTGGAAATCATTTGGGACTGTTCTAGGGTGACCTAATTATGAGCTGGCTGTATTACCGAGGTGACTGTAAAACAAGGTTCGTCTTGTAAAACACTGGATATTTTCTTAAGTTATGAGTAGTTTTTAATTGAAATTTGACATCTCACGAGGAGCCTATATCCTTAAAATGATGTCATTACAACTACGCCATCTTCCCACAGACACCTGAGCGACCCCCACAACACGTTAAGAGTCGATGCTGCGAGCGAATATCACGCAGCTGCCAGGCCATACCCAGAGCATCTGCGTACACAATGCCATCAAGGTGTACGCCCGCATCCTCATCACAGCTGAGGCTCAGGATGACCTACATACTGTCACGGAAACCATGGAGATGCTCCTTGAGAAACTACCGATGTTTGTTCAGAGCGCCAACCTCAAAGTACAGTACAAGAACGGGTATGTGTGTAGTTGTGAAGGTTAGTGACTGTGGCTGTTCATATTAATAAATTCTGTTGTTTGATGCTTCTGATTGAGTAATCAATCACAATGTTATGTAATCGATCATCATCTTGTTTACATGTGAAAATTTGTTTTATGTGAAAAATATGTACGGTTGCCTGATGTCCAAAATATGTTGTGAAAAATATGCCAGTGTTCAGAATTTGTACATTTATGGTATGTTCGGAAACTCGCACTACAGGAAGATGCAACACATTAAGTTTATAAATATCACAGGGCTGTTCAATCATATTCCTTTGTTGATTATTATCATGAATAGGTGCAAATAAATGAAATATGTTGTATGTTATGTAATGACATCAGTACTTCTATTGTGTTTGTTGAAATATTAATTCAGTCGTATCAACATTTCTACGTTTCTAATTCTTCCTTCATAGGCTTGCTGCCTGTTGCAACTCATCAAGTATGTGAACAAGGCGATTGAGAAAGGGGGAAAGGTCGCAGATGAGGTCGCTATGTTGTTTGCGGGAGAACTAAACCCTGTTGCACCAAAGGCGCAGAAAAAGGTTCCTGTTCCCGAAGGGTAGGTCAAAGGGGTAAAACTTTCCATTAATTGACATTGAGGAGTGTCTGATAATGTGACTGGTTTGAAATGTATTGGGAGATTTGACACATTGTGCAAAATTACTTTTGAACTACTTTGTACTTAATAATGTCCGTTTTGCTATATTGCTTAGGTAAGGTTTGCTGTGATGTATCTGTAACAAATTAATAATAACCAGGTAGTTTCTTTTATGTCAAAATCATTGAAGTTTTTCATAGATACATATGTGTCTTAAAAACATTAAATGGTTTTAACGTGACTTAACTTAAATGCCTAGGCCAATTTGACCCATTGCTATCCTCATGGATGTCACACCCCTCCATTTTGTTTTGTCTAGAGCATATCGCTCTGCTCTTAAAAGCAGGAGTCTGAAAGCTATTTTTATGAAGTTTTCATTTGACATACGCCAGACGTATCCAAATCATCGGAGTCTTCTATGTCTGATGACATCTGAGATGGATTCAGGGGTGAATGTCTCATCTCTGATCTAGGTAGTTCGTAATCTGTCTGCCCTAGTAACACCTCTGATAGCCCACAGGCAACGCATCTCGAAAACTTCAAGAGACTGCATCTCTTGCGATCGTAATGTCCAGGTTTCGGCACCATATATTGCTGTAGGCAGTATAAGGGTCCTATATAGTCTGACTTTCATTCTTTTGTTTGAAAATATGTTGTTTCTGAATCTACCAAAGGCTGCTGATGCTAACGCTATTCGCCTGTCAACATAAAAGGTACTATGCTGCCTAGGAAGCAGAACTCGATCACAATCTCAAGTTCTTCATTTTCCAGGATGATATGCTTGTCTGATGAGGTGATTACTTTGCATTTGGAGAGATTGATTTTCATACCCCATTTGTTACAGGCTGTTCGAAGCTGTTCAAATTTGTTTCTCGAATATTGTAGATATTAGTGTTGTGTTGTCAGCATATCTGATGTCCAAACTGAGGTCTGTATTTAGTTTGAACTCATTACGTAGGCTCTTCAGGTCAGCCATGACAAACTGAAGGAACAAGTTGAACAGGATAGGTGAGAGCAGACAGCCTCACTCCTATTTCAACTTTGAACCAAACTCTGAACTGACCATTGATGGTAACAGCATATTTAACATTCTTGTATATGGACTCAATCAGTGATGTCATTTTGGGGTACACCCCAACAGATCTCAACATCTTCCACAATGCATCCCTCCAAATAGTGTCAAATGCGGCCTTGAAGTCCACAAAATTGAAATGTAGTGAGATCTGTAATGGTTTTAATGTGACTGGTTTTAATAGTTTCTAATAAATTGACAATTGATCTTCTTCCTTATATCCGCAATGTATGCGTTCTCTCTCTCAAGGATATCAATACATTTCATGCATTTTCATCTTGTAAAAGTCCCAAAGAAAATATAACATTACATATGGGTGTGTAATGGTTTAGTCTTCATCATATATCGTGATGGAGAAACAAATGGAACTTATATTAATACACCTATTGTTGATATCAGAACCGGGCATCGTGGCGGGTCGTGTCGTGGCAACTGTCACGTTGGTTGAAACCAGCAGCTGTTGGTATGATTTGGAAGCCATGTTTCATCGCTGAGAATCTTAAATCCCACTAGATATATAGGAGGTGTGGTGGTTTGTTTGTTTGAACAGATACAAAAAACTATGTTTTTTTGACTTTGTGAATTTATGAATGAAAAAAATAATTGAAGAACGAATGCATGAAGTGTTCATCTGTATCTGTAGCCTTGACCTTGACGCATGGATCAACGAACCACTGCCCACAGACGATGAAACTGAGGAAGTCATCGCCAAGACCAGCATCTTCCACACAATGGGTGATGTCAGGTGAGAGCATCCCTTTTAATCACTTCTCATGGTCTTATTTTGAGTTGTCAAACTAGAAAAAAGCAAGAAAAAAATGTACATATTTTAAAAACTCAGGTGTAGGACTATTTGTAGCAAAATAATAAATAAATAGCAAACAAATATTTAATTAATTTGGTCAACCCATTTACTTGTACTTTGTCCCACGGGCTGGATCAGCCGGTCAGTTGTGTCGCTACAAAATCCCTCGATACCAATTATACCAATGGCTTCGCTGGCGAGTGATGTAAGTTAGAAATGGTAAATGACTGTTTGAAGTAATAAAATTGTCCACTGATCAGATGGGGACAGATTACATAACTTCCATGGCAAGTAACCGTTCAAAGTTACACTATCTTCATCAGTAATGTAAGATGTCCACTGATCAGATGCCGAGGACGGTTTACATAACTTCCATGGCAAATAACCGTTCAAAGTTACATTATCTTGATCAGATATTTGTTAGGAATACTTTGTGAAAATGTTCTGTGTGTGTGGTGTCATCTGGCACGTAATGTCAAACTAACGACTTTGTTGCTTGTGTTTTGACTTTACAAACTACCAAGATATTGCTTCCAGAGGATAGGTAATTTTGCTAATAATTGTAATTGTCTTTGAACTTGCATGTATTTGTATGATTATACATATTTTGCAGAACCAGAACATATGAAAATGAGATAAAAACTCCTGCACCATCAGAGGCTGAACTACAGAAGGTATGTGCATGCATGTGTGGCATGTTCACAATCTTTGTTTTAAGCAAACTAACACATGACAAGCATTGCCATGTAAAAGTAGCTAGCTATCTAATGAAGATTGTTGATAGCAGACACGGCAAAAAAGGTAAATTGACTGGGAAATAAGCAACAAATATTACCAATTTGAACCTTGCAGTCTGATGAACCTCTTCACTCAAATGACTAGTGATTTAATAGATATATGTTTCTTTTGTTTATCCCATTGTTTATAATGTAAATTATTCAAATATAGCAGTAAGCACTGGACTTAGATGACTAAAACTTGGTGCGAAGTTACTCCATAAACCTCCAATGAAAGCCGCCAAGTAACTAATTTATTTTTTAAACACCTTTCCTAATAGTAAGTGTGTTTTTTCTTTGACAGATGCTGCAGCAGAGGGAATTTGAACATATGAACAACGTGAACTACCTTAACTACCTTAACTACCTTAACTACCTTAACTACCTTAACTACCTGAACTACCTGAAGGGTAATGCAAGACCCAAGGTAATTCTCACCTCAGTTCTTTGTTACTTGCAATCAGCTTCTACACCTGGGAACAGTTTCATGAAACATTCGTACATATGACCTGTCGTTTGCAGGAACTTATGGGGACGTTTGACATAGAATTTGTTACTCATAACAGCCATAGAAACATGTCAGTAACTACCTTTCATATGAAGGATCGTATGTATGAATGCTTCAAGACACTGGCCACTACTCTTCCCAGCTTCAGATATTGAAATTTGATTTTATCCGGCAAATGTTAATGTTATTTCGCGAGCAGAAACTTGCAAAGTGATTTTTTTAATGGTGGATTGCCCTGTAACTGTTGCCATGTTTAATTGTCTCCAGCAGCTACCTGCTACAACTACTAACTATATCCCTACTGGCTGGTATTTACCATTCACACCATATCGGTGGGGGTCACTCCGCCTCTCTGGCAGCTACCTGCTACAACTACTAACTATACCCCTACTGGCTGGTATTTACCATTCACACCGTATCGGTGGGGGTCACTCCGCCTACCCCTACTTTATTTACCGCACTAAAAACCCTGTGTACACTAATGAAATTCAGTGGAGAGGAAAAACCTAAGCAAAACCTCTTGTACCCATCTGGTCCAGGAAAAAGCATCAAAGAACTATATTTTATGTAATCAGATTTCTGCTATAAATTATACAGACATACATATATACGTGTGTAGTATAGGGAGGAGGGTGGATTAAACAACTGCTTATTAAACCATGAATCCACTTAGCAGTCCACACAACAATCCAACAGTTAACAATGAAATTACAAGCCAAGATCTCACAAGCAGATTACATCCATTTCCAAACATTAACTCGGCTGTGCGCATCACGAGGCGCCAGGTATCACTCCGCGCATAGCAGTAACACGGTTATTCATACGCACATGCTAGTGCTGGCCTAATTCACCAGGGGATGCAGCTACCACGTTAAATTAAGCCCGCTTTCACAATTCTTTGCTACTGCCACATAAAATATTGTTTGCGCCATTGCATGTCACAAAAATATGTTTATGATCATATAGTTGAGTGTGTAAAGGGAGACAACCAATGAACTAAATTTGTTTAAAGAAAGAATAGTCAATCATTTTTGACCATGTTTTTTATTTTATGTTTGATGGTAGTTATCTTTGAAGGGGCAGAAAATCCACTCATTTTAAATAAGCCCTTGTACACTCGGTTCCAAACATACATGCCTAGATAGCATGCATGCCCAAACTCCTCCCCGACTGGTTGCCTTCACACACAGGGGTGTTGGCCAGTATTACAACAAGATGCATGTGTTGTTTCAGGGCAGTCACCATAAGGATCACAACAACATCAGCAACGTGCCGATCTCACAGATAAACCTCTCCGTGCCACTGCATGTCCCAGGTAGGGCACTTCAAAGCACACCGCTAGTCTTTGTAACATCTGGTGTTCACCAGTCACCAGAGTTTCTGCTCTTACCTTCCACACTATGGGTGATATGACGTGAAATCACCCATCTTAACCACAGCTCAGTCTTCTTTTGAGTTACCAAACTAGAAAAAAATTTAGGAATAAACTTTCCATATTTTGAAAAGACTCAGGTATAGGACCTTGTGTGCAAGTAGTAAACACACTGTCAATTAATTTGGTCAACACTTTCTAGAGAAAACAGGGTTAAAATTACCCTAAATACTTTTCAGGATTTGAATAATATGATTGTGTTTGTGTTATGATATTATGTCGGAGAAAAAAACATTTAATTTAGAGTAGTGTGCACTCGTTACCCTCTTTGGCTTACTTCCACTAGGACAGGTGTGGCAAAGTTACCTGTCATTAGTCAAGACTTTATTGAGAACTATCAGAAACTTGGGCCGCAAGAATTAACACTTACGTTGGAGCGTTTAGTGGGAACTTGCAACATTTCGATCCACCACCCGATCATTCCACCAAAATCTGAGCCACATCACATGACATCAATGCGTGGTCAAGATCCACAGGTGGTGGATCGAAATGTTGCAAATTTCCACTAAACACTCCAAAGCAAGTGATAATTTTGCTGCCCATTCAAATCTTGGAGCCATGAACAATATTTTCCATGTCTTATCAGAAACTTGTCGGACTTATTACAAGACGGTAATTATTCTGACCTCTCATGTTTGAAGATGAGCCAAATGTCTCAATTATATTGTAATTTTCACTTGCTAATAGTTCTTACCTCTACCATAACGTCTTTTATGCAAGAAACAACAGAGAGACCAATGTAGATATGAAAAGGCCAAATGGATGACGTTTATTAGGGGGGTCCAGTGTGTAAGCCCTTTTTGGCACACTGTGACGGTTTAAGTGAACGAAATGTGGACTCTACAACCCAATGCCAGGCCTGTGACTGAGCCCATGCTAGTCTCCTGAACATCAGGCTGCTAGAGAGCCCACATTTCCACATATAACGCAGCAGCAGCGATATTCCTAGAACAAATGGGAAAAACATGTACAACTGATTTAACTAACAAGTGCCTTTGCAAATTGCCACACTGAATACCAGACTACCTGCTGCTGACTTTACTAATGGTAAAACTATAACCCCATAGATGGGGGCAATACGCCACAGGTCACCAAACATGTGACCCCCCCACAATAATGTCTTATCTTACTTTACCTATCCTTTTTGGGCCTTGTGGCCCATAAGGCTGCTGTGCGACTCCGCCATCTCGTCCTGTCAACGGCTACGTGTCTGGCATTGCTCCAAGTTGCCCAGCACAGTTGCTTTCATTCCTTTTGCACTGTGTTTTTGGTTGACCAACTTTTCTTGTTCGTTCCGGCGTCCATGTCAGTGTTGTCAGGCAGTGGTTGTGGTCCTTCTTTCTCAGCACATGCACCATAATGTCTACATATTGCCAATCTAAATGATATATATATATATAAATATGTATGTATGTGTATGCTCGCATTCACACAAACACCTCAGGTGTGTCATAAACCCAATACCTGTAACAGGCGTATCATGAACCTAGTACCTGTCTCAGGTGTGTAATGAACCCAACATCTCTCTCACGTGTGTCATGAACCTAGCACCTGTCTTAGATGTGTCATGCACCCAGCACCTGTCTTAGGTGTGTAATGAATCCAACACCTGCCTCACGAGTGTCACAAACCTAGCACCTGTCTCAGGTGTATCATGAACCTATCTCGTGTGTCATGAACCCAACACCTGTATCTGGTGTATCATGAACCTAGTATCTGTCTCAGGTGTGTCATGAACCTAGCACCTGTCTCAGGTGTATCATGAAATTAGCACCTGTCTCAGGTGTGTCATGATCCCAGCACCTGTCTCAGGTGTGTAATGAACCCAACACCTGTCTCACGTGTGTCAAGAACTTAGCACCTATTTCAAGTGTGTCATGAAACCAACATCTGTCTCAGATGTGTCATAAACCCAACACCTCTCTCACGTGTGTCATGAACCTAGCACCTGTCTTAGATGTGTCATGCACCCAGCACCTGTCTCAGGTGTTTAATGAATCCAACACCTGCCTCACGTGTGTCACAAACCTAGCACCTGTCTCAGGTGTATCATCAACCCAACACCTGTCTCAGCTGTGTCATGAACCTATCTCGTGTGTCATGAACCCAAAACCTGTATCTGGTGTATCATGAACCTAGTATCTGTCTCAGGTGTGTCATGAACCTAGCACCTGTCTCAGGTGTGTCATGAAACTAGCACCTGTCTCAGGTGTGGCATGATCCCAGCACCTGTCTCAGATGTGTCATGAACCCAACACCTGTCTCACGTGTGTCAAGAACTTGGCACCTATTTCAAGTGTGTCATGAACCCAACATCTGTCTCAGATGTGTCATAAACCCAACACCTGTCTCACGTGTGTCATCAACCTAGCACCTGTCTCAGGTGTGTCATGAACCTGTCTCACGTGTGTCATGAACCCAACACCTGTTTCAGGTATGTCATGAACCCAACACCTGTCTCAGATGTGTCATGAACCCAACACCTGTATATGGTGTGTCATGAACCTGTCTCATGTGTGTCATGAACCCAACACCTGTCTCAGGTGTGTCATGAACCTGTCTCATGTGTGTCATGAACCCAACACCTGTATCTGGTGTATCATGAACCTAGCACCTGTCTCAGGTTCGTCATGAACTCAGCACCTGTCTCACGTGTCATAAACCTAGCACCTGTCTCAGGTGTGTCATGAACCTATCTCATGTGTGTCATGAACCGAACACCTGTATCTGGTGTATCATGAACCTAGTATCTGTTTCAGGTGTGTCATGAACCTAGCACCTGTCTCAGGTTCGTCATGAACTCACCACATGTCTCAGGTGTGTAACCACTAATAATGCCAACATCTGTCTCACGTGTGTCATAAACCTAGCACCTGTCTCACGTGTGTCATAAACCTAGCACCTGTTTCAGGTGTGTCATAAACCCAACACCTGTCTCAGATGTGTCATGAACCCAACACCTGTCTCAGGTATGTCATGATCCCAGCACCTGTCTCAGGTGTGTAATGAACCCAACACCTGTCATATGTGTCATGAACTCAACATCTGTCTCAGATGTGTCATTAACCCAACACCTGCCTCACGTGTATCATGAACCTAGCACCTGTCTTTGATGTGTCATGAACCCAGCACCTATCTCAGGAGTGTAATTAACCCAACACCTGCCTCACGTGTATCATGAACCTAGCACCTGTTTCAGGTATGTCATGAACCCAACACCTGTCTCAGATGTGTCATGAACCCAACACCTGTCTCATGATTCTTATGAAACCTAGCTCCTGTCTCAGGTGTGTCATGAACCCAACACCTGTCTCAGGTGTGTCATGAACCTGTCTCATGTGTGTCATGAACCCAACACCTGTATCAGGTGTATCATGAACCTAGTACCTGTCTCTGGTCTCATGAACCTAGCACCTGTCTCAGGTTTGTCATGAACTCAGCACCTGTCTCACCTGTGTCATAAACCTAGCACATGTCTCAGATGTGTCGTGCACCTAGCACCTGTCTCAGGTGTGTAATGAACCCAACACCTGCCTCACATGTGTCACAAACCTACCACCTGTCTCAGGTGTATCATCAACCCAACACCTGTCTCAGGTGTGTCATGAACCTATCTCATGTGTGTCATCAACCCAACACCTGTCTCAGGTGTGTCTTGAACCTGTCTCAGGAACGTCGATGTCGGACATGTACCTGCAGCTGAAGCTTCAGCAGGAGGCGGAGAGATGAAGACGGAAGGAGAGGAGACACGAGCTCTGACTCGGACGATGATCCCTCCGCCGTCATCTCTGTCAACACCGAGTACAATGTACCAGAGGTGAGGACAAGGCCCTTAGAGAGCAATATTTTTTGCCAATGTTGAATTCATCAAAAGTGTGCCTGTTAGCACATGAATGGCTTGCGTGGAAGCCATTTGCATCAGTTCGTTTGCCATCTGGAGTTAATTCTCTGGGTGGAAATCTTGATAAATATGTATACGTACATGGATGGATGTTCTCTGTGTTTATAGGGAGCCAACTTGTCAGATGATGATGATGACGTCAAGGGTTTTAAGGATGACCCACATAGGCTTCTCAACATTAACCTGGATGAGTGAGTGTGTTATTACATTCTATTCTCCCGTCAAGGGCCCAACACAGGTTTGGGGCATATTGCTTCTCAGTGATGGACCATTCTTTAAAACGTTAATTTGTGTTTGTGTGTTGATCAGGTTGTCTAGGTCAGCTAGTCTGAATATTAACACATATAGTTGCTTCGTGCTGTGTTCACTTTCTTCTTTAGACCATTGGCCTCTAATGTACCAATTGGTGATAGTTAATTTGTATTAAAAATATGATTTATAGAGACAATGCATATTTTATTGTTAAAAGTTTATATTAGTTGGAAACGACAGGGAATCACAGACATTTAACACACATGTCTCACACAAAGTGACATACACATGAAACACTACGATGCACACATGCATACATACATATACAAAGCATGTATGCATGCGCGCATTCATGCATGCACTGCAAACACACCTACACACAACATAAACACACGCACACATGCACACACACACACACACACACACACACATACACACACACACACACACACACACACACACACAAACAAAGACACACACACACATGCACACTCAGGCAAAAGCGCGCGCACACACACATACCCGTGTTGACCCTCCTGTCCCCTTCCCCCTGTTTAGACCACTGCAAGATGAGGAGGTGCTGCCTGTCCACATGTACCAGACTTTGCCGTCTCCACTCAGCGTGAAGGCCCCACCAGAGTCGGCCGCCGCCACAGCACCGGATAAAAAACACAGGAAGGAACGAGAGAAGAAACAGGAAAGACAAGAAGGAGAGAAAGGTAGGAGGGACGATTCAGTTCAGTGTTTATTGGGGAGAAATATTCATTTTTTTCAAATTTAGCAGTTGGTGAGTTATCTATGTATTAATACGCTAACACTGGAGTCTTGTAAGTGTATCTCCTTCGAGACATCAAGGTCTACTCGCATCTTGCTAAGTTTGTATGTTGCTTGAATGGCCTCTGATCCACCAATTGACAATGCTTTTTAGAAGCCCCAACAATAGGTTTCTTTAGAGTTATTTACTTTCATGTATTTTGTATGCGTGACTTTCTGATAGTCTTTTTAATTCAATTGAGATTACCAAGTTTTCTGAATAAACAAACCATGCACATCATGGGGATATATCAGCATTTGGAAATTATGTTCCCATCAAATGATATCCGAATTGCAAGGTTTCCGGGATATCAGGGTCTGGGTTAATTATGTTCAGCTGCATAGCTTTTGTAATATTCATGAGAGGTTTAAATTATATTCCAGTCAGTAATTATTTATAACAAATTGGAAAACAAATATCGATCCTTCACAATGTTATTATTAGCTTGAATTTGTGTATGTTTTCTGCCCAATTTTAACAATTTGAATGATTTAATTAATTGTTTGATGTTCCGTTTTGTTTCAGCCAATGTCCAGCTTCAAATTGTTGGCTGAAGATGCGTCTCTTAAAATGGTTAGTGTCCACACCAATGCCTTTAAGGCCAACTTGGATAGATATTGGAAAGCCAAAGGAAAGGACAGATATGGAATAAATCAAACTCAGCTTGTAAATATCCATTAAATCTTAAGTGTAAGTGTAAGACAAAATACTCATTTCTAATCAACTAATGCATGGATTTAACACTGGATACCATCAGGTAATATTAGTTGTTCTTGCTTGACCAAATTGGCAGTGTATTAAGTTTATATGAAAAGTAGGCCAGACATTAAATAATAATCAATTTGCATATGGTATGTTGGTAACTAAATATTTCTGACATTTTTGTGGAAAGTGCCATGGAAATGTCTATAAAATATTACTCTTTTCATACTCAAGTAATGTTAATTGGACCACCATTGATTGTTTCAGACTTACGAGAGACAAGCGAGTCTGGAGCAGAGATACCAGGTCGTGTCGTCTCCATCATCTTCTCGAACCTCACCTGGAGTCACCTCAAAGACCTCAACTTTAAATGTTCTTGACTAACTCAACTCTAAGCTCGTCTACAGCAGCGTGAGTAGAGTCTTACACCACTTTATACTCATTCAACTGTAAGCTTCTCCGCATCAGCATGAGTAGAGATTGACTTCATGCTGAATCTGCCGTGTACTTCCTACTTGGTTGGGGTGCCTTGTGATGGGTGTGTAGAACGAAGAGGGAGCGACACAGGAGAAGATTGACTTCATGCTGAATCTGCCGTGTACCTCCTACTTGGTTGGGGTGCCTTGTGATGGGTGTGTAGAATGAAGAGGGAGCGACACAGGAGAAGATTGACTTTATGCTGAATCTGCCGTGTACCTCCTACTTGGTTGGGGTGCCTTGTGATGGGTGTGTAGAATGAAGAGGGAGCGACACAGGAGAAGATTGACTTCAAGCTGAGTCTGCCATGTACCTCCTACTTGGTTGGGGTGCCTTGTGATGGGTATGTAGAATGAAGAGGGAGTGACACAGGAGAAGATTGACTTCATGCTGAGTCTGCCGTGTACCTCCTACTTGGTTGGGGTGCCTTGTGATGGGTGTGTAGAATGAAGAGGGAGCGACACAGGAGAAGATTGACTTCAAGCTGAGTCTGCCATGTACCTCCTACTTGGTTGGGGTGCCTTGTGATGGGTGTGTAGAATGAAGAGGGAGTGACACAGGAGAAGATTGACTTCATGCTGAATCTGCCGTGTACCTCCTACTTGGTTGGGGTGCCTTGTGATGGGTGTGTAGAACGAAGAGGGAGTGACACAGGAGAAGATTGACTTCATGCTGAATCTGCCGTGTACCTCCTACTTGGTTGGGGTGCCTTGTGATGGGTGTGTAGAATGAAGAGGGAGTGACACAGGAGAAGATTGACTTTATGCTGAATCTGCCGTGTACCTCCTACTTGGTTGGGATGCCTTGTGATGGGTGTGTAGAATGAAGAGGGAGTGACACAGGAAAAGATTGACTTCATGCTGAATCTGCCGTGTACCTCCTACTTGGTTGGGATGCCTTGTGATGGGTGTGTAGAATGAAGAGGGAGTGACACAGGAAAAGATTGACTTCATGCTGAATCTGCCGTGTACCTCCTACTTGGTTGGGGTGCCTTGTGATGGGTGTGTAGAATGAAGAGGGAGTGACACAGGAGAAGATTGACTTAATGCTGAGTCTGCCATGTACCTCCTACTTGGTTGGGGTGCCTTGTGATGGGTGTGTAGAATGAAGAGGGAGTGACACAGGAGAAGATTTACTTCATGCTGAGTCTATCGTGTACCTCCTACTTGGTTGGGGTGCCTTGTGATGTGTGTGTAGAATGAAGAGGGAGTGACACAGGAGAAGATTGACTTCATGCTGAGTCTGCCGTGTACCTCCTACTTGGTTGGGTTGCCTTGTGATGGGTGTGTAGAATGAAGAGGGAGTGACACAGGAGAAGATTGACTTCAAGCTGAGTCTGCCGTGTACCTCCTACTTGGTTGGGGTGCCTTGTGATGGGTGTGTAGAATGAAGAGGGAATGACACAGGAGAAGATTGACTTCAAGCTGAGTCTGCCGTGTACCTCCTACTTGGTAGGGGTGCCTTGTGATGGGTGTGTTTCTTGTCTTCTAGCAGTTGTTAGATGTCTACAGTGGACACTTGAAAGTCCTAAAGAACTAGTTTGTACTGTCCACTATGTCTTCATAATGGTAACCTGGCCATAATGAAGATATTGCACAGTCTAGTTAATGTCTACTACGGACAAGTGTGTGTATTGATATGATTGTGCTAGACTCACAGCTAGCTGCTCATTAAAATACTTTTCAGTCATGTTATTTGGATTTCATTTGGCAAAAATCCCACAATAAAAAACCTTACTCTAAACAAACAAAACTAAGGAATGTCATGTAGTGTAGCATGTCCATAAAGTTTGAGAAAATATGTAAGAGTTATGAATGATTATTTGTAAGATACGGTAGATATCCAATGGACATTTGCCAAAATAGCTGCAGCCACAGAGAAGGCTCTTTGGCTTCACCCACACTATGAAACAACATATCTCTATCCATTCGCCAGGCTCCATCGACAGACGTATTCAAAAGAAAGTTAAATACGTACTTGTTTCGCAAGGCATTTTAGAAGTTTTAATTATTATATTTTGTATAAAACACTTTTATTGTATTGTTCATAGTTTTGTATGTGTTTATTCTAGAGATACGTTGTAATTAACATATCTTAGATCTCTAGTTTTAATTAATATAGTTTTTTATATAGAAATGTACTAGTTTTTTTTGTATGTATGAATTGCTTTAATGAATTTGTAAAGCGTCTGAGCCGTTTAACCTGAAAAGTGTGCTATATAAATGTACATATTATTAAATATGGTGCTCTTACATTGTTGACAGCGACGCCTTCACCACGTTACTAGACAGTGGCGACCTGGAGCACAAGTCATCCATGCAGGTGACAGTCGCCGAGCCGGTTCTTGCTCCAATCCTCACAAAGATCTACTTCCTCGCCCACTTCTGCGGTAGGTCAATCCACAGCGAATTATTGTTCTTGCTGAACCATCCTTACAACTCAGAGGGTATATCGTCTTGCTAAAATGCTGAAGTTAATCGAAGCCAATAACCTTGTTACCTTCAAGATTTTATTTTGTTTGGGTTTTGGCCAAGCAGTATTACATGTAATGGTTAGGAAGTAGCAGTTACTTGAACACACATTACCACCAGGAGAATGGTCAAACGGATAATTATATCGAGATTCCCTTGAGTCTTTGATATGGGGTGCAGGCATTTGCACTGTTTTCACTGATGGTACAGTCGCGGCCACTGGAGTAAGCTACTAGAAAAAAGTACAACCGATTTCACTAAATATATTGTTGACAGTTACTTTTAAACTAGAAATTTTAAAAATTGGATGATAAATTGGTCCCGGTTTGAACGTTGTGTGCGTTCACTTGCAGTGGTGGAGCAGATCGGTAACACGGCATCTCTGTACAGCCGTTGCATCTAGAACCATCATCTGTGTTTAATAGTCAAGCTGCAGGTAAGGGAGTTTATTCTGCCCATTTCTCTCCATTGTATTTAGTTGCATTGGCCACTCGGTGCCAATATCTCAATGTTGTATTTGCTCCTGATAATTATAATTTTACATGAAAGTGTTTTTCATAGTTCATTGTCTGTGGTATAGATGTGGTATTCAAAATTGTGTTAGTAGTAAGATTTAATGGGGGAGTAAACATGTCAAGTGCTCTAATATAATGCATTTTTGCATTATTTCAATAGATGTTTACATCAGTTACATATTAATTGTGCTGATATCCACTCCTGTAGTTGTGTCTTGTGCTCTTATATTTCCAAGATATGACAAAACTACATTTGATGCTGTTGGTTTAATATCTGACATTGGTTTGTGCAATTTCATAGAAACTAACTGAATTGCGGTGACATGTCTTTACAATGTAGATTGGCACTTTCAAACTGTTTTGTTTCAGCCAAACACCGGGAACTTTGAAGGCAAGAGCAGCGACGAATCAATATTGTCGAACGTCCTAGATGAGATCCGAGGCATCCTCACTACGTAGTGACTATGACTGTGATCACTGCCGTGCTGCTAAATGTTGCCACTGTCATCAATCAGATGCTATATGTGGAGGTGTATTAAGTTCGACAGGACAAAGACACAACTGCCTACATCAGCATGTGGTTAATAGCACACGGTAAATTACTCTCCATCTGCCTGTAGTTCAAGACAACCTCCAGGCGGCCAAAGTTGAGCTTTGGCGCTGTTAGGAAACCAAGGGTAGAGTGTTTGCAAGCTCTCTGATCTCGACTCCCTTCCCAATTGTGTCACATGATCGGTTCGATTGTCCAACAATCAAACTATAATCTTGTGGCACGATCACGATTGGGGAGTCAAGATGGGGCGCTTGCAAATACATTTGAGTTTGTGTGACAGACCTTCCAAATCTTCCAATATAGTAGAAATCTGGTTTTTGGTCAATTTGCAAAGAATATGCACCTGCTTTTGTTGTATTTGATTTTACATTTTTTGATTTAAAGTTTTTACATTTTCATTAATATTTTTGTGGGCAGGACATGTAAAAATACCAGATTTCTTATGTAAATGGCGTTAACAACAAGAAACTGTCAAATGTTCGAACAAAACTCCCACTTTCAGATGCCTGATGTGGGAGAGATCTCCCACTATTTTATTGTCAACTTGGAAGGTCTGGGCTAGTGTCATTGTCCCAGTAAGGAAATACCTGGTATTTCCATGCATCAGTATAACTGCTGTGCCACTTAACGATTAATTTGTAAATTAGACTACCGGTAGTAAATTTTGAGAATGCATGTTGTAGCCTTCGATGAAGGTGGTGTGCCTCTGTTTACATACAATTATGTGTTATTTATCTATTGAATGTTTGCTAACTCGTGATATTTCAGATTTATTAAATGTAGTATCCCACTATTTGACAATACGCTCTGGATCGTTGTGGGTGCTTTGACAGCCACAACTGAGCAATGGTGATGTGATGTACAAAGAGAATTAGACTAGTTATTAAATTTATTCTGGTGCTGAATCAGTTGGTAGCAGTTCTTAAATGTTGGCCAGCCAAGATGGTAATATATTGTTCCAAAGCATTTTCTCGGTTACATCATAATGTTATTTTTACCATGGTAAATATAGACTCCGTTTCAAAGATGATAATTTCTGCAGTCAAGAGATTTTCAATTTTTTCTGGCAACATCTAAACACTGTTGGCTGTGTAGGCAGTATTAGGTTAACTGGTTTGTCAGCAATATGCTTTCACAATTTATCTTTCCAAACAGAAGGTACCTTTCCAAACAGAAGGTACTAATGTATATATTTAGATGATTATCACAATGCTGGATGGTAATTAGAGCAATTAAAACAATGATTTCGTAGCAACATTGTTTACCCTGTAATGTTTGTCGGTTTAATAAAGTATTTAACTCTTAAGATAAAATGAATTGTATATTACCAGGATAGCATCCCACAGAATGTACACTATGAAGTATGCGTGTGTACGAACAAATGTACATTACATAAGGTGGGGGGTTTACCGGTAGTTTGGGTTAGGTACTAGGTAATGTTTAGCTTTGGTGCACGTCCAAGTGCAGGTTTCAAACAATTAATAGCAGGTGTTGTTAAATTCTTGTTGGTGTATTTGTTAGTCTCAAAGAGATACCATTCTTAAAAAGTCCCTAATCCTGCATTGTGTATATGGAGGTGGCACAATGGTGCTTGTGATATTGTAGCAAATACAGGATTGCAAGAAAACGTTGTATACCAAGCACTGTGTGTTGTGAATGGAGGTTTGAATTTCAAGGTACACCTGCATATACAGGGCACTGTAAAAACAGCTATCCTAACGTCTTCAGGAAATACTCAGTGTTAGTAGAATAACTAAACTGGCTGTTTAATGAACCAGCTGTGGTTCCACCAAGAGACGTATACTGTTATTCCCTGTGCCGAATGTATCTTGAAATTAGGATGTGAACATTCAATCCTTTGAATAGCCTCAGGCTAATTTTGAGGACTTGTATAGGGGGCATAATAGCCAAGCTCTTGTCTCTTGAAATGAAGACATTTGCCATCTTAGTAATGTGATGGCCATATGAATTCAGTTGGGGTAGACCAGGACATAAAATGTAGTCTACATAGAGAACCATATGTATGTATAGACATACATATGTAACATATATATGTATATACATTGTATTGTACGACACTGTTTAGGACTACCATGATGTTAACGAGCTGTAGCGTTGGTGGAAGAACTGATGTTTGTTCACCAGTAGAGGACGTGTCTGTCTCTATGTACACTGTTCGAGGTGTCCTCCTGCAAGTCACATGACACTGTTGCCATATGATGCAAATTGTGCAACATTCCCATGAACACAATAAAGTTTCTGAGAAATATATTGTGGTTTACGTTTTGTTTTGCTTTTAAAGCGTAATGATCATTACAATGATTTGGTAGGACTTCACTATTAGGGTCGCCCACAGGATTGGGCCGAAGTGACCTGAATTCCAGGGTGACCATATTATTTACTATAGTTTACTGTTACACAAATAATTTGGGACTGTCCTAGGGTGACCTTAATTGCGAGGTGGCTGTGTACCGAGGTGACCATAAAGCGAGGTTCTGCCGTATTTATAAATGCACTCTGCAGGTGCACTACTTGCAACATGTCAGACATTACACACTGGAAAACCAAAATTAAATCACATTTTCAGCTAATTGCAACTTGCACATTTACATCTGATCCAAGTGAACAACCTTGCAAACTATTTTCATTAGAAAAACATCTGGTCTGAAAATATTTTGTGTGAAAATGTCGGCAGTACTGCAATAAGGTCACTCCTTGACAGCTTTTGGTTTTTGAAGTCCTGCAAACATCCATCAGTCGTCTTGTAAGTCATTTCATAGGAAAGAACTGTTTACACTAGACATTTTATTCTGATCTTTATCTCATTATGTTGTCTGACCCACATTTAAACATCCTGTCATACGACCATTTAGTGGAGCCAATTTGTGACTATGACCGTGTCAGATAATTGTAAACGATTCCACTTCTACAAGAGGCTGGTGTAATTTCTGAAGCAGTAGCAAATCAGAGAAGAGAACAACCTACAAATGTGACTTGTGGCCTTTCTTTAAAACTCTTCCCCTGATTGGTGCGAGCTAATAGGTGACGCCTGCAGTTTCTAGACAAGTGTGACATAATCGCACCAAAGTTGGATATAAAGAAACCATTCGTGTAAATGCCCCTTAATTTATCGAACATCTCATAAACTAATCACCTGCATAGCATCTGGTATTCAACAGTTGCACAAAAACTGCATTAGACTCGTATGGTACAAAGTGCATGAGTGCAAATAATGACTTTCGTTTGTGAAGAAAGGTGAAATAAATTGACTTTGCATAGTTTTTGCTATTGACAATATAATGTAATTCTTGGACTTGCCATTTTATGAAATAAATTGCCCATTTGTCTATAAAAATATCCTTTGTTACCAAAGAACTTGCGGCATTGTAGAATAATTGGCAATATTTATAAAAAATGTGCTCCCCAACTTATGCCTTGTTATGAGACCTTGTTTAAGAGTTTGCCCTTTTATGGACAATATGATCCTGTTTGAAGCGGAAAGTGCCTGTTTATGGAGAATGTTGTCCTGTTTGGAATGGAAATTATAGTCCCACATAATTGCTCTAATATAGTTGTCATTTTTATTTTAGAAAAAAAATTGCAGTTTGCCGTTTCCTGCAGTTCTTGAGACATGGCCACAAGTATTTGCCCTTTTATAGAGCAATTGGCCATTTTAAAGTATGTTTGAAAGGGCATTTTAAGGACTTGCCCTTTATGACTAAATTTGCGCATTGTAAGATTTAAAAATACCCTCACAAAATCTATAATATATATATTACAATGGGCTGATGACCTGTTAAAAATTTTAAAAAAATTGTAAAGATTGGGGGGGGGGCAGGCAAAGCCACGGCTTTGTACAATGTATGTTAAAAACATCCTATATATGTAAACAGTCATTAGTATAGTACTTCACGTTTAATGGTGGGTGTTATCCGGATCAGCATAAAGAAGAGTATTAGGAGGTTCTCTGGACAAGTGTTACAAACCATTTAAAAACGAAACCATGTTAGCTAGTTTAGCCATACATTTCACAGACAGCAATAATCACTGCGTCACTTGCAGCCTGGCGTTTGCGTCCTTTAGTGTTTGAGCGCATCAATGCAAAAACAGCTCCCAATATCTTCTACATGTAATAGTTTTGGCGTGCTGTCTTATATATAGCATTGACACCGCCTAGACAGGGCGCTCACAGCCCGCATTTCATGATCAAACTGGCAGTAGGTAACGAATTGCCCATGTTAGAAAGTGTACAACATGTGTTGTCTTTTATGAAACAAACAGGCAAAGTAGGGTGAACGAGATTGCCCAATTTTAGAAACCGAAGTAGTCTTAGAAGGACTGGAGCTCTGTTTGACAGTCTGGCACGACCACTCGCGCAGCTGTTGCCTGCGCCCCTCCCCCCTATTAGTAATAACGCCTATTAAAAGTAGGTCTAAACATGAACAATTTATATATTATTGTTTATTGTTAGTTATACATGTACTTTATTCTAGTTATTTATAATTTGTTCTTGTACTTTATTCTTTAGTCTAGTTCTTAGGTACTAGTACTGATCCCTGTGGTACCCCACTCATTACCGATTTCCAGTTTGAAGCCTCCCCATCACCTACTACACGTTGTCTTCTGTCAATCAGCCATTTTTTTTTCTAGTTTATTATACCATTTCCTATGCCATGGACCTTTAGTTTAAGCAGTAATCTTTGATGTGGTATGTTGTCGAAAGCTTTTTGAAAATCTAAGTAGACGATATCTACTGGTGATCCCTCATCTACCCACTTAGTGATGTCTTCCAAAAAACATAAAATATTTGTTAAGCATGACCTCGCTTTAAAAAAACCATGTTGAGATGGGTTTATCAAGTGAGGTTTAACAAGAAAATCCACCATGTTTCTAATAATTTTCAAATCACTGATATTAAACTCACTGGTTTATAGTTCTCTGACTTGTTTCTCGAACCTTTTTAAATAAAGGTAATGTTTGTCTCTTTCCATTTTAAAGGAACCACTCCCTCTTCTAATGACAAATTGAAAACTGTTGCAAGCGGTACGCTAATTTGTTCTACAATTTTGAATAGTAGTTTGGGCGGAATCCCATCCACTCCAGGTGATTTATTATCCTTCATAGCCCTTATTTTCTTAGCTACCATTTCCGGGGTTACAATTAATTGTCCTAAATAGTCTGAATCTGCCCCCTTGAACTTAGCCTCTGGTACTGGCAGTGAACTAATATCTTCCCTGGTAAACACTGAACTAAAATACTCATTCAGGTCTTCTGCCATTAAGATTCCCTCTGATATTAAATTTCTAGCCCACTCTTCTAGAGGACCGACCTTATCTTGAACTTTCTGTTTGCTTCGAACATATGCATAAAAACTCTTGCTGTCATGTTTTATATTACTAGCTAATTGTTGTTCATAGCTTCTCTTTGAATTTCTAATTTCAGCTGTAGCTTGGTTAAGTGCTTCTTTATAACTGTTGTAGTCTTCATTATTTCCAGTACATCTATATGACTTCCACACCATTTGTTTATATATATATTTTTTTAATGGCTTCTTTCGATAAGTGTTTCTTTTTGGACCGTTTCCCTTGTTTTTTTAAGGGTACAAATGTATCGACTAAGCACTTAATTTCACTCTTTAATATATTTCAGCATTCTGTTGCTGTCTTATTCTTCAGTGTGTTATTCCAGTCTATCTTTGCTAAATATTTCCTCATGTCCTTATACCTTCCTTTGTGGAAATTTCTCCTATACTACTTTTTACTATTCCTTTCTGATTTTACTTTGATGGTAAAATGTATCTGGTTGTGATCACTACTCCCCAGTGGCTCACATATCTTGACATTGTCAACTAATTCATTCTGTGAGGACAAAACTATGTCTAACACTTTCTCACCCCTGGTTGGTTCTAGCACGTAATTAAACATTATGTCTGACATGAGGTGAACAACCTGACGTCCATCACAATATCAACCGGCGCTAAAACATCTATGAATACCTACAATTGTGATGCAAATGTGTATCTTTGTAGACGAAAATTGTATACACTATGCAACTTGTGTATAATTTTGCCAATCATACCATAAAGAATGAACAAATATTTTGTTTCACACTTCATATATGTTCGCAGCAATTTAGCTGAACTGATCATGTCGGTACGTTATGATGCTGGAAAACTCGTGCAATGATAATATACACTCACTTGTTACCTTGCCGCTTGTCTAAAACCGCGTTACGGACATCATGCAAAATGTGCTATTTTTTATCAGGCTGTAATTTGTTTTCATTGATTTCAAACTATGGTTCTTGACACCTATTTATTTCATCTTTGAACCAGAAAGACAAATGGCGGCGAGTTTATAAATTGAAAAGCCTTCTGGTGACATTATGCCAAACATGAAAAAACACAAAAGACAAGTGACATTCGGGTGGGCGTTCCAGCTTGACCAATCATATCTTTGGAACCAGCTGTCGGAGAATAATATTGAAAATATGTCTGTGTGGTTCCGAGGATTTTTGCCATATAGTTAGCCTGATATTAGAAGCGTATAATAATATGTCTTAAAGTAATGACCATGAGACAAGAAGAAGGTGGTGAATTAGAAATGGAAACATTTTCCGTGGCTTGACCCAAATACTTTGTGTCAGTTGTTTGTCCAACCAGTTTGTTGAGTTGTGCAGTTTATGGCAAAGATGTCCCAGTGTCGTGTGTGGCAGGTTCAAATCCTGCCTGCATTCAGAATCCAAACACAACAGGTTGTGCACATACATACACTGATTCCATTTAACAACTTCAGCCGCAATTTATAACAACACCGAATTGTATGGATATATTATTTCCACCTATACTGGAAACTAAATAAGAACAGAGTTCCATTTGTTCAGTCACTTTACTAAAGAGAAAGCGTGAAATGACAATAACTAAACAAGTATTGAACAGGTTGAAATGCGAGTGTGTAATGGTTCCGTTTCTAGTAGCGCATGCGCACTGGTATAAGGGACCGGTTATTATGCGGGAGCAAGGGACCGGTTATAATGTTCTCTATCTCCCTCCGAGTCTTTATGCTACTGGATAAAGGCTGATAAATGTTTATTGACTATCCCATGGAGTAGTCCTTGTGCCAGGTAGGCACGCTGGTCGCTCTGGTGGATCGTCGTTGACCAATTGCTGGTGCTGGTGGTTCCACGTCAGGCTCCGATGGGGGTGGAGATCTCGGGGTCTCTGGGGCTGGTGGTGGCGTCTGGAGGATCGCGCGCCTCGGTGTGTCTCGTCCTGGGGTTGCAGGCGTGACTGCAGCGGGCGGTGTCTTGCGCTGGGGTGTTCTCGCTGACGTCAGTGTCGGTGGCGGTGTGTGCCCCGTCTGCGTCGCGGGTGTCGCAGGGTCGTTATCGAGGTCAGGTAGTTGCGGTGTCACGACGGGTGTTGGTACGGTGACGCGGGTTGCTAGGTCGTCATAGATCGATCGGGTTGGCGGCCGGTCGTAGTGAACTGGGCTGAACTTGCGCAGGAATTTCCTGTTCCGAAGTGTGACTCTGCCCGATCCGTCAATCTTGATCGCGTATTGGTCGTGCTGACGTACCTCAACGATACTGCCCGTCTTGTCCCATTTGTTGGGGTGAGGTCCTGTCTGGTTCTGTACGCGGACTAAGTCCCCTACCGCGAGTAGTGGAAGGCGTTTAGTGTGCTCCGTCCAGTTTTCAGCTATGCGGATGTGGCGTTTACGGAGGGCTTCCTCCCTTGCTTTGAGTGTCTCACGCCAAGTCTCATGTGGTCTGTATTTCCCGGGGATAATCGGGATGAAATCGCGTGTCGGACGGCCGAAGACACACATTGCCGGGGAGATCTTTGTGTCAGGGTCGGGTGTGTTGCGATATTGTAGTATCGCTATCTGCACAGCGTCAGTGTCCAGTTCTCCCTTCGGACCGGTGTTGTCGGTGATGAGTCGTTTCATCGTCTTCACCCCAATCTCTGCACGACAGTTGCTGTGGGGGAAGGCCACCGATGATAGGCGGTGGTGTACGCCCCATCTGTGCAGGAAAGACCTGGTCTCGGTAGAGGTGAACTCCGGACCCCCGTCCGATGCGAGCTCTTCTGGCGTCCCGTACGTCACGAAGGCGCGACGTAAGTGGTTGATGAGGCCGGTGGCGCCACCTGTCGACTGCGATATGATTGGCCAGTTTGAGTATCTGTCCACCGTCACGAGGTAGTGTACGCCCCTGTGTACGAAGAAGTCCGAGCACACTGCCTGGAAGGGGTAAACGACCGGGATCGGTGGGATGGGCGGCGCTCCAAGTTGTGAGGGTGCCATCCGGTGGCAGTGTTCGCAATTTTTCCGAGTGGTGCTGATGTCGGCCGATATGCCTGGCCAGAACACAGAGGATTCTGCACGGGCGGTCATCATCGATACGCCCTGGTGGGCAACGTGTAGGGTGCTCAGTACCTCACCGCGGAGTGAGGACGGTATGATAACCCTGTCCTTGTATAGGATCACTCCGTCTGTCGATGTGATGTTTTCGCGGTACTGGTGATAGTCGCGAATCGTCTCTGACATCTCGATCTTCGAGTCGGGGATACCGTCGGTTGCCATTTCCTCCAGTGTGTGCATATCGACGTCGCTGCTGGTAGCCTCCCTGACACGGTCCCATGTCACTGATCGCAATGATTCGAGGCCCGCGGCGCACCATGTCAGGTTGTCCTCCTCGACGTCGTCGTCGTCGTCGTCGTCATCTGGTTCGACTCGGCGTAGGAGAGATAGGACGTTGGTGTGCATGCTGGATGGTAGGTGGTTCACTATGGCAGCATTGTCGTCTGGTAGGTTCATGAGTGATGGTAGCGCGGTGCCGACCGGCCTACGTGACATGGCATCTGCCGCCTTGTTCTTCATGCCTGGGACATGTGTGATGCGGAAGCGATAACGCAGGGTCTTCTCCTTGAGGTTCCTGAGGCGGGGGTTAGGTATGTCGTCAAGGGCTCTGTCCGCAAGGAGTTTCAGCAGCGGCTTATGGTCTACCGCTACGATCAAGTTCTCGCAACCCAGCACGAAGTAGCGCGCCTTGTCCAAGGCGTCCGCGACTGCGAGGGCCTCGCCCTCTATGGGCGCGTATCTGGATTCTGCTGCGTGTGTAAACCTGCTGCCGACCAGGGTTATTTTCCACCCGTCGTTGCAGCAGAAGGGTCTGATTGGTGAGCATCGGCAGTGCTTTTGAAATAGCCAAAATCCAATGCCCTCCTTCGACCAGTCTGTGGCGATGCATGTAGGCTTGGTCTTGTCAAAGATGCGGACGCCGCGCTCGATTTCTTGAACGATCACGTCCTTCGACTCGCGGAATATGTCCTCTAACTCCGGGGACCACGTGAAGCGTTCTCCATTTTTCAGGAGCTTCCGGAACGGATGCATTCGTTCGGCCATGCTGAACGCGTAGGCCACTTGATTGACCAGCCCGAACCACGATCTGACGTCGGTGATGTTACGCGGTTGTGGGAAATCGCGGATCGCCTCTAGGTAGCGGCTGCATAGTCGCACGTCAGTCATGGTGATCGTGAAGCCTGCAAAGTCCGCTGTGGGTGCGCTGAAGACGAACTTCTCCGGGTTGAGGATGATTCCATTCCGGCCACATATATCCAGCCATTGGACCGCCTGGAAGTAGCTCTCCTCGATCGTATCTGACCATAGTAGCGTGTCGTCCACGCACTTGGTCTTGTCACCAATGTCCGCGACGATCTCGTCTTATCGTCGTGTATAACCATCTCCTGACGCTATATACCCTTGTGGAGCCGATAGGTACCGGTAGCGTCCCCATGGAGTGATGAAGGTCGTCTTGTGGCGGTCGTCCTCGTGTAGAGGGACACTGTGGTAGCCGTTCCATGCGTCGAATACGGTCTTGCGTTTTCCGTTAGGTATGCGTCTCGCCTGGTGGAACGGGGATTGGGTGTGGTGGGTTTCGCGGAACGCTTGTTTGTTGAAGGCCTGGAAGTCGATGGTGCGTCGCGGCTTGCCGTTCTTTTTCGCGCAGATTACCATGCGGTGACACCATGTCACCGGCGTACCGATGGGTACTTCCTCTAATACGCCGAAACGAACGTCCTGGTCAAGGCCTGCTTTTACCTCGTCTTGCCAGTGTATGGCCACGGGGATGGGAGTGTGATGGGCAACAGGCGTCGCATCCTCATCGAGTATAAGACGTAGCGGCGGGCCAGTCATTCTCGGTAAGGGCTGGTGCGGGCACGTATTGAAAGTGCTCTGAGCGTATATTCTGAGTAAGTGTTTCTGTAAGGTTTCTCTGTTAGCCTCGGTCGCCGGCATGGGGAGTGTGGTCGGCTTGGTCGGCGGCTCTGCACGTCGCGGGCAGTCACACAATTCAGAGGTCGCCAGGTTGACCTCCCCGAGTGTTGGGAACTTGTCCGAGATCATGCCCAGGTCCACGCAAGCTGCGCGGGAGAGGAATATGCGGTCCGAGGTGTCCGTCACGTACGCGATTTGGCGCGTCTCCAATCTCCGAGTGCCACTGTTACCGGCGAATCTGACCACCACAGCTCCGAGAATACGAATTCCCTTGTTGTTCGCAGCCTTCATAGTCATGGATACGGGTATGAAGTCCTTGGTACTCAGGCCCATTTGTTGGGTGACTCCAATGCCGATCAGGCAGCTCTGACAGCCCGTGTCGGCTATGACAGGCAGGGATACTGCTCGGGTGCGTTTCAGGAGGTCAAAACCCAGCGCTTTGTAATCTTCGCGCTCGTTGGTAAGAGTGAGGTTGATGTACGGCTGCGGGTTGGACGCGCGTTTCGTCCATTTATCGCACATATCATCGTACAGATGGTGAGCGAGGGGGAGTGTGCGTAACCCGTCGCCCGCGCTGTCCATGGTGACCGTGAATAGCTCGACGAAGGCTGCCGTTTGCTCGTCATATAGCTCGTCTGTCTCCTCAGATGGGGGCTTAGTCGGTCGTCCGCTCAGGCACGCCTTGTCGAGGTGATTCTGGCGGCCACACTTCTGGCACTTTTTACCATACGCGGGGCACTCGGTGCGTCTGGTGTGCCACAGGGGCGTCTTGCCGTGACCCGCCTCGCCGCAGTAGATGCACACCCCTTTGGGCTTGGCTTTCGGTTTCTCCGGCCTGGCTCCTCCCCTGTTGCGGACGTTCTGCTGTTTCCCCCGCCGATACGAACTGTTGATCGCATCCGTGTCTGAGGGTCGAGTAGGCGCGATGCCGAGCGTTTTCCAGACTCCTTGGCCTCGATATACTCAATCATGTCCTTTAATGGCATGTCCTGGTTCTTTTCACCGAGCAGATCAAGTTGTATCTCTTGGTCTGCGATGCCGCGGGCAATCACATTGCGTATAATCACTTCTGTGAAGTCGTTGACTTGATCGCACTCCGTCTTAGTGCACTTCATCTCGTACTTGCATGTGTCCGCCTGCCCCTTGATACGGGCGTAGAACGACCGGATGGGCTCCTCGTGTCCCTGCCGCATGTTAGACAGGGCTACCCGAGCTATCATAGTGTTCTCCGCTCGGACGGCGAGTGCCTTCATGGCGGTGAGGACGTCTTTTTCGTCACTGCTCATTAGGCTCTTGCCCGCTGCGCGAGTGAGGTCTTTTCTCAACTCCTCCTCGCAGCATTCCAGTAGTTGTGCGACTATGTCGGGTCCAACAAGTTTAGTACCCGTCTTGTACTCACCCCAGCGGGTTATGAAGTATGACCAGGCCTCGCCCGTCCCGGCCAGTGCTACGGAAGGACGCTTGAGTTTCTCCATCTTCGCATTCGCGCCAGGCGCCCGGGGGACTGCGACGTGCACAGTGGCATGTACACTCAGCATAGCAGCCACCACTGCCGCCTCTGCGTGCGTAGCCGTATAGTCACAATCCTCGATCGGACACTCAACGTTCACAGGCGCCATCAAGTTGTTTAGTTATAAATAAGAACAGAGTTCCATTTGTTCAGTCACTTTACTAAAGAGAAAGCGTGAAATGACAATAACTAAACAAGTATTGAACAGGTTTAAATGCGAGTGTGTAATGGTTCCGTTTCTAGTAGCGCATGCGCACTGGTATAAGGGACCGGTTATTATGCGGGAGCAAGGGACCGGTTATAATGTTCTCTAGAAACTGTTGACGAAATTAGCATGACACTTATGTAGTTATGTAAAAGTAAATATTCCTATGGTCTTGTATAACCCAGTTCACAAGAGGTAGAGTGATATGCATACGTATTTACGATATGCTGTTCTTTTCTACACGGTCTTTCAACTGTGAAAACCTATACTGTATTGAGTAGTGAACCACTCTCCTCCAAAGGGCGCCACGGTGTGTTCATTCACGTAGGAACTAGTGGGTCCAATGATACAGTGTATACACTGCCTACACTGTCTGCTCGGCGTCTCTCACACGGAAGCAACACCGGCCGCTGGGAGCAAGATCCACTGGGTTAGAGATAGAGACCACCACCCCTAGCACAGACACCAGATAGAAGGGACCAGTGGTTTTTAGTGTCTCTTCCGAAAGACACAGGCAATATGAGATGAACACCGCTCCCCACTGTGAACACATTTCAAAAGATCAAAATAATGTAAGGGAAGGTTGGCCCCACGATAATAGGGAAGCTTTGAGCCACTCCTGTAACGCTGTTAATACTTAATCGAAGTTTATTTTGTCGAGTTCTCTAGAAGCAGACTTTGATACTTACAAATTCACGGCCATTTGTTTCATAACGGACAACTAACGGTGCGCAAAATTACAATTGCACGCGTTTTAACCGATAACATATTTTTGAGTAGAGCTATATATATACACTGTATATATATATTTCGTGTTTAGTTGTTTTCTTTAAATAACTACCATAAGTAATGCAATGTTGTCAGCAAGGCAATGACATATTAACAGCAAGGGATATGTGTTCTGCCAATACCTGAAATAGATATTGGCAGATATTATTCGATCTAATTTTCGATAACACTCGTTTAGTATGTATTAGTTAAACTGTTCCTTTAACACGGAACGCGCCAAAACCTTGTATGAATATAGAAATGACAATAAACAAGTGGTCTGTGGAGTACCTTACACTATCCAGAATAACGATGCTGTTATTCTCATCAGTACTGTTGGCATCGGCGCGAGGGTTTCCATCAGGGCAGAAGTCTATTTTTCATACATGTAACTTGTAAGCCTAGCCTCCTCAGTGGGCAACAAATCAATGTGATCGGTTATTACCAGTGTTCGAAATATACGCTAGCCGGCCGTCACTGACTACCTACATTGCCGTCGGGTCAGTAACTTTTCTAAGTTACTGGTCCGTGTGACTGCCTACTTTTCCGGGGACATTACACCGTTTTACAGCAGTATACATCAGCTTGTCGTCAAAACTGGCCACCAGAAGTCGCTGTTTGCAACAACAAAACTGTTAATAAAAATGCGTTTTTACGCTCAGTATAGCCCAATTTCCTTTGTCGTGGCACGGACG
Source organism: Escarpia spicata (assembly GCA_963995525.1). Taxonomy (NCBI): domain Eukaryota; kingdom Metazoa; phylum Annelida; class Polychaeta; order Sabellida; family Siboglinidae; genus Escarpia; species Escarpia spicata. The sequence goes on from OZ023205.1 coordinate 5,656,725, forward strand.
CTCACGAAACGCGCACTTTATAGTTATTTTTATAGTTGAATAAGCTCCTGAAACGAAGATACGGTAACTTACTCACTATCCAAATAGACTATGCACTTTGTATTTATTGGAAAACGCCGCCAATGCCAAAATCTGTCGGGGAAACTGTTAGAAAAATGCGGAAAACTCTGACAAGCGTTATCAACATTTCCGTGAGACCTGGCTGCAGAATCGACGATTGGAACACTTCATATAAGAAGTCACGAAGACCACACATGACCAGGACCCAGAAGAACGTGGCTCCATGGGCGCGGGAACAGGGGGCAGGGGGAATTTCTCCAGGGGGGGCAGACATATGGTTCTGTCCCCCATGAAATGTAAGCGTGAATGTTAATGTGTTTCGTTCCCGCGCCACATCAAAGATTACTGCTTAAACTAAAGGCCCATGGCATAGGAAATGGTATAATTAACTGAATAGAAAAATGGCTGATTGACAGAAGACAACGGGTAGTTGTTGATGGGGAGGCTTCAAATTGGAAATCAGTTTTGAGTGGGGTTCCACAGGGATCAGTCCTGGGACCTATATTATTCTTAATATATATAAACGATTTGGACGATGATGTAGCTAGCAAGGTGTTGAAATTTGCAGATGATACAAAAGTGTTTAGAAGGATTAAAAGTGATGGAGATAGACAGCATTTACAAGATGATCTTGACAAGTTGATCAAATGGTCTGAAAAGTGGCAAATGTTGTTCAATTTTGGGAAATGTAAATGCCTTCACACAGGACATGGGAACGAATATGTAGAATATACAATGGGGGGAACTATACTAAGTAATACTGTAAAAGAAAAAGACTTAGCGCTGACAATTAGTGCTGACATGAAGGTTTCAGAGCAGTGTGGAATTGCAGCTTCAAAAGGAAATCAAATCCTTGGATTGATTAGGCGAAATATAGCATATAAAGGAAAATAACTAATAATACCACTGTACAAAACAATAGTTAGGCCTCATTTAGAATATTGTATACAAGCGTGGAGGCCTTATCGCAGGAAGGACATATATATGCTAGAAAGAGTACAGAGGAGAGCGACTAAAATGATATCAAAACTGAGGGATCTTAGTTATGAAAAACGCCTAAAAGAATGTGGTTTAACGACACTAGAGACCAGGAGATTGAGAGGAGATCAGATAGAAGTGTTTAAAATATTGAATGGTTATGAAAATATTGATAGAAATATGTTTTTTTCAGTTAAGAAAGATAGAAAGACTAGAGGACATGAAGTTACATTAGTAAAGGAGCAGTGTAGATTAGACGTAAGAAAGTTCTCATTTTCACAAAGGACTGTGAATGAATGGAACAGATTATCTGATGATTGTGTGGGTGCTAGTAGTGTGAATATGTTTAAAAATAAAATCGACACACCTCAGAAGGGCTGGATATATGTAGATAAAAGGATTGGACTCTCGATAAGCCAAAGGGCTTCCTTGTCCACCTGCCATCTAGAGTTAATCTTGTTAAATCTGGTTAATAATTATGTATTTTTGTCGACTGTGAATGGTGTGTGCAATTGTAGGGCAGACATATGGTTTTGTGCCCCCCTCCCAGTAATAGGCGGCGCGGCGACAAACAAATTGTCCAAAGCACCCCCTTCGGATGTCAACATTTCAGCTAGAGACAGCAGAGAGAAGCTGGAGAAGGTAAATTGACAGCAGCGGCGCAACGGAAATTTTGTTTTCAACAGCACTGCCCCCCCCCCCCCCCCCCGTATTCGGCCGAGACAGCGAAGAAGCTGAAGTTACAGCGGCGCGGCGACGACAATTTTTGAGTGGTGCTGAAACTCTGGTAGCCCCCCAATATGTATTTCATTCCCGCGCCACTGTGTGGCTCTTTGGGTTCTTGTCGAAACACTTGATGAAAACCAAGGAGAAGAAGACATGGACCAGTTGGAAGCCACTCCTGCTGGACCAAGTGATGGAGTTAACCCATCCGATCGTGCTGATGACAGCGACGGTGACATGTATGACATTAGTTATGGCCCACTCTTGCAGTGGTGATTTCTCTGCTGTTGCTGCAGGCCATGAATGTATTTCTTAAGGATCTTTGCTCACAGATGGCTAATGAATGGTCGACTGCCAGTGAGTGCCACATGTTTCAATTAAATCGAATTGAGGAACATTTTTCCAAATCTCTGTTGTTCATAATTATTTTAGTGAATGTATAGAAATAAGGTTAATTATCAGTATGGTAATATATAAAATCAGTTTATAGGCGTATATATCAACAGCATAACCCCTATCTGACATATGTATTGAATTATTATCACTGGACCAGGAGCGAAACCCAGATCGGGAAGGCATGATATTTGGTATAAAAACATGGCTCTCAACATTGGGGATTGTGCATCCTTCGTGACTCAGAGATCACGTTATTGTCGGTCTCGTCTCTATTTGGGTCGTAAAATAAACACTGAGGGCGACTAGCACCCTGGCAGTGACCACCCTCAGTGCCAGCAAATAAAGGTCGGTTTGGCAATAATGTTCTGAAAACGGCTGACTAATTGAATTCGACCTGATAAGACCATTACATTGTAACCACAATAATACAGACTAGTCAGTTAATAGAACGTCGCCGAGCGATGGAAATAACTAGAACTGTGTACTTTTTCTTTAAGGCCTATTGTTTATCAGGCCGTTTGCGCTCGCGCATTGTGCCACTGCTAAAATGCGGACCAGTAGCTTTGCAGCCTGACCAGTAACTCTTTCAAGTTTCTGGTCCGGATGACTAGCACCTTTCTGAGGTAAACGTCGAACACTGGTCGTTACCATCACAGTATGTTGATCATCTACTTGTTTACATAGGAACAATGTGTGAGGTGACCATCACTGAATTCTCTCAGGCATGAGAAGTCCTCTAGGAAAGCAGAAACTATTGCAAACATGTACATAAATCACTCTAAATAACTATCGTTTTTTAATATGTGACCAATTGAAATGGTAGATTATAGAGGCCAACGATCTAAAGACGCGAGTGGACATAAAACGTTGCGAGTTAGGAAATAAACTTAAATGATGCCAAGATAACGTATTTATAATATCGTATTATATAAATACCCGGCTTTACCACGGGTTAAATTTATGTTATTGTACTATCAGCGGTCGAGGCTATATTTGGCGGAGATAGATCGTAGAAATTGGTGGTGTTAAAAAGTTGATAAACAAGTGGAATTACTGATTGATAAGTATTATTTTTGCCTTAATATCATTCATAAAGTTGCAATAAACATATATTGAGTAGCAATTGTGCTTAAAGTTAGTTAGTTAAAGTATTTTAGAACACCTTAGTATAGTGAGTGATAATAGGCGGCTTAACCTTCGATAAGTTGTAAACAAGATTTAACAAACCTGATTATGTGGTAGAATATATAGGAGATAAAGTAACAACCATCAAACTACTTACATAAGATAATATCTGTGTAAGCCAGTATTTGCTAGATATTTTGGTTAGGTAGCATTGTTGTTAAAATTAAGCAAGGGCGATAGTCGGGCGGAGTAAACTAAGTAAATAAAGCAGCCTAACATAACGTAATTGATTGTATTTAAATTAGGTCACTACCGGTGATGTTAGCGTTCGTGTTAGGATAAATAGTCGGCTGTGTAATTGAAATTTGTAACCTAAAGTGTACTGTAGTACACAGAAAACAGTCTTTATAAAGACTAAGTTAGTTAAGTTATTAAATAAATTCTGATCGGGATATGGCGCCTTGCAAGCGGCAAGTCAAGGCAAAGCGACACTTGGTGTGCGATCACTGCCACAGCTGGGTAGATTTTGCATTGTCCGGGTGTGGAAAGTCATGGGCAGAAACCATGGAGGAAGGATTCACCCTTCAGTGCATTGGATGTTGGAAGGTGGAGTGTCTGCAGAAGGAGATAGTTAGGTTGACAGATATTGTGAAGGGAATGGAGATGGGAATTAGCAAGGAGGCAGATCGAATGGAGAGAGACGACAGGGAGAGAGGTGAGGATACTGCAAGACTAAAGGAGAATAGCAGTGGCAAGAAAACTGAGGAAAGGAGATTGAGAGGAGAGAAGGTGATTGGAGGGGAAGAAATTGGAAAATCGACAACAGAAAACGTGACAAGCGTGAAGGTGACAGGAAAGAAAGTGACTGTAGAGAAGGAGGGAGGGAAGATGGAACGGGAGAGGAGAGAGGAAAATGAGACGGGACGAAAGAAGAAGGGACGAAAGGAAGTTAGAGCAAATGTGATAGAAGAGAAGTCTATAAAAGGGACGCTGACAGGAGGAAAGGTGACAAGAGAAAAAGCGACAGGAAAGAATGGATCGGAAGAGAATGTGACAGGAGAGAAGACGGCAGGGGGGAAAGACAACAACCAGACAGATGCAAACCGAAGAAGGAGCTATTCTAAGGCAGTGATTGAGGGGGCAATGAGGAAAGAGAGGGTGTTTATGGGTGACTCCATTATGAGAAAGACGGACAAGACACTGAGCGAGGGGAAGGACATCGTTGTTTGTTTACCGGGGGCTAGGATTGAACATGTAACTGACAGGGTAGAGAAGGTATTGGGACATGGCAAGGGGGGGGTCTATACTGGTACATGTAGGAACAAATAATGCAGACAGGGAGGGAACAACTGCGATAGTACAGAAGTATAGACAGTTAGTGAGGAAGCTAAAAAAGACGAGAGTCGAACAGGTTATTTTGTCAGGAATTTTGCCAGTAATGGGAGGAAGGGGGGCAACGTATAGAAACTGCAAGAGGATGGCGATCAATGCACTAGCTGAGCAGATGTGTGAAGAAGAGGGGGTGGGATTCACAGATTTATGGGGATACTTTGTTGGGAGGGAAGATATGTACATGAGAGATGGCCTCCATCTTAGTGGAAAGGGGGCAGCAGTTTTCTCAGAGAATCTGCTGCAATCTGTTGACAGTGGTACAGGTTGCATCTATTTAAACTAGATTCGCAAGGGGGACTCACAGAAAAGCCTGAAAATGGAGGCATAGATAAAGACAGCACAAATAAATCAACAAATAACAGTCTGGAAAACTCTTCTGAAGCTGGATATAAATGTGTTTGTTTAAATGCAAGGAGTATAGTAAACAAAAGAAATGAACTAAACATTATGGTAGACGATATTGACCCTCATATAATAGGTATAACCGAATCCTGGACCACCACCGATATATCAGATGCTGAATTGGGACTGACAGGATATGTAATGTTTAGAAAAGATAGAATAGGAAGAAAGGGAGGTGGAGTTATTTTATATATTAAAGAATCTATTCAGGCTTATGAAATAAAATTAGAAAGAGAAGCAGATTGCGAAGAAGCTGTTTGGTGTAACATAGTTACAGGAAACTCAACGTTAACAGTTGGGTTAGTTTATCGAAGTCCAAACATAAGCATAGAAGAGAATGAAAAAATACAAAACGCTATAAGGGAAGTAAGCAAACGGGACTGTATTATTATGGGGGATTTTAACCATGGGCATATACAATGGAAATCTCTACAGAGTATGGGGAGAGAGGACCACAAATTTTTAGTTTTAGTTCAAGATACATTCCTTTCTCAACATGTGCTAGAACCAACCAGGGGTGAGAATGTGTTAGACATAGTTTTGTCCTCACAGAATGAATTAGTTGACAATGTCAAGATATGTGAGCCACTGGGGAGTAGCGATCACAACCAGATACATTTTAACATCAAAGTAAAATCAGAAAGGAATAGCAAAAAGCAGTATAGGAGAAATGTCCACAAAGGAAGGTATAAGGACATGAGGAAATATTTAGCAAAGATAGACTGGAATAAGACACTGAAAAATAAGACGGCAACAGAATGCTGGAATATATTAAAGAGTGAAATTAAGTGCATAATCGATAAATTTGTACCCTTCAAAAAACAAGGAAAACGGTCCAAAAAGAAACACTTATCGAAAGAAGCCATTAGAAAAATTAAGTATAAACAAATGATGTGGAAGTGTTTTTGTGTTTTTTCATGTTTGGCATAATGTCACCAGAAGGCTTTTCAATTTATAAACTCGCCGCCATTTGTCTTTCTGGTTCAAAGATGAAATAAATAGGTGTCAAGAACCATAGTTTGAAATCAATGAAAACAAATTACAGCCTCATAAAAAATAGCACATTTTGCATGATGTCCGTAACGTGGTTTTAGACAAGCGGCAAGGTAACAAGTGAGTGTATATTATCATTGCACGAGTTTTCCAGCATCATAACGTACCGACATGATCAGTTCAGCTAAATTGCTGCGAACATATATGAAGTGTGAAACAAAATATTTGTTCATTCTTTATGGTATGATTGGCAAAATTATACACAAGTTGCATAGTGTATACAATTTTCGTCTACAAAGATACACATTTGCATCACAATTGTAGGTATTCATAGATGTTTTAGCGCCGGTTGATATTGTGATGGACGTCAGGTTGTTCACCTCATGTCAGACATTATGTTTAATTACGTGCTAGAACCAACCAGGGGTGAGAAAGTGTTAGACATAGTTTTGTCCTCACAGAATGAATTAGTTGACAATGTCAAGATATGTGAGCCACTGGGGAGTAGTGATCACAACCAGATACATTTTACCATCAAAGTAAAATCAGAAAGGAATAGTAAAAAGTAGTATAGGAGAAATTTCCACAAAGGAAGGTATAAGGACATGAGGAAATATTTAGCAAAGATAGACTGGAATAACACACTGAAGAATAAGACAGCAACAGAATGCTGAAATATATTAAAGAGTGAAATTAAATGTATAGTCGATACATTTGTACCCTTAAAAAAACAAGGGAAACGGTCCAAAAAGAAACACTTATCGAAAGAAGCCATTAAAAAAAATTAAATATAAACAAATGGTGTGGAAGCCATATAGATGTACTGGAAATAATGAAGACTACAACAGTTATAAAGAAGCACTTAACCAAGCTACAGCTGAAATTAGAAATTCAAAGAGAAGCTATGAACAACAATTAGCTAGTAATATAAAACATGACAGCAAGAGTTTTTATGCGTATGTTCGAAGCAAACAGAAAGTTCAAGATAAGGTCGGTCCTCTAAAAGATAGTGCTGGAAATATAATATCAGAGGGATTCATAATGGCAGAAGACCTGAATGAGTACTTTAGTTCAGTGTTTACCAGGGAAGATATTAGTTCACTGCCAATACCAGAGGCTAAGTTCAAGGGGGCAGATTCAGACTATTTAGGACAATTAATTGTAACCCCGGAAATGGTAGCTAAGAAAATAAGGGCTATGAAGGATAATAAATCACCTGGAGTGGATAGTATTCCACCCAAACTACTATTGGAAATTGTAGAACAAATTAGCATACCACTTGCAACAGTTTTCAACTTGTCATTAGAAGAGGGAGTGGTTCCTTTAGAATGGAAAGAAGCAAACATTATACCGTTATTAAAAAAAGGCTCGAGAAACAAGTCAGAGAACTATAGACCAGTGAGTTTAACATCAGTGATTTGTAAATTATTGGAAAGACTAATTAAAGATCACATGGTGGATTTTCTTGTTAAACAAAACTTGATAAACCCATCTCAACATGGTTTTTTTAAAGCGAGGTCATGCTTAACAAATATGTTATGTTTTTTGGAAGACATCACTAAGTGGGTAGATGAGGGATAACCAGTAGATATCGTCTACTTAGATTTTCAAAAAGCTTTTGACAAAGTACCACATCAAAGATTACTGCTTAAACTAAAGGCCCATGGCACAGGAAATGGTATAATAAACTGGATAGAACAATGGCTGATTGACAGAAGACAACGTGTAGTAGTTGATGGGGAGGCTTCAAACTGGAAATCGGTATTGAGTGGGGTACCACAGGGATCAGTATTAGGTCCTATATTATTCTTAATATACATCAACGATTTGGATGATGAAATAACAAGCAAGGTGTTGAAATTTGCGGATGATACAAAAGTGTTTAGAAGGATTAAAAGTGATGGAGATAGACATAATTTACAAGATGATCTTGACAGGTTGATCAAATGGTCTGAAAAGTGGCAAATGATGTTCAATTTTGGGAAATGTAAATGCCTCCACATAGGACATGGGAACGAAGAAGTAGAATATACAATGGGGGGTACTGTACTAAGTACTACTGTAAAAGAAAAGGACTTAGGGTTAACCGTTAGTGCTGATATGAAGATTTCAGAGCAGTGCGGAATTGCAGCTTCAAAGGGAAATCAAATCCTTGGATTAATTAGGCGAAACATAACGTATAAGGAAAAAGAGCTAATAATACCGCTGTACAAAACAATAGTTAGGCCTCATTTAGAATATTGTATTCAAGCGTGGAGGCCATATCGTAGGAAGGACATAGATATGCTAGAAAGCGTGCAGAGGAGAGCAACTAAAATGATACCAAATCTGACGGATCTTAGTTACGAAATACGCCTAAAAAATGCAGTTTAACAACACTAGAGACCAGGAGATTGAGAGGAGATCAGATAGAAGTGTTTAAAATATTGAAGGGTTATGAAAATATTGATAGAAATATGTTTTTCTCAGTTAAGAAAGATAGAAGGACTAGAGGACATGAACTTGCATTAGCAAAGGAGCAGAGTAGATTGGATATAAGACAATTTTAATTTTCACAAAGGACTGTAAATGAATGGAACAGATTACTTGCTGATTGTGTGGGTGCTAGTAGTGTGAATATGTTTAAAAATAAAATCGACACATACCTCAGACGGGCGGGATACACATAGATAAAAGGGTCGGACTCTCGATAAGCCAAGGGCTTCCTTGTCCACCTGCTACCTAGAGTTAATTCTCTGGGTGGCAATCTTGTTAAATCTTGTTATCACTAAATTGTAAGTGACTAATAGAAAGTGTGTGGATAGCATACCTCTTTCACCAGTATTATTGGAGATTGTTCGCGGTGTCAACGGTAGGGGATAGTGTTTGAGATTGTTTTGAATCAACAATTAATTGCAGCTCACACGTTGTTTCTATTCGAATGACAAGAGCTGATGTTGTTGCAGATTTGCTCAGAGCCTATATACCTGCACTACCCTTGAGTTTCACCAAAACCAAAGACAAAATTCAAAAAAATATTTCCACTTTATTATAACTATTGCAGGCTTACAGGTCCGTAATTGGGGGTGGAGGATTCGGGACGCCCCGCTTGAATACGCACCCAACTTCGTTTTCCAACTGTATGGCTATCAATTATTACTGTGAGCTCTACAATGAAATGTGTACATAATTCATACATGTCAATGTAAAGGTGATATATTTTGGGGGTCGGACAAGCACCATTGTTTTATAATCCCACTTAAAACGAATTCCCAATCGAAATGTACGCCTTACTCACCGAAGAATGATTGTTTCACAAGATGCAGAGTCGTTGCATGGTGTGAGTATAGACTTCCTTTGAGAGCGGGCGTACTTTTTGACCGGGAATTTTTTTTGAAGCCCTTTTTATGCCTCTGCCCTTGTAAAAAAGGTAATGGTAAATGCAAGTTCTTGTATAGCAATTTATTCAGTCCTCAGGACGGCTCAAAGCACTTTTCACTTTATTCCCTGGCAGACCTCTTCAATCGAACACCATCTCGACTTCTCGGTGAAGAATTCAGCCACGCTGCAGTTAATGCGCGAAGACTATTCACACACAAATATCCAACAGGTACTCATTTATACAAAGTTCGACACGGGAGCACAGAATTCGATCCCGTGTAATCTCGATAGAGAGTCCGGTGCTCTGGACACTGCGCCACCTCGCTACAAGACGAACCCCTCCCGGACCCCCTATTCGGGGTTGCTATATTGGGCAACAAACATACGTAGGTAGCACGTACGCACAACATAGTTTGTTGGGGGTGAAGATAATTTAGCCCCCAATATAGAGTGAAGGGGTGTGCATTTATCCGTGCAATTTGTAGTTTTTGTTGAAACTGAAGGTACTTTTGGCGAACCTCAAGAGGAGTGCAAATCGAGGTTTTTGGAGAGCCTGAATGTGTTTTATTGGCGATCCTAAAGGGTGGGTACAGGTCGAGGTTTTTGGTGAGCCTGGCGGTGTGTATTTTGGCGAACATCAAGGGGGTGCAACTGGAGGTTTGTTGTAAGCTTCAAAATATGTTGAAGGTCGCCGAAAAATATGACCCGACAACGGCGGAGGCGGAGTGGTGCTGAAGCGCCGGCTAAGCGCATCTACCGCGCCTATGATATTATTATGCAACTTCATGATATTGTCTTTCCTGTAGCCTAACATTATGAAAATAAGAATTTGTAAGCCTACATATTGGAGGACACACACATGTCTTCTCGCGTATTCGAGATCATATGCAGGGACAGTTCAAAATAGTAACGAACGTCAAAAGACGGCAAATGGGGCCAAGATGTTCCGCGCAGGCTGGATGTTATCTCGTAAACATTACGGTCAGGCCACGATACATGAAGAAGAAGGTCGACTAATCACAGATACGGTCGAGTTTGGTGCAAGGGTCAGTGAAAACGCAAAACGCCGTCGCTTGTGATTTCCTCTCGAATTGCACCGAAAGTCGATAAGCTCCTTTCGCATGATCAAAGTGGATTCCATGGTCGAAGTACGGCTGACGTAGTGTTCGGAAACCGGTGGTTGTGTGTCAAGGCACAGAAATATCGCTTCGCAGTCGAGATTCTTCGCGTAGACATGAGCCGAACACTTGATACATCAGACGACACAAGCTGATGGAGATACTTTCAACCGTCCTTGAAGAATCGGAAATTCGAATGATGAGATTTCATGCAAACACATCACTCGCACCTATCCTAGCACGTCAATCCGCGACACAGAGTGTTCAAACAAAGTCTAGAGTTACGTTAATGATCGTCAATTAGATGTGATATTAATGACTACGTAATACAGCGATTTTACGTCAATTCAGTTTTTGTGTGGAGCGCAGTGGCACTGGACTATCAATCGCGAGAACTCGATCGGTTTCGAATCCTGTGCTGCCGTGTCGAACCTGGGCAAGTTCGTTCACTATATGTTGCTCCAGTTCTCTCAGCTATTTGACTGACTACATGGGTATAGACAGTAATGGGTATTTGTGTAGGGATAATATTCGCGCTTTAAATGTAGAGTGGCTGAATGCTTCCCAGAGAAGTATCGATGGTATTCGATTAAACAAGACTGTCAGGAGTAAAGAATAAAGCGCTTTGAGCAGTCTAAAGGACTGGGTACTGCGATATATAAGAACTTACCTTCTTGGGCTCTAGAGATTCACGTATGTTCATGTGTTGGCCTTTCACGGAAGGGTTCATTATAATTATTATTCGCAATGATAAAATGCATTTGTGTTATGTTACGTATACGACCAATGCTCTTGACAGAAGGATATTCATATGGTGATGCAGATTATAATTACGTTACATGGGAGGGAATACGTCAATTTCCTCAATTATGCTGATTAGCTAGATTAGGTCCGAAGGTGTGACGACAGGCCACTGGCCGTCGTCTTTCGGCAGTAGGACGCGCCGAGTCGATTCTGCGACAACCAGCGCCGATCCTGCGACATCCAAAAGCCGTATGCAATGAGTGTGTCATACAATTAAGAAATTAAGCATTGATGTCATAAAACTAGACCAGAATAGAGTTACAGTCGTACTAGTGCCATAGACGTGGCTTTATAAGTTAAATAGTGTCTAATCATAAATATTTGCGGATATTATTTTAGTCAAGTTAATTAAGGCAATATCTCCTACTTATATGCATATATGTTTGTTTAACTTTACAAGCGGTCTTCAAACTTTATTATGAATATTTACGATGGGATGGGTGTAAAATTATTAGAATGTTGTTTATTTGGAAGAAGGATATATATGGAAATATTTATAAATGCAAGCCAACTATTGCGTTGTAAGTTGTATTCAGCACAAATAATCTACAAACTGCCAAAACACATATTTGGTGCTAAAATAATTGAAATTTGTTTAAAGTTAGTTTTAAATATTTTAGCAAAAAATAATAAATGTGTTCTTGTAGATGTATAACATAATGTATACAGAATATAATCCTGCAAGAATTATGATATATTCGTTCACTCACGTACCCATTTGGCATGTTACTGCTGATCTCGACTCCACTGGGCTTTTGCTTACATCCGTATGCCCATGCAGACATTCAGAAATGTACACATGCATACTTAGATATAATTAAATATGTAAATATCACATGGTAATTGGGTTTCACTTTGCTCAGTTTGTAAAGTGAAAGTCTCGGGAATGGTGCATAATGGCAATCCCATTTATTTAATAAAACATTCGAAAACGTACAGTGTGTATTAAACATATCCCAATCATATTACATGATCGCACTGCACATGCATTATATAATTACTCGAATTTAAATTATTTGAAAACAAAAGTATGATATGCGTTAAATATACGTGAATTACTGTAGTGTATGTGGATTGCATACTTGGATAGTGAATAAGTAACTATGCCTACAGTATATTTGTTTCATTACTAGCATCAAACCAACTATATAAAGGACTATACACATTTGAATTAGTGTGCACAGTGTACGTTACATTTTGTGTGACTGTGTGTGTGTGTATGACTTTCTACTGAAAAATAACATATTTATTCCCAGATGCAATTACGAATATATGCAAAAATATACACACAAACACAACACAATAGTCTATAGAAACCATTTTTTAAAAGCTTAAAAAGGTGTATGCTGTAGGCGTAGCCGTAGGCTAGCGTCGCGCGTACTAAACTTCTAATCCAGTCTAAAATTCCAAATGCACTAGACACATATAAATAGTCATGTAGATTTATAGCGATACAAAGGCGGTGCCTACATTACACCACTACTCTCGACACTTCGCTCCAGTTCATAATTCGTTATCAGACTATGTCCTTAATATTTAACAAATATCTAAATCTATTTCCACTTCACAAAAAGTGCCCAGCGAAAAACAAACGTAATATCCGCGCGCATTCATTTTTATTTTTAGAATGACCAATGATCAGAAAATGGGGCGTGGCTTAAAAGCTCCTGTTAGTTTTTCATATGTGAATCAGTATCAGTCTAAATTTAACGCTAAATAATATATTCTGGATGAACGTACGTATACGTAGGGCCCTGCCTACTTGTACATAAAATTAGTTTGTGTACGTATAGCCCTGCCTACCTGTTCGTAAAATTAGTATGTGTGCATATAGCCCCTTGCTTACATAGAACAAGCCCTGGCGTCTCCCCGCAAAAAATTAAAATGAAACGCGCGTGACACATGTGTCAAACGCTCCTTTACCTAGCAACCAATCACGAGCGCGCGGGTCTAATGTTCTATGCCTGCCTTTTTTTAAGCAAAATAATGAATATGATTCTTAAGATATATTTGTGCTCAATGTGTAATACATATTCCAACAAAGTTGTGCAAACAAACGTTTGGGAAAGTTGATTTGAGTGAAGTACTTACGAATATAAACCACCGAATTACATATCTCGTAAAATACGCCTAATGTCCAAAACCGTGTATACTAACGGATTATCAATTAATACCTCGGGCTAGGCCTAGGCAATGATATGTTTGCACAGAATGTGGGTATACTTAACAACTTACACTGTCTATTTTATAAAAAGGACAATTTAAAAAACGTTATTGCGATTAATAGATACATACTTGTGTGGCATTCCAGAAATGACTGTTTAATTAATTGCATAGCATGCTATCAACAAATAAAGTATAATGTTTAGAACAATAACCACCAATTTAACATCATATTATTATGATATGATAATCATATAAAGCTGATTACAGGGGAGAGTATTCAGATTATACCACTGTCACTGACTCTGTCAGCGTCGTAACAAGGTCTAGGGTTAGGGCAAGATAAACATCACCACAACCAAGTACCAGTGGTCAAGTGGAAACCACACCTCAACTGAGTACCAGTAGTCAAGTGGAAACCACACCTCAGAGAATGCTAGTTTTTTTTAAGTCTCCGCGGGGCATGCCCGTGGACCCCCTTGCAACGCCTGCGGCGCGAAGCGTACCTTACCCCTATCACCTCGCCCATCAGTTTATCTAGTTGAAACACCGCAGAGGATGTCGAGGACGCAGTAACCGAGAGACTCTGGACACGTCCTCTCCAGATCGCATCGGAACGTAAACTGTGGACGAACCATGGCACATCAAGGTGTTCTACTGTTGATTCGTTGATCCGACAACGAGACGCCTTGGGCGAGATAGTCTGAACAATTCCAGGTACGTCATAGTGTTTATCTTTCGAGACCACGACCCAGCATCTGCAAGAATCTGTTCAGCAATGGCTGCGGTGTGACGTCATAGGTCTAGTGAACGGTCGAGTATTAGTTATGGTGTATCTGTCGTGGTGTATTTGCCTATGTTTGCCCCGTGGTGTATCTTTTTCTGTGAATACGCGAGAGCATTTTTGTAGATTGCCGTAATAGCTTTACAATTACATAGAAAACACATTGCATTCCGCCGCTGCAACTTCGGGTACACCCTTGTTTAAATGTTGAGTTTACAAGACCCTTATCGTACATAGTATTCACATAATATAAACATGTATGTACACTTTATCCTCCACCACCCACACCCAAAACTGCAGCTCTACTAACACATTATTTGAGTGCAGCATTCAGCTCAGCACCGGCTGAAGGTACAAATGACTTCTTATATACATTCTTTCGTGCAAGAGGAACCTTAATACGCCTGCCAGATGGAAGTTTCTGAAATGCTAAGCTAAGTGGATGGGCATGATCATTGAATATGTGAAATGCCTTCCTGGCAAGGGCAGAGTCGTAGAGAGTAGACAACTATCGTTGTTGCTGACTTATGAGTTTATTAGCCATGTTAACAACCCGGCCTAGTTTTGTCTTTTGTTTAACAGTAAGATGCCCAAACCAAGGTGTGCTGTTGAATTATAAGATGCTCTCAACAACACCCCTGTGCACTAGTTCAAGGACACGTGGGCTCACCCCAAAGCTTCTGAGTTTCCTAAGTAAAACGAGATGTTGCTGTGATTTTGTGTGCACCATGTCAGCATGTTCATTGAAAGTGAGTTTCTTATCAATACCCAAGTATTTGAAACTGTCAACCCTCTCCACCTCCCTCTGGTCTGTCACTACTCACCTTGCTTGCTCTCTTACCCTGCTGTTACCAAGGACAAGCTCCTTGGTTTTCCATTTAATTCAAGAAAACTGTCTTTAAGCATTGTATGCAACACGTCAGTCTGAAGAAAGTATTGTGAAATGGAAAATTCATCTTTCAGACAACTCACAAGAGCCATGTCATCTGCGTATTTCAGAAGAGAAAGAACTGGGTCATTACATCCGATACCATTTGTATACAGTGAGAAAAGTACGGAAGAGAGAACGCACCCTTAAGGGGCTCCAGTGTTCACAACAATCACGTCAGACAGTACAGGTTTGGCAAACACCTTTTCGCCACTATCATGGCATTTTGATTAGGTATACAAACACACATTTGTTTATTCAAATAAACTCTTCTAGGTTCAGAACTTTCCATATCATTGGCTAATATAACTGGCCCACTATCTTGTCAAACACCTGCGTGCAACACAAGTCCTTGTCCTGCGCATCATCGCCACCAAAAACAAAGATTTTGTTGCCGTACGTGACCACCATGGAGACACACACCGCCTGTGGCGTGTCGGGCATGGACAACCACCGCCGCCGTTTAAGACACTCGCCAGATGCCAAGACGTTGTTGTCGCCTACTAAAACGCAGATGTAATTAATTATTTACAATCATATACAAAACACGCCACATACAACAGATGAAGAAAGACAATAGTACATATGTTGTACCACACGCACGCATGCACGCAGGCACACACGCACTCACGTACACATACACGCGCGCACACATACCCAAACACACACATACCCAAGCACGCACGGACGCGCACACGCAAACGCACGCATACAACACGCGCAAACGCATGCACACTCTCTCTCTCTCTATATATATATATCTATCACACATACACACGCATACACGCACATACATACACACATGCACGCACACACACACGCGCGTGCACAACACACACGAAGAGACTAGCACGCAAGCAAGCAACACGCACACACAACGATATCAGAAAACGATCTTAAAACTCATTAAATCAGGGAAACAACGATACTAAAAACATAAATATATGAGACGCTCACAAACCACAAATAGGCCTACTTCTCTGAAATCGCACTTTTGCCTGTAGGATCTGTATTTAAAGGACACATATGTCTGTTATTTTATTTATTTCATTATGATATATTTTATGTTGTAAGTTAAAAAATATTGTTTTCAACGTGTTATTCACGATTATAAAGCGTACAACATACATGAATGAGGTGTTTATAATGATTTAGTGGTGTTTTTCTTTTATAAGTTAAACATTTGTCGTTTTCTTGTAGTAACTTTTGTGAAATACCTGTCTGGTGTTATAATATATTTATGCTATAAGTTTTTAAAAAAAAATCGTTTTGTTGTCGTTTTAATGAAACATATGTCTTACGTTATGAGATTTTCTGTTATAAGTTAGTTTTTTTGTTTTTATTTTGTGTAGTCGCTTTTGTGAAAGACGTGTCTCGCGTTATAACATTTTTATGTTATAATTAAGGACGGTATAGTAAGAAAAATTAATATGTAGGATTATTTTTCAACGTTTTATTAACGATTACAAAGCGTACAACACACATGAATAAGGTGTTTATAATACATGTAAACGTAGCGCTTAAAGAACTATTCCATTAAGAAGGATCGACGAGGTACGCTAAAGTAATAAGTATTAATTCTTAAACATTATCACTACAGGCAAATAAAAGTGTCCGTGCACCCGCCGAAAAGCACCACTCCATTAAAAACGATTGACGGTGTCAACTAAATAATAAGTATTAATTCTCAAATGTCATGACAACAAGGAACAAACTGGGTCCGTGCAGCCGCCAAAGTTTAGTCGTCGAGTCTGCGGTTCAAGTAGGACTCGAGAGCGTCTCTTAAGAGAGGTTATGCTACTAGCTCAACAAGATCACGTCGAAGCCGCGTGAGAGTCGACTAAGCGAAACTATTTTGCAACAAGTCACTATCTTGCGCAGAAGGTTCACCTACTTTCCTGGTTGTTTTCTCCTCGCTGTCTTCATTGTGTGATATTCCATGGACGCAACACGTTTAACCAGTGAGTGCATGCCGCAGTACCGAGATCGTCAAATAAAGCAATAACAATACGAAGATACCTGCTTTATGAGTAAGCCAACCTTGTTGAACCCAACTTATGCAATGGTATCGACACGAAGCGACCAACTGCACTTTACGGCACAACTTGCCGTTCGTATTCTAAAACAGTGGTTCGTAACCCTCGTATTGCGACCCAAATTGCGTCGGCACGCAAATTTGAGTGGGTCGTCAAGAATCTCTAGTGACTGTCCGAAATGTTCATTTTTGTACGTGGTGCATGCGGGACAAATCATTTTTACGCAAATCATATTACTATTGCACGAATATGAAATGGCATGTGAAATAATATCACACGGAATTTTAAATTCACGCGACATTTGGTGCAAGCTGTTCGTCTCGGACGTATCTGGTATAGGCAAGTCACACTCTGGTTTGACAGCGACGAAAATGTGTCACGTGCGCATTGGGCGAAAAACCAGTGCCATTTCTGGTTCACTACATATCGAAGCCTTAATTTACCCTGCACATGTTTACATACACATTATATAATATTTAATCAGGATATCCAGGCACATTACAATATCTATCAGAATATCTGCCTCCTTATGATCACCAATATTCAAGTAAATTACCGTAATATTATTCAAAAACTTTATCGAAATCTTACGACCTTCTCTACACCCTCTGTCATCGTTATACTTCCGATTTGCAAGAGGTGTCCTCTTTCTTCGTCGCTATGAACGGCGCTGATTTTGTGATTCTTCCGTGTTCAGCTAACAATTATAATAAATGGTCTCATTTATCTGTGTTAAGCCGTTTTATTTTAAATTATGTATGTTATCATTTATCACGAGTTTGATGGCAGTGGTCGTCAAGCAAGGCCTGCGACTGCAGTTTCGGTCGATCCAAAAAGGCTACGAACCACTGTTCTAATACTTCTCAAGATATGTGACGCAGCAGCGGCGTATTTAGGGGGGAGGCACTCTGTCATGGCACATCGTGGACCATTTTGTTATTATACACACTGTTGCGCTACTACACGGCTGTTTGTGCAATCACATGGTAGGCTAGCAATCGTCAACGGAGCAGGGCGAGAATCATGCAGCGCTGCTGGCGCTCCCTAGCGGCTAGTTTCCTCGTCGTTGCGTTGTTGACAGCCTTCCTCCAGACGACGGCCTTGTTTCTCTCCCAGTTCACGTGCCACTCCAGTCCCGTCTGCATATCGCTGTCACTCGGGTACGGCGACACCTGGCGATATGCAGCTTAACTTCAATGACATGCATATTTGTCCGTTATTGCCGAGATCAGGAAGGAAACTATGGACCTCCCACACGCGGAAACACCACAGCATACAAATATTCGTGCGTGCGTGCGTGCGTGCGTGCGTGCGTGCGTGTCCGTACACACTGATATGTGAGCGACGAGCATACATAATTGTATAGACAGTTTGCTACTCATTTACATAGGCCCAGTAAAGGTATCCTTGGTACAAACATGTCATAAATGCTGCGAGGTGGCACACACACACACACACGCACACACACACACACACACGCACACACACACCACACACACACACACCACACACATACACACACACACACAACACACACACATAACACACACACCACATACACAACACACACAACACATACACAACACACACACACAACACACACACAGCACACACACACACACACACACACACACACACACACACACACACACACACACACACACACACACACACACACACACACACACACACACACACACACACACACACACACAACACACACACAACACACAACACAACTTACTTTTTTCGTTGGGTAAGTAACTTTTTGGAGTTACTTGCCCGTGTGACCGTTCATTTTTCCGAGGAAATCACAAAGGTCTTTTTTCTTTACAACAATGTATACGAGAAGAAATAAATTGTTTACATTAATGCGTTTTACGCATTTTTACATTATTGCCATGCAATTGCTATCGCGAAATGCGGAGTTCACAAAGTGACTTTATCACTGAAATGCGCTTTTGGAATGCGTATTGGTGATTTTAGTAAATCACGACGAGACGTCTCCACTAATGCAGACTAACTATGTTGTTTGGTGGTTTAGCAAGACGTGAAAACGATCGGGCATACGACAGTGATGTGGGTGTCAATGTTGGCGATCCACGAGAGAAACACTTCATCCAAGTGCCGGACACCTCACATGACCAGGACCCAAAAATGCATGACTCTTCAGGTTCTGACTAAAGCACCTGCTGTATACAGAAAGTTTAGCTTGAGCTACAGTGATGCTGTCAGGCGTTGTGCCATGCCTGTAGCAGTGAAATAAAATGTGTTTATGGGACACTTTTGGCGTACTCTTACTTCAGTGTATTTTCTTTGTTAGCTCTGTATATTCTAAATATCATATATGGCTAGGCACATCAATTTCAAACTATAACGAACTTTCGTTTGTTTTATTGGTGTAGAAAGTAGAACAGCTTACTTAGTGGTTAGTTAATTGTGCTTTGGTATGACGCCAACGTGAGATTTCGAGGTGATTTTTAGAACTGGCATTGCGTTAGGCTCTCTAGTCGACGTAGTGGCTTAATTACATTAGCAAAGCCTACTCGAGATTCGGTATTATTCTAGGCCCGTTACACCGGCGACTGTTCCGGCCCGCAGTCTCCTCATGAGCGCCTGAGGAGCGTGATCAACATAGAAGCGTTTGTCTATCATAATGCACTCGGCGCCGTTGCTGACAAGGCTAAACTTGGGCTGTTGTCCGTAGACGAGATCTGCCAAACCCTGCAAGATGACCCCGAACGACGCGTAAATATAACATAAAACAAACAGGTCACGTGGCTTAAATGGATGACTGCAAAGTCGACACTCTCAAATGTACTTGGTACTAGAAACAGAGGCCGCCTCGGACTTGTATGCAAAGCTATCGTGAAGCGAAACATGAATAGGCTTAAAATAATGGGACACACGTGTCCTACACTTAAAACAAGCGAGCAAACTTAATCACAGTTAGAAAAACGCACCTCAATCGACAGAAACTTGACATGACATAATAGTTATAATCAATGTATTGTATTGCACTTACGAACACGTCTCCTTTACTGAGAGTCTGTATTGCCACAAACACTTCGTCAGTTTCGCTTTCGCACTGCGGTTTCTTGACGATCTACAAAATGGAACGAATCTTAATTTAGTTGTATTGTAGAACTCATAATTTGTTAATTTAATCTTCCACAATGCAGGACCTATTCAAAAATACAGAGCGTATGTACATTTGTCCACATTCCTTGGAATACGTTAATCTCCACCAAACAAGAACCAACCCTGCGCTCGATTCTTGACATATCCATCACATGACATGTTGTATAGTAACGTCCGTTAAGCCATCAAAGATGGATGCTGAAAACGTGGAGCATTCGGGTATTCCGTCGTACATTTTGTTGAAATTCTGGTCCCAAACATTTTGAATTTGGACCAGAATTTCAACACAATGTACGGTGGAATGTTCGAAAGGTCCACGCGTGCTTTGCATAAATTTTTGATGGTTTGACGGACTTTGTTGCTAGGCAATACGTCACGCGATAGATAGATCATTTCGAGAGCGGTTTTCCGCTAAAAGGCGGTGCACTGAACACGAGCTATCTGCTTAGCTGATGTTGGTGGGATGAAACCTATCCCGCTTCAATAAAATCGCAAACTACGTGTTATCTTATATCTACCAAACCTACACGTACATCACGTCAGAGATACGTAACATAAAAATTATATACTAGAGAATGTCTGCAAACGTCCTGATCTCGAATCGCGTCCCTATCCCGCGCTCGGTTTCATTGTTCAACAATCGAACCGCGCGTGTGGCGCGATCTCTATTAGTACAAATTATACCACGGACATCAACTGTAAGCTAACTACGGCGAAAGAGCCAACCTGTTCGATGGTATACTGCTCTAGGCCCCCTTGAAGCGACACACCCAGTCCAATGTCTTTAAGCTCCTTCTGTCGTCCTGCGTTACGACAGCTCTCTTTCTTCAAGTCTTCTTCGCGGAGTAAGCGCTCCAAGTAGGTACAGTGACTTTCGGAATCGAGCAAAGGAGGAAATCGTCGTCGTTCTGCACATGATTAAGACCATTTTTTATTTTAGTTGTCATATAACGTACAGCCTCGTTGACGTGAACTTAGATTTCTAATTTCCACCACTGTGAGCTCGAGCTCACTATAGGACAAACCGCCTCACAAAGAGTGTGTGCGTGCGCGCGTGTGTGTGTGCGCATGCGGTCTCCTCTAAAATATATAGGTAATGATCTTGTTTTGTTGGATCTTTGCAAAATTTCATTTAGTGTTTTCCAAGTTTTCCTTGTGTCATTTTTATATTTGTTAAACATTTGTTCATAATATATCAGTTTGGCTGCTCTGATACTTCTTTTTTATGATACAATTACACGTTTTTAAGTTTGTCTTTTTGATGAAATAATCAATCGATATAGGGTTTGTCAGTTTAAACTGTTAATATAGGTTACTCTGTGTTTAATAGATTTAAGTATGCCATTTATTATCCATAAGGAGTGTTTACGTTTATATTTATTAAACGCTAATTTATGTGGCATATGTTTACAACTTGCCCTTTCAAGTACACCACTTATTATTTTGTAATTAGTATTTGGATCATGCGAAGTATACTGATCTAATTTCTCCATAATATTTGAGTTAATTATTGCATTAACAAAATTTGACATAGCTTTTCCATTTTGTAAATGTATTTTAATTAATTTTGGAGGACAGTTTTTAACGGGAACAGTATCAATAAGTGTAAGATATTGTTGATGGTCTGAAAATTGTTTGACTAAAATACCTGCTATTGATTGTAGCGTAAACTGACTAAGCTTACAAAATAAACTGTCGATCAATGTGCCATTTAGGGCGGAAAATATGGTTGATAATGTTATTTTTGGAAAGAAGCTTAAGGTGTCGTAAAACTCACTGAAATATAATTTTTAATGAATTTTATATATATATCCCCGGCACTGATAACTTCTGAATTTTTGCAATTGAGTTGTGATAATAATAATGCAAATTCATGAATAAATTAGCTGACCTTCCCAATTTTCGTTTTTAATACATTGTAATACTTTATAATAACATGTTATGTGAATATACATAATTAAGCCTCATTTAGTACTTATGATTTTACCAAAGGAAATACAAGTATAATCTTCTAATTGAATGTTAGGTAAATCATCTTGTTCTGTTAACCAACTTTCCTTAAGATACATAATGCTAAATATATAGTTAAGTAGCTGCAGTTCTTTTACAAAGTCCTCCAGCCCATTGAATTTAGCGTTTATACATTCTATGTTTGTACTAATATGCCAAAACTATTATTTTTTGTATTTATCAGTGTCTTAAACTTATCAGTGTCATAGTATGATGAAGATTTCATTATTGGCAAACTGTCTTTTTCAAAAGTTTTCATAATTATTAGAAAGCAAAATTTTATGTAAACAATTGTTGTGGACACCTCCATAATTCTGTAGGAATAAATAATCTAAATCTATCATTTAGTTCTTAAATATGTTTACATAGTTGCATATAGCATTGTTCCAAGCATTCAGCAGGTGTTGGCCGATATCATTTTGTAAAACAAAGCAATTTAAGTGTAGAGAAATGGTCGTTGCTTTACTGTTTGTAGTTTTGAGATTTAGATATAATAAAATGTAGCATGAACAGGAAAACATGCACTGCGTCAATACAAAAATAATATTAACAGCAGCAGAAAGATTATCATCGTTAGTGGTTTAGGTGAGGATACACCGAGGAACTCATTTATTCAGTAAAACTAATGTTCAATAATTATAACTGGACTAGGTTCATTTAATAAAAGAACAATAATAGCTTAGTGTAGAAGAAAGAAAACCAGCATAAGGCAGTCATGTCTAAATAATGACCTATCAGTTGTATACGTTTCATGTTTACAAGCAGCTAACAACCATTTCTATTTCGACGGAATGTCGGCCTACGTGGGTATAACAAATATATTGTTTTTTGCAATATGTTCCCGCCGTTCATATTTAATTAAAAAACAAGCAACGTTTATAACCACTTCACAAATGGTAAAGTAACAATTACCCCGACACCCCTCCCATCCCATGTAACGTTTCGTCACATATACCCGCCACGCCAAAGCTTGACATACTTTATGGGTGCCCCTTAATACCTTAGACACATTAAAGAAAATGTATATTACGGTACCCACGCTGTGGTATACAAACATCATGATTAGCCTATATTGCATAACAGGACTCGAAACACAATGTTTTGTTTGCTTAGCCTAATCGTACGAGCCGGAATGGTTGCACTGCCACTGGGGTTCGCGTTTGCCGTTCTTGCGTCCTAAATTCTACCTTCCTGCGATTATCGATTGCGATAAAGGTTAAATTGTTCCGATAACACATTTATACATATATCTATATATTTTGTACATGCATTTTACTGTTAGTAACACACAGAAATCATTACATATGAGAAAATAATTACCTGCTGGAGCCGAAAATAAAACCGCTCACTGCGCGCTTAGCCTTAGGCTTAGCTAATGGTGTTTTATTAGACGTCGACGCGAGATCTGCGGTTTACTTCAAATTTGAGGTCGCGTTCAGATTTGGCGTACGGTCGTGGCGCTTAATTGCGTTAGCTAATGGTCTCTATTTGTTAATAACTGTGCCTTCTAGTTGGTCGTCACTGACGGTTTCCTCGATACCCAGGAAGCGGAGATTTGATCTGCGGGAGTATTGCTCGTATCCATCTAGCTGGATTTCGAGATCTGTGACTCCGGTTTCTGGGACCGAAATTCGCTCATCTTTTGGTTGTAAAACTTTGGTGAGTTCGTCAATTTTTGATTTCACGTAATCCACTTAGGTTTTTCGGGTATAGAACTGTTTTCATTTTTTTCAAGACGATTTCATCGGTTAGTAGTTCTTGTATTACCAGCTGAAACCGGTTTACGTTGATGTCACCCACGTTGCTGCCCGAGGTGGCGGAGTCCAGCCGAGCGCTTGGTTTTGGCTTAGGCATGTTTACAACAATGGAAGTATGTGTCAGATGGTTACGACAGCCGTTCCTATAAATGGATGCCTCAGTTCAAGACGGCTTCGATCAGGTGCACTTTGCAAAAGTCAGTTCAATTGAGTGCTTTCTGGACGAAATTATTGACAAAAATCGGCGAATCCGGTTCCACACACATTAATTTGTTTTTATGTACCACTTTCTACTAACATCCTTGTCCACGTTCAACAATAAATTCTCCTCGATCTCTCTCACTTACGCAACACTCAAACATGAGTCGCCATGTCACGTGACGGGGATGGTTAGATTAGATACACATAATTCTTCGACAATGACATATATGCGTTTGTATATTGATTCGCTTTACTATTTCATCGGCAGTTGAGATAGTTAATTATTATACTGGCCGTCTGGCACAGCCTCAGCAGCACTTACTGCGGGTACAGGCAGGTTTCACTTTCCGCAATTTCTTCAGAACCGTGCAGCTGCCCTGCAAGAGACGGATAGACGGGTCAAAAACGTCAACCCCTGCCACTGCCAGATACTGATAGACACATCAAACAACGGCCCGGAAGTCTACACTTTTCTGGACGAGTTTGTAATTTCGTAGTCGAGTCTACAATAGATTTGTCGAGTCTACAAGTTACAGGTCAAATTTACAATGTGCACATTAACCTGAGAGCCAATCATCGTTTCTACCCGAATTGAGGGTAAGCCGGGATCAGTGTTGTGCAGAGAAAAACCAGTGTTATCTTCCAGGCCAGAGGAGGTGGGCATGCGCCGCGCATGTGCGTAAAATCAGGTCATATTACTGAACGCCGGAAGTTTGCCAGTCAGTCTGTTTACAACGTTCGCAGGAGAAGGTTATTCCGTTGGAGTAAGTTTTCATTATATAAGCCCACAATATAATCAGTTGTCTAACGTGGTGAAATCACCCATGCGTTATACTAATGAACAGGACACTTTGTTGGGAACCATTGCTGTTGTCATTTGCAATAAAATTTGTAAACGTGCATTTCTCATCTCCAACACGAGCATAACAAAACTTGTCCCCGACCCGACAACGAGTGAACGACCTACGCTGCTAGTGCTAATTGTCCAGTGGCTCAACCAGAAGACCCAGTCATGTCTCCCTAAAACCATTTCTTTGCATTTTTTATTAGTCCATGTAACAAAGTCCACTGTATGTGGACTTCACACCCGCTTGCCTTTTTCAGAATCCAAAATGGCCGACAAGATGGCCGCCGAAATGCTAGAAATTACAAAACTTCTGAACGAATTGACTTAGGAATGAGATCTTGGGGTCTAGACATAGGTTTTCTGGGGCAAGGAATATATTTCTTAGATTTTCATCGAGACTGGTTGAGTTCTTATTGCAGAACAATCCAATATGGCTGCCAAAATGCTAAAAAAACGTTTTAAAATGCCATAATTTAGGAGCCAGTTGACACAGAACAACGATATTTGTGTCTGGTATAGGTTTTTGGGGTCACGGATTCCGATTCTGGTGTTTTCATGACGATTTGAGGAATCCTTATGCGGCCAAATGATCATATATGCTCCAAAATGGATGTCTGAAGGCTAAATATCTGAAGCCAACAACTAGTGTTGGTACTTGTCTGTTGATACAAAATAATTAAAAGTGAAACGGACATATCAAATGAAAAGGCTATAATTTTATTGATTACAATCCATTATGAATTACTCAACGTATCATCGGTAAACATATAATGTAAGTGACAGTGACTTGTGACGGTTTCAGAAAACCTACATATCGATATATTAATGATGAAAATAATATTATTATGAAGATATTACTGCGACTACGTGTAAAACACAACAGGTAGCTGTAACCAACACTATCCAAGTACAGTCCAACTATTCGATCATCAACTGGACACAATTATACACCAAAATATACTAAAATGCCTTCATTGTGTGCCTCGATCGATCATTTACATTATGGCACAATTACTCCTGATCCTCGTTAGACTCATCAATAACTTATTGATTCTTATCTGACACACCTTCGTCATCTTCGTCATCTTTATCCTCAGTAGACGCCTTCCTATTGAATGGGTTGTTGCATTCAAGTCCTCCCCCACAAAAGATGGTGCATGCGACTTGACGTCCAGTACATCAGCAGTTGTTGCCTTTACAGGGTCGCTCTGGCTCACAACCGCATCGTATGAGCTTGTATACAGACTCAGGAGCTACGGGTACTCCCCAAAAAAAGTGCGAGGATGTAGGGCTTTGTTGGCATGGTCTGCCTCCCATCGCAACTCTACTTGGTTGAGGGGAGGGGGTTCCATACTATTGTGCAACCTGGTAATGGCATCTGAGCACATTCTCGACAAATGCTTGAGTTGTTGGTGGGAGAGAGAGCATAGTTTGGGGGCAGAGGCAGTACTCGTTCCAGTTTTCAGCGCCCATATGCGCTGACGGCACTTTGTCATGGAATCACACTTCAGCTTGCTACCATAACATGCAACCATAAATGCAGTTGCCTCCCACTCGACCTGCTCCATATTACCATCAACTTTACCGAGTGTCGAGTTTCAATTCCTTCTCAGCTACTGACATGGCAGTTGCCAATGCAAACTTGTGGGTAACGGTATTGAATATTGTCACGGACAAACCTAAAGTGGGTCATATCTTTTTTTAAATTACAAAAATGGGAAATCTAGCAACAATCAACTGTAGCTTATACGTTAAACTAACGGAAACGTATTAATTGAACTTGGGTGCCGTGTAAATGATGCGTTTATAGATGCGTCTTCAATGAGGACTGTCCACTCAGACAGTCTGTTTTGGCCACCCAGGCATACAAAATTACCCATTTATAAAAACATATTTGAGGAAATGTCACAATTTTGCATGCGCCTATATTGCGCCAATTGATGAGTATTTTGCAAAAAAAATTTCCGAACATGTGCGCGCTCTCGCGTTACTCAAGTTCAACTTTCGAAAATTAATTACTCAGATCCTAAAAAACTTGATGATTAATTACAATGCCAATGGTTCGCTCACTTGGTTATTGATAAATGGGTGTGTCACCACTTATCAATAGAAAATGACATAAATGTATAGCATGCGACAATTAAAAACAGCATTAAAAACCTACCGAGTGGGCGGAGCTTAACATGTAAGCATTTAGTGCGCATGACCAGAGCCTGCCAACCTCCTCTGCGTCCAGGCTGTACTAGTTCTAGTTGTTTCCAGCGCTTGGCAACGTTCTATTGACTGATTAGTCTGTATTATTATGGTTACACGGTTTGACGTTCTAAATTGAGACGGAACCGACATTAACGTGATCTCCGAGTCACGAGGGTACACAGTCCCCAATGTTGAGAGCCAGGTTTTGTACACCAAACATCATGACTGCCCGGTCCGGGTTTCAAACTCAGAGCGCTTCCTTACACTAGCCCTACGGTGCTGCCATCTCGCGGCGCCTGGATAATCGAGGGCTTGAGGCTACTAATTTCTGAGCTGTTATTTGTGAAATTGGTTCGACATAAACCTACAGCGAAGTCCACACAGAGCTATTTCATGGTAATGTCTTTGTTGTAGTGTGGAAATAAAGCATTTCCGTTTACAACGTGAAATTGGTTTGTGCCGTTCCTGCGTTACGTAAGTCCTAAGATCGCGCAACTCGCTAGACACGGGCGATATTAAAAATAATTAAAACGGCGCACGTTGTCGCATCTAAATTACTACCTAACCTAGATGTCGTGAGGTGGCACCACCTTTGGCTTTGGCGCCTCTCATAACAAGCCCTTGGGGGCTAGGACTAGGTCCTGGAGAAACATCGACTTCCATTGGCATTGACAAATGTTACGGTAGCCCGCTTACACTTACAGTACTTAGTCTTAGCGTCATCAACTTCAAGGGATGGAAACTTTCTTATTTTGTAATTTATGTAAAGATATATATATATGAGATCTTACAATAATACTGGCAACATCTGATTTTGTTCACAAATGAATAATTAATTTTCATAACATCACAAAAAATAACATACCTAGGCTATGGCTATGCTATAATAGTGTATGTGAAGTATGTTTTATGTTTAGTTACACAAGACATCTGTTGAAATGGGCAGCAAAGATAAAGATAAACACAACGTCAATGCAGAGATCCACGTACATGTCTCAGACACAACACAAGAAGACTCTCATCTCACCGAATCACACATCAGTGAAGAGGCAGCTTCTTCTATAACTTGTGGAGTTTCAGTCAGTGTTCAAAGATATTGTTCTGATGATTATGAAGTGGCAGAAAAGATGAAGCTCGAAGGTGGGCAACAAGAGGCCGTGCAAGAAGGTGGGGAATGCAGCGGTCAACAGAGACATATTGTTGGTGTTCACGTCACCGTAGGTTTGGGAACTGTGATGTGTGAAGAAGGTTTACGTGAACAAGAAAATAGTCTGCGATTCCAAAACACAGATCAGCAGCCATCGTGGGCTGAGAGTGTTAATGAACGGACCAGTGTGAAACAAGAGATGGTAGATCCTGATGAGTACAACACAGACAGTGGACACACAAGACATTGGGTTGTGTGTGAGGGTGGCGTACTGAAAGAAGTCAACGCAGAAAACACTCGGAGTGTCTCGGAGACTTGTGCCATTGATGATTGCAGCTTGAACATTGATCAAAAACAACAGTGGAGCCGTACGAATGATAAGCAAATGAATGGAACACAATTGAATGTGAGACACATCAGTGTAAAACTGTACAGCTGTAATACATGTGGAAAGACGTTCACGTACTTAAATAACCTTAAACAACATGAAATTATTCACAGAGGTATACCGTGTAAAACGTGTGGTAAGGCATTCGTACAGTACAGCGACCTTAAAGACCATGAACGGATTCACACAGGTAAGAAACCGTTTACCTGCAATGTGTGTGGAAAGACATTCACACTATCGAGTAATCTTAAAGCACATGAACTATCACACATTTATTTTAAACCGTACTCGTGTAATTTATGTGGAAAGTCATACACGTATTTAAGTAGCCTCAAACAACATGAAATTATTCACACATCTTTAACGTGTAATATATGTGGAAAGTTATTCATACAGTCCAAAGATCATAAAGAACATGAAATGTTTCACACAACTGAGAAACTGTTTACCTGTGCTGTGTGCGGAAAGACGTTCCCACTATCGAGGAATCTTAAAGCACATGAAATAACACACACTTGTGTGAAACCGTACACGTGTGATGCATGTGGAACGTCATTTGCACATGCAAGTAGCCTTAAACAACACAAAATGGCTCACACGGGTGTAAATCCGTACACTTGTGATACTTGTGGACAGTCCTTCACACAGTTCGGTAGCCTTGTAAACCATGAATTGACTCACACAGGTGAGAATCCTTGTGATACCTGTGGAAATTCTGTCCCCAAATCCAGCTATCAATCGTGCCGCATGGATGACTCTTTGGCGAATGGGCTTTTGGACAAAATTCAAAATAATGTGCTGTTGTCCACAAATGGCGAGTGTCATTTATGGAAAGGATGCACTAAGGGTAGCAATGTGAAATATGGAGTGATAAACTGTCAGCTTGTGCGTGGACACAGTAGGTGCATGACGGCAAACCGCTTAAGCTATATGATAGAACACCGAATCACACGAGTTGACAGGCGCATGTCTGCCAGTCATCTCTGTCATAACAGCTTGTGTGCAAGAGCATCACACATTAGCTTGGAGCCAAACATGATTACCAATAACAGGCGAAATTGTCTTCGTCATAATAAATGCTTTGGTCATGGACAGTACCTAGAATGTATTTTAGAGCTGGCATCAGCCTGGTAAGACACATGTTTTGTATGTGTGGAATGTGCTGTAGTGAAGAACTGGCATCACAATGGACTGTGATGGAGTGATTGCAATAGTGGCATTGTCATAATTATGTATTAGTAGATTAGTGTCGAGACGAGAAAAATGTTCAGAAACATTTTCGTAGGCATATTTTGTTACAAACAACCAACCATTTTAGGTGTTCTCTGTATATGTTACTGATTATGGTACGGGTTGTTGGATTTTTTAATTTTTAGGTCAGAAAACGGGTTTTTGTGTAAAATTTGACATAAATTTGATCAAAACCGAATTATGGCTCTATAAGACATAACAATGCTGTTTCCAAATCAGCTTAATGTTTCTCTACATAAGCTATACATTACACAATCAGCATTTTTGGGGGTCTAATTTGGGGTTTTTGCCAGATATATGGGTCATTTTTGTCCGGAAAAATGCAAAATGGGACCAGAATGTTGTTATGCAACTTTCCAACCGCATTAGATTTTGTCCACATATGGGTAATAACGCAGTACTGGTACACAGTTGTATTGCCTTAATTATATGTGAAATAAATATTGTACAATAAAAGAAAATGTTATCTTTGACTTTGACTGATTATATATTTACAATACATCCCATACTCCCGGGCTTAGAGATAACATCAACAAAAATATGTCATTGCTCGACCCATTTGTATGTATAAATGATGTCCACCCGAAATCAACCTGATTTTGTACGTAATATTTGGGACATGGAAAAACCAGTGGATACTGGAGCAGGCTCTGTGGCTCAGTTTAAAATTGTAAGAGATTCACCTTGATTGGGAACTGACACAAAATACAAGAGTTTTAACCTATGTAAGTAAAATGTTAATACCTCAAGTTGTTAATAAACAGCAACCAAAAATATCACGTGGCGGAGGTATGTAATTTGTTGTGTCCATCTACGTTACGTACCCCTTCGGAACATTACAACCACAAAGTTAAAATGTAGGACATATCAGACATGTGGTGAAACGATCGCTCATTGGCACTAATTAATTTGGAAAGTTATTTTCTAGAAGCATAAATAACACATTTTGACGCAGACCTAACGAAAGTTACCTTTTGTCATGTCCATTTATCAGTTATGTATCTCCAAGGAATTTGTTCCAATAAAAGCCATTATACAACATCATGGATACCAGGATGTAACGCAAACTCACTTATGGCAACGAGAACCCATCTACGACAACATAAACGCCGGAAATTATGCAGGCACATTTTTTATTTTCTTTATCCGATTTTTCGAAAATGTGACTTACATCATCGACCAAATGGTCTCATTACGTATGCTGTCAGAAAGTTTAAAACATCCGCGTGTTCGTTCGTTCTTTGTAAGCTAATATACATTCCAGATATACTGTATCAAAACGTGTTAATTTCCCATAAGTACTTTCTCTGCTACTTATGTCTTGCATGTTTATGCATAATTTGGGTGTTATCTGTGAAAAAAACGATAAACAGTTGTGTTTACGCGAATCGTTTTGAGCTTGCTGCCACGTGGATGATTAATTCTGCAACACGCATATAATGAATATTCATGCACGCGCAGTGAACCACACGAAGACCGTTGACGTCACACACATAGTTGATATGTTAGTTTCCGAGGTGAGTTGATTCAAGCAATGGCATTGTAAATAAGCAATTTGTAGACATATGCATATTGACAGCTATTTTTATAAGTGTAGGAAGGGTATGCATTGTTTAGTTACCCTGTTTCCAAATGCCGTCAGCCGAGTAACGTTTCGATTAAATATAATTATAAAGTCCGCGGACGCGGACGGCTGCAGTCGGTGTCAGCTGCCGCTGGGACTGTCACTGAGTCTGTCGAGCCTCAACTACAATAACTAACATAACCTTAGCCTTAGGCAAAGGTCTCGTCTTTCTAGTTAATAAAACTGCATTGTCCAATATTTTATATGCAGTGAATGAAAATGCACGCTAAAATATCAGTATATGCAACCATAGCAAGATGATTAACCTGGTCGTGGATGTAATTTGTTTGCCTAAATCTGGGATTTGGGTGTGTGTCTACGGGTCTTGCCTTTCCAAATTTCAGTCAGCCGTTTTTTAAAAGTCCCTGTTTCCCCACTTTGTCTTATTTGAACCGAAACATAAAAATGATTCGTACATTCATAGACTGTTTTTAATGCTACAGCTACGATTGCCAGTAAACCTGGCTGGCATGTCATCATTCAATGTAAACATTTTAGGTTTGTAGTACACAATACCATGTTGCCACGGAATTTTGCGATGCACAAATTTTAGACACCAGCAGATCTGCACTCTAGTATACTCAAGTTTTTATTCATGATATATGATTAAAAATAATAGATCAGATCAAGTTGCGCTGCTTCATGTGAATAGCACATTTGATAATAATAGTACTCGCTAAAAACAAATTAAACATTTATTTTTGACATGTTACTTTACTGTTGTTGTACACTTTTCACGAGAATGTAAACTACTCAACAAAAGAAAGTTATATTTCTCTTAAAAGGCATATATTATAATATGTGGGGATCACACCCCAAGATATTTGGTATCAAAGGATGCAGTTATCAAATACGGATTACATGAATACAACTAAGCAGCATTTACAGCATTATCTGCATGACCAGAATGGGGTATGTACAGGGGGGGTATGGTACCCAAAGTGGCACTTTTTGTACACTCAGAATGGACATTGAAACCATTTTATTTTGCGCACATTACATCAATAACGAGTGGGCGCACCAGCTGTAGCAATGCACGACTCGCATCTACAGCGCATACTGTTTACCAGCGCTGTACACTGTTTTGAGGCAACCTGTCGCACTATTTTTGTCGTACACCACTCTGCACTTGTTCAACGAACGAAGAAGTTTATTTACCCCATGTATATAAAAAGTACAAATTGTTTTTCATACTTGATTGTAGAAAAACAATAAAGCATATACAAACACAAATATATATACTACGCATGATACGTAAGTATGTAATTCAGTAATTTGCAGGAATAAAAAAAAAAAAATTATTTGATAACATATTGTCTATATATATATATATATATCAGACGGGGTCGGTGACTCCTATTAAGACAAAATGTCGCTATCATAAGAGCCACCCCATTTACGTAAAAATAACGTAGGTTCTTTTATTCAACAATAATGTCAATCTCAAAGGTGTATATGTATGTGTGCGTGGGTGTGTGTATGTGTGTGCGTGTATGCATGTGTGTGTTCATGCCTGCAACTATTTTATTTTATTTTGCATGTACGTGTACTCATTTATGCATTCTTACGCTAGCGTCTTTGTAATCGATTGCACATTTTCAAAACTTAATTTATTATATGTTTTGGTGGCATGTATAACAGTTTGATAATGTGCACCTATAATTGTATTTTTGTAAAAAAAATATTTTTTACATATATTGAAAATCCTCGCATACTGTGGGTGTATATCTTATCTTTAATTAAATCAGGCGTGTTATTTATAGCGTGTGGCAAGTTGTATTTCAAACATTTCATTGCAAAGTCATGCTTAGTTCTGAATGTATATATATTTTGTGTATTCCGAGTGTCGTAGTTGTGTATGTTATCTTTTGGAACAATTTGCCATTTTAATAAATAATCCGGTAGAATTTTGTGAATATATCTGAAATAAAATTTTAACTCTTGTAGCTTTAAGATGTCTTCAACTTTTAACAGGTTTAGTTTTTTAAAGAGTGGTTCAGTATGTGAGTTGTATTTGTTTAGTGTTATTATTCGCATTGCTTTCTTTTGGATTTTCATAACTCTGTTTCCCTGATAACCCCATGCCATAATACAATAATTAATGTGAGATAATAGTAACGAGTTATATAACAGAACTTTTATTTGCACAGGTAGTACGTATTTTAATCTATTCAATATGCCAATTATTTTGGAACATTTATTTGATACTTTTTCAGTATGTTTTTTCCAATTTAAATTTGAGTCCAAAGTCAACCCTAAGAAGATAAATTTGTCTACTTTTTCAATATTTACATCATCTATTTTAGGTGTAAAAGTCGTTGTGCGTTTATTTGGCATATGGAAAATCATATATTTTGATTTGTTTTTATTCAGCGATAATTTATTAATTTTTAGCCATTCAATAACTTTAGAGAGTTCTTCATTTATTGAGGATTGTATGTTTTTATTTTCGGGGTTGTCACTAAAAGAGTTTACAGTACTAAATAGTGTGGTGTCATCTGCATACATAATGAAATCGAACTTATGGCTGTCTTGTGAGAAATCGTTAATATATATAACAAACAATAGTGGTCCGAGTATTGAACCTTGAGGAATGCCAATGGTTACTGATAAAATGTCTGACTTTATGTCTTCTATTTCAATGTATTGTTTTATATTTTGTAAATAACTTTTAAGTAGTTGTAGTGTTGAACCTCTTAGGCCATAGTATTTTAATTTATTTAATAGAATATTATGATCGATGGTGTCAAATGCCTTAGACAAGTCGAGAAATATACTAATAGGTATGTCATTTGTATCCATTTGAGTTACTATTCTATCAATTAGCTCAAGTGCGGCATATTCAGTAGAATGTTTCGGTCTAAAGCCATACTGGTTATCAAAAAGAAGTTTTAAGTCATTAAAATATGATGATAATTGTGTAAAAATTATCTTCTCAAGTACTTTTGATATAGAAGGAAGAAGAGAGATAGGCCTGTAATTTTCAAATAATGACAGATCGCCTTTTTTAAATATTGGAATGACTTTAGCAATTTTGAGTTTGTCAGGGAACATTCCGGTGTGTAATACTTGGTTTATTAAAATCGCTAATGATTTGATAATGACTGGTTCAATTATTTTTAGTAATTTTGAAGATATACCATCAAATCCATAGCTGTTTTTAGTGGGGAGACTTTGTATAACTTTTTTTACAGTATCTTCACCTACTTTTTCAAAAGTAAAAGTAGAATTTATTTGTTTATTTAGAAAAGAACTGTAGGTTTTGTTACCTGCATATTTAATATCTTCTGCTATAGAGTGACCTATATTTGTAAAATATGTATTAAATTTGTTAGCAATATCTTTTTTATCTGTTAATTTGATACCGTTATCATTAAAAAATAGTGGTAATTTATGCTGTGTAGGTTTTTTTGAGAGGAATTCATTAATAGTTTTCCAAGTGTTTCTTATATCGTTTCTGAATAGATTAAAACTGTGTTCAAAATACATTTGTTTTGCTTCACGAATGTTTTTCTTTAATATCGTGTTATACGTTTTGAGATTAATGTTAATAGTTTCATAATTTAACGAATTTGGATTTGTTACTTTCAATTGTTTATATAGTTTGTCTCGATACCGAATTGATTTCAATATTCCTTGAGTAATCCATGTTGATTTTTTATGTTTATATCTATTAAATTTAACTAATTTGGTTGGCATATGCTTTTTTGTTGCCCGTGAAATTTCCTCGTATATGATCTCGTAATTACGATTTGTATCGGCATTCACATTTCTATTTAGTTTATTGTAAATTGCATCTGAATTTATTTCATGTTTAACCTTATACATAGCTATTTCGTTTGATATGTTTATTTTTATGTATCGAGGAGATGGTTCTGGATTTAGTAGTGTCAATAATCATGAAATACGGTTGATGGTCAGAGAAACGTTTGGTTAGAATACCCGCAGTACTATCTAATATAAATTTGTTTAGTTTACAAAAACAATTATCTATTAAAGTGCCTTTTGTTCTAGTGAACCTGGTAGGAAGTGTAATCTGAGGGTAAAGGCTGTATGATATTAAGGTATCAAAAAAATTACTATATGTATCATTTTCATTTATTTTAAGCAAATTTATATTAAAATCCCCTGCAATAATAAGATTAGCGTTACCATTATTTTCTAATGCTGATATAATCGATGAGAATTCGTTTATGAATGCATTTATGTTGTCATTATTTGATCTTGGAGGTCTATACATGTTTCCTATAGTAATATTCTTAGATTGACTGCCACCATTTATTTGGACTACTAATCCTTCCCAGTTTTCATACATGTTAATATTTAATTTGACTTCCGATCTATATGTGTTGTCAAAGTATGTTATTAACCCTCCTTTGTCGCTACAGTGTTTGCCCTGTGTTAAGCAAGTGTAGCCATATAAAGAAAATTGGGACAAGTCATCTGTTTCTGCCTTCCATGTTTCTTGTAAACATATAACACTAAATTTAAAATTAATACTGCTTAATTCCTCTACAAAAGCCTCTAATTCATAAAATTTTGCATTTATCGATTGTATATTAGTGCATAAGATACTAAAGCATTTTGTGTTATTCTGAGCTAATTTGGTAAACGTATCAAAGTCGTAATAAGATGAACAACGTATTATTTGAGGTTCATCATTTTCAATATCATTTATATTTAGAACATTTATTAAATCATTGTTATGAATACATCCTAAATATGATAGGAATGTTTCGTCAAATGCCATGGTTTAGTCTGGGTGTTTTCTCTAAAATGTATGTGTAAATTGATTCATGCTCCATTTAAAGATAGTATGATTGATTGTGATTCAGTTTATTTTTGACATAGTAATTTGCTAGTGTTAATGGTATGGTGTGGTGTGTGTAAATGTGTGCGTAAGCTGAGATAGACTTCTTGTGGTTTTGTATGAGAACAAATAAGAAAAAAAATGTGGTTACCATCGTGAATACAAGATGGCCCTTTTCTTGGAAGAACATTGCCCTACCACACTCTAAACTGGACAGAAGTGGCATGATTGTTATCACACAGATTATTCCAGAGCAATGTCTCCCTGACCAGTACAGATGAATTACATTATGAACCATTGTGTAAATCTGTGCACACAACATGTTCATGTTTCGCATGAGTAATCCCATTCAATGGGTGAACTTCATTGTCCAGTGGCAGTGGTCAAAGGATCATTACCACTAGCTTGTAACACATGACTGCAAAAGTTGTGAAAGTGCCACTTTGGGGACCAGACCCCCCTGTACATACCCCATTCTGGTCATGCAGATAACGGTGTAAATGCTGCTTGGTTGCATTCATTTAATCCATATTTGATCACTGCATCCATTGATATCAAATATCTTGAGGTGCAATCCCCACATATTATAATATATACCATTTAAGATAACTATAACTTTCTTTTGTTGAGTAGTTTATAATGATATACAATATTAATTACTTGAGCAAGAATAAAGGAAAATATACAGTGCACTCTGGATAAGGTCGAACTTCCAGGGACCCATGACAATACTGATAAATGGAATTTCTGATAACTAGAAAGTTATCAGAAGGTCCCCTTATTGGGACCTTTGCCCTGGACCGAGGAAAATATTGATTTAACTTAGCAAAAAATCATTTTTGCGAGTTCAAGTTATCTGGAGTGCACTGTATATGACCAATGCATACAGGTAATTATGTAGAAGCAAATTAAAAGTTGGCCAAAGTAATGGATTGGGATTTTAGTCTGACTGAATCAACATAACAAGGTTCTCTTGTATTTCTTTTCCATTTAGTCAGCTGTACACTTGGTGATAAGTCCCATAATCCAATATTACTGAATTAATTTGCAGTGTTGAGGTAGTTAACTCCTATTTAGGCTCAGTTTCATAAATTCAACTTTGTTTATTTGCAGGAACATTGGAAATAGCTGAGCTGATGGAAAGAGGAAATTGAAGAGCTCTACTTAAAACTGCCATTAATTGGACAATGGGTCACCTGACATAAGATGATGTCTGACTTTGTTTTGCCCCATTCTGTACTGGGAAGTTGTACCTCACTTCGAGTTTCAAATGGATGTGTGCATCTGATAGCTTTGTGAATCAAAATGCATAGCAGTGCTATTAATAGGACAATATGTTAACTGACACAGTAGTGAAGAAGATGTCTGACTTTGTTCTGCCACATTAATTCCGTGTGGCTTCTGCTGGGAATATGTACATCACTACATTTCAAATGGATTTGTGCAATCGATCGATTTGTGCATCCAAATGCACATCATTCCGTCATTATGTTGAAAAGTAACAGTACATAATAAAATGTATGCTTTCTTATGCTCATCATGTTTGGATTGTGTTCTACAGCATATTCTTCCAAATTTGTTGAAACAAGTTTATGTAAGTGAATTATACTGGGAGTAGTGTATAAAAAGGTGTTGACAAAGTTGCTTTTACACTAATTTAGAAAATTCATAAAATATAAATGTTCCACAACATTCAACATGTCTTAGGGATCTTCTTGAGCTAAATACACCAATGATGGCTGAAAACAGTGTTTTAGAATATGCGTTACTTTTAAAGTTTTGTAATTTTACAACTTTATTTCCATCATACAATGGCCATTTTATTTGTTATCGAAACGGGAGTTCGACAGAAACAAATTCAATATCTTTTACTCTAAATGATGGACAGAACAAATAATTATTGTACTCCCAGTACAAAATAAAATAAGTTTTTACACTGATGCAATAGATTTTAATATCATAAATTACATCAGTGATGTATAATGTATTTATACTGCTTATGGAAATAGCAGCTGGATTTATAGTGCAAATAAAATGGTTTCATTATTGAATGTTTCTCGGCTTCAGTAAGTTTCTGTTATCTAAACGTTTCATTAAAACTTCACTTCAAAATGTACCTAGTGAAAAATGAACATGATAGTACCATAGTTTTTATATTCCAACAAAAACAATGCCAATCATTCAATATGACATCGGCGTCGCCATCGTGCTTGGAGAAGTGGTGTTTTTTCTTTTAAATCAATCCGTCTGTCATGAACTGTTGCTATGTTCATTCTCCGTTTATTCCATATATTTTACTTTACTGAATCTGTGACATAAACAGCAGCTGGTCTATGTTTCATTTTGATAATTTTATCGGTCAACGCTCATTCGCATGGCGGTGGCTAATCCAAATACACACATGTTGATGACGTATTTCTTGCATCTATTAACTCGGCGTAGCTAATCGAAGTCTGACGGACATTCATGAGCATGTCTTATACGGATTGTGAAGGTGGGCCCAATGTAGAAACTCTGCGTACGCAGAGTTATTTTTTCGATATATTGTCAGGGTCATTAGTGATTTATAAAACAATTCTAATGAAATAAAGGCATAGAATTACATGAAATAATCATATTAACAGGATTACCTAACATTGCGTACATTACAAAGAGATTAAAATTCTCAAAGAATCCCTTTAATAGAGTACCTGGCTGCACCCAACTACTAGTCTTGTGCACTACAGATGGTTCAGAAATCACATTCCATATATATATATATACACAAAATTACTGCAAGTAACATGGACATGTACAGTATCTTCTAGTCATCTTGCCCTAGGTTCAAATGAAGTCATCCCTGAGGTTACCTGAATAACTTGCCCTATGTTCATGAAAATTACACAATGTTTCCTTAATTTAAAGTTTTTCTTTTTTAATTCAGAACCGAGTCCACAGCGTTCTAGCCAAAACAGAAAGCGCATCTTGACTGACACTGATCCAGATGATTGTGTATTGTTAGATCCAAAGGACAAACCAGAAACAAAATGGTTCAAAAAGAAAAGGCGAATGGAGGACAGAGGACTTTGGGACAATTTCAAAAGGAATGAAGCGACAAGGACTGCTATTTATAGATTAAGGCTTTCAGAGGAGAAACGTAAACTTGCCAATGAGAAAGCAGCTGCACAAATGCAGCGGTACAGGCAGCGCAAGAAAGATAAGGAGCAACCGGGGTCAAATAAACGCCTGACCAGAGCAGAATTACAAGACCTCAAGGAGAAGAAGATATCTCAGAAGGAGTACTGGTGGATTAAGAAGGCAGAGTACCGTGCGAAACAGACCACACAACAAAAACAATGGGAGAATGAGAAAACAAGGAAGCGGTATGCGGCAAAGAAAAACACCAAACCTGTAGTGAGTACGCCTTCCCCTCTGGTATATGATGCCTCTAAATCAGACAATGTCTTCCAAATGGAGACAGCAAAGAAGAAAGCCATCCTTAGGTGCAATATTAAATTCCCTACCAAACCTCGAAAATGGCTGAATGTTATAGAGGGTTTGATTGATATGGCGTTGCCAAGGAAAGCAAAGCTGATAGAAGATAGTGGCCTCATCACGACACCAGAAAGTGTAAAGGAGATTGTCACAGGAAGACGTGTCATCAAGGAGGTTCAGAGATTAAAAATGAAAAGGGACGAGAAATCATTTCAAGCAATGCGGTCACTGATCAGTTTAATGCCAATGACGAATAAGAACAGGAGGAGTGGTCTCAAGTTGTCGAAGCTCGTCCGTCGCAATGTCATTCACAAAGAACGTAAGAAGAGGGCAGATGCTTTGACACCTGAGGAGGGGGATTCAGTGGCAACATTTTATGAGGACAATTCTGTGGTACTCCCTATAAAAAGAGTGTGACCAAGAAAATAAAAAACCAAGGCCACCCTCAGTCTAACAACCACACATCTGCATCAGAAATACCTTGGATGTACAATGAGAAAAAGATGGATTGGATTGACGAAATTTGGAAAACTTTGTCCAGCCCACATGATCAGCCGCACAAAGGGTAGACTTAATCAGTGTTTGTGCGAAAAATGCACAAATTGTGACCTGAAACTGCAGGCACTAAATCACCTGTGTAACCGTCCTGAAGTAAGTTCATATGAAACTAAGATCAAGGACCGGTATGAATGTGTCTCTGACACTTTGTCCTCATGAAAATGAACATGGGAAACTCATGAAACTGTGTGATGCGTGGATGCAAAGAGTGTGGTGTTAAGAACCTACGCCACCACCTTCACTCGCACTAATCAAGCCAATGTTACAGTGTTCCTGGAAGGCATGGAAGCAAAAGAGCACTATTCTCAATGGGAAGATATCTACCAGGAAAGTGTTGGTGCAGAAATCTGGCCCATTAACTGAACTCCTTGATCAGCTGTGTAGTGAAGTCCATGATTTAGCAGGACACCTCTGCATAGCCTCCTGGCAGCGGCAGCAGTTTTCAAGCATAACAAAAGAGCTCCCACAAAGATGGACAGTCATGATTGCTGACTTCACAGAGAATTACCATTGTGAATTCCAGAACGAAATTCAGTCAGCCCATTGGAGTTACCAACAGGCTACAGTCCATCCTGTTGTTTCGTATTATTAGTGCCCTGAACAGAATTGCAAAGAAGTAGTGCAGAAGTCACTTGTCTTTGTTATGCCGGACCTCACCCATGATACCAGGGCTGTCCATTCATTCCTGAAGCTAGCCAATGATCACCTTGCCAAGAAAATCCCAATAACATACCAAGTTCAGTTCACAGATGGCTGTGGTGGTCAATGTAAGTCCAAGGAACCTTTTGCCGGCATACCATTTGGAAATGCTGATCACGGGTTTCACATTGAGCGATCATTCTTTGGAAGAAACCATGGGAAGGGACATGTGATGGCCTAGGGGCTGTTGTAAAGCAGGCAACCAGAACAGCTGTTGTAGCACGCGAAGTTGTGGTACAAGACGCACACCAGATGTATGACTATCACCAGGCCAACATGACAATCAACCCCAGTGTCACCGGATGCTCCCACAGACTCGGAAAGCTTTTCTACATAGACACCATAGTACAGTAGCATGAAGGAAGACGTCCCGCCAAGGGGATCATGAAGGAAGACGTCCTGCCAAGGGGAGCATGAAGGAAGACGTCCCGCCAAGGGGAGCATGAAGGAAGACTTCCCACCAAGGGGATCATGAAGGAAGACGTCCCGCCAAGGGGAGCATGAAGGAAGACGTCCCGCAAAGGGGATCATGAAGGAAGACGTCCTGCCAAGGGGAGCATGAAGGAAGACGTCCCGCCAAGGGGAGCATGAAGGAAGACGTCCCGCCAAGGGGAGCATGAAGGAAGACGTCCCGCCAAGGGGAGCATGAAGGAAGACGTCCCGCCAAGGGGAGCATGAAGGAAGACTTCCCGCCAAGGGGATCATGAAGGAAGACGTCCCGCCAAGGGGATCATGAAGGAAGACGTCCCGCAAAGGGGATCATGAAGGAAGACGTCACGCCAAGGGGATCATGAAGGAAGACGTCCCGCCAAGGGGATCTTGAAGGAAGACGTCCCGCCAAGGGGAGCATGAAGGAAGACGTCCCACCAAGGGGAGCATGAAGGAAGACGTCCCGCCAAGGGGAGCATGAAGGAAGACGTCCCGCCAAGGGGATCATGAAGGAAGACGTCCCGCCAAGGGGAGCATGAAGGAAGACGTCCCGCCAAGGGGATCATGAAGGAAGACGTCCCGCCAAGGGGATCATGAAGGAAGACGTCCCGCCAAGGGGATCAACGCAACAAAGACACTGCATTGCATCCGTGGCATAACACCAGACAAAATTGTCACACGGTGGCTGAGTTACTACTGCTCAAATTGTTGTACAGGCAACTACGATGCCTGCTCAAGTCAGGAATATGTGGGTGCATGGAAGGAGCACAATCTCACCTAGCCAGCAGGCACAACCAGTGACGAATCCCTTGAGTCTGCAACAGACGATGGCCTTCATATTAAAAAACGTGATGATTCTCCCAGTCCACAAGCCGAAAGATCAACTGACAACACCTCGGCTAAGCCAGAAGCCCCGTCAAATGAGAAAGGTTCTATGAATGAGTCACAGAGAAGAACACTGCCACAATAGAAAGATTCCATGATGGATCAAGATGAAGGTTCCTCAGACAACCTTTCTCCATTGCCATCTGCAGGGTAAGGGTTTTGTACAACTGTGAATTTATCCACTACTGACCCTGTAATCAGGACATTTTTAATAGATTTTTAGATAGATAGATATGAAGTAATACGTAAGCCACACAAAGCTATGTTGTTTACAATATTCTGTGGATCGGTGCAAAAGATACATGAAAATGTCCAAACCAGTAGCCAACCTTCCATTGCCATGAACAAGATGGCCATTCTACTAGACTTCCTCCCCCAGATCATATTCTACCTTACTTTTCTCATCAGACCCTTAGAAATAATATTTTGCTAGAATTAATCAGAAGTGTGCCTTTTAGTACGCGAACAGCTTGTGTGGACGCCAGTCACACCAATCACAGCCATTAGTGGCCAGTATAGTTTTTAATGACAATTTAATTATTAGTGCTGTTCCATTTTATTTGTTTTGGATGCATGCTGGTTCATCACTTTTATTGATAAATTCGCTATTTTTGCAACCCTTCTGACAATGGTTTAGAAACTGATGCATTCTTGGACACCCGTGACCCTACTTCAAATGATGATGTCACTATGGATTCCCCTGAAATAAACAAGAAAAGATATGATGCAGAAAACGTAACAAAAAGTTGGTTGTGTTGTATTTGTATCATGTTTTCCATTGCATTACTACTATTATATACATATATAACAGTAAAATTAGTATAATGTGTTTAAGCACTAAGCTTATGTCACTATCTCATTAGGACTTCTGGAACATAATATTATGTCTTGATCGCAAATGGTCAAAATCAACTACCAGCCTGTGTGAGTTTTATCATGTTGCACTGTTGTTGTTTTCATCAAGTTTACAAGTTAACGACTACTAAATGCATTCCATTTGTCTTGGGACTTGTAACTAAAACACATGTATACAATGCTGAGTACAAGAGCAGCCAAAGTACCCAAGTTGTAACTACAAACAGCCAACTGTACAAAA
Organism: Escarpia spicata; assembly: GCA_963995525.1. NCBI lineage: Eukaryota > Metazoa > Annelida > Polychaeta > Sabellida > Siboglinidae > Escarpia > Escarpia spicata. The sequence goes on from OZ023205.1 coordinate 5,700,500, forward strand.
AAAATCTCTAAGTTGAATTATTTGTGTTACAATTTAGTTTTATTCAAAGCTGATAGGATGTTTCTTCACGAAAATGTGTATGAGCATTTTCCCTGTAGCTTATATTTTTGTCTGACATCCTTTCTGTCCTTATGACTGACCGTCCATTCTACTCCATACAAGAGTAACACCATGTGTTGGAACTATCATTTCTTACCTAATTTAACTTTAACTAACTTCATTTAATCTAAATAGTTTCCAAACTTCACAATTCCCATTTCACAAAAAAAAATGGAATGCAGTATTTGTTTGGAGTTTGTTTACTTTTTTTATTTAATACTTTAATTACACCACTGTTTGTTTTATGTAGGCATCTACTGCTTGTTTCATTATTGTTAACATATATTAGTTAAAGTGTTAATTTACTAATCACTGATACTGACAATGGTATTCCTATAAAGGTAATGCTCAATCCTGCCTTTATTTTAACATGGACCTTAATTTTGGCAGCATCATTATTAGGTCTACATTGCAAAAAAATGTAACATGTTACTATTATCCTTACATTTGAAGCAATTACTGTTACATTGTATTTTGGTTCAGCCTATTACTATTACTTCAATAGTTGTAATTATTATATATTACTATTACTCCAGGCCTGATCATTACACGTTTTAATACTTACTAATAGTATATTAATACTGGAGTAACTTGTTTCAGAACAAAATGGGACCACACACATGAAATACCACAGGTACTTGAAGAAACCATCACCCGGCAGCTGGGGGTCTGACCCCAGTGCCTAAAGGATCTAGGCTTTACTGTCGGTTTGATTTGTAGATCTACCATTTAATAAACACTGCATTGTTTTCATAAAGATCAATGTTGAGTTTTATCTTCCTTTACCAAGTTTAAGTGGGCGTTTCAAGATCTCCACCTCCCTATATCCATGTTGCTGGGATAATGTATCAACTGGTGAAGTTTTTTTTAATCAATTGGTGAAGTTTTTTCTGCTGCTCCCAACAGTCTTCCAAAATTGGTTCCAGCACAGAAGAAGGTCTGTTTTTATCTTTTTATCAAAATTGGAGGTATTAAAAAATTTCCAAAAATGTCAATGTTACATACTGTCTTATCATACATTAAGCCTATTCTGTATGGTGCAGCAGGATTTTACCTTGCCAGAAATTTAGTTTAGCTATAAGGCTTTTGGGTTACATTAGCTTCTAGCTGGTTCCCATCTACCTCTGGTAGTGACGACACACAAAACTGAAATGGTGTCCATGTTACCTACTGCCCTCGACTAGCATGGTAAATCTAGTATTGTTACTTAGGAGAACACCAAACTTTTATGGAATAGAACACATTTCCTGCATATTTCCTACATGAATCTTGCTGGTTCTCAAGTCTAATCAGGATGTCATGGTCATATTGACCTTATTTGTATCCATGTTATGTACTACCTTTGAGATTAACTTCATGTTGCCATCTGTTGACCGTGAGGAATGTTACCCCGGCTTCGATAGCAATTATGCACAGTTACTTCCTCTAGTATGTAAGCATTTTGAATCAAAATTATGCATCAGAAGTTTGATGTCCCATTTTTGTGTATCAGTACTGTGTTCTTACCCATATATCAACAGTTATCATACATACCGTTTGCTAGACACAATTTTGATTTTTTTTGGGTTAATTATGGTTAATTTTTTGCTTAACATCAAATTTCACACAAAATTAGTCTAACAACTATCTGGTCAACATGAGGCCTACTACCTATGTTAAAATCGGCAACTAAGCATTGGTTCTGTACATAGGTCACTGTTTACACAGTAGGCAGTCAGGTTTTGGATTTTTGGTTAAAGATGGGTTATTTAACCAAATAACCACAATTATTTTTTTTATATGACTAATTATATTTCAGGGTGTAATCGGTGCGGTGCCCAATGGCGTGTGGTGCAACCTGCCAATCATATCATATGGTTGGCCACATGTTTCAATGTTTACGATGCGGGAAGCTAAATTGCCTGAGCGAAGGGGTGCGTACGCACCCATTGCACCCTCTCATAGCATACGGGCCTGCATTGGGCTACCCCGACTGCAGCTGCGGGAGACAGTACTGCATTTGAACTTGCATCCCAAAGTTACAAGCTCAATAACGATATTTGGAATTGCGAGAAATGTTTACCAAACACCCGTCCACCCCCTGTATATGATGGTTCAACTGTTTATATAGTTGTATGTGCCTCAGTCCAGCGTTCTGGATAGCCGGACCTTACGTCTCACATCTTTCAAACTAAATAACGCCGCAGATTTCTCCTTTTCCCCAAAATTAAATCAGCGTAATTTGTTTAGATGCAATGTTTGCACTACTGATGGCGTCTCGTTATGATTTACCAAACTTACATTACATAGATACGTCCTTGGCGATGTATTAACGATATAATTCAGTAAACGTGCGCCCTTCGTGAGCACCATGTTTTGTCGTGACATTTCAGGGTAATTACTTTTGTCAAGAGTTTGATTCTTACAACGGCCAATTTTGCCGAAAAGCTGATATGACTGCTGCGGAAAAATAGGTGATCAGTGGATCCGGCTTGATTGACACCTCCAAGTGGATATGGACGACAACACACAACCTGCAGGTGAACTCCTCTACCTGTATATGATTTTGTGCCAATTATGAGCTTTTTTGCGGAATATAATTTTTTTTTACATAATTGGGCAAAAGCTTTCGTGTGGCCTACTGCGTATATTATCAACATTTCTACACGTGGGTCATTGATTACTTAATGAGGTTTTAGCTGCCAATTCGGTTTTATGTTTGGTCTAATATTTTGTCTAAGAAAGTGCAACATTTGAACAAAAAGTTACTAAGTAACCATTTTAAACTTCATATGACAGGATGTAATCAGTGTTGTAACCTGCCAACCATATGACAGGATGTAATCAGTGTTGTAACCTGCCAACCATATGACAGGATGTAATCAGTGTTATAACCTGCCAACCATATGATAGGATGTAATCAGTGTTGTAACCTGCCAACCATATGACAGGATGTAATCAGTGTTGTAACCAGCCAACCATATGACAGGATGTAATCAGTGTTGTAACCTGCCAACCATATGACAGGATGTATTCAGTGTTGTAACCTGCCAACCATATCAGATTGTTTTAACGTGCATTAATGGTTAAATAACACTGCGTTCACAGGATAACTATTGGATTATGATATCTTTGAAGAAATTATCGACGGAAAGAACACCTTCCACTGGCAACAACGAGGATCAGTTCCTGGACGATCTGGTGATGATCGCACTATCGGCAGACCAACAGCGTTCTAACACGAAACGATAGGTTCTAAGCTTCACACATTGCACGATGCCAAACTGACAACTAGTACTTCACTATCCCCTGCATTCCACCCTGACAGCAAGATAGGTGTAGAAGACTGTTTTGCAGAGAGTGATACTTGGGTGTTATACCATATTTCCAATGATGCAAACTAAAATGCCGGTATACCATCTTGGTTCAGTTTCATTGAAACTACCAGCACCATTGATCCTCTTTTCACAACGCTTGGTGTGCTTCCAGTTCTCCAGGCACAGGCAAATGACAATGACAGAATGACTCCCGTAATAAAGCTCTTTGTTAACATGTATGTAACTAGCCGTGTTACTGCAAGTGTTATACGGATGGACGTTGTATTTGACACCTACTCTAAATAGTCGGTTAAAGAAACAGTCGGAGAGAAACGAATTGCCAATACGTAAGTTAGTTAATTCAACGAGGTTGATGTTCCGTTGTCTAAAATGTGGAGTACAGTCATGTCCCTAGATGAAAACGAGCCTGACCTGGTTCACTGTCTCATCCATTACACGACGGAGCGCGGTAAGCACCTGCCCGATGGATGTGAACTCGACATGGGTGGGGGATTTCAATTCACACATTGTACAATTGTATTTGATTTTTTGTCTGCAAAATCAACTGTTAGAGATGTTGTGCATTTAAGTAGGGAAGCAGACGCTCGCCTCATATTACATGCATCAACAGTTATACCTGTGGTGCAGTGACAAGCACGTTCAACAGGACAGTGGTCGTGTACATAGACACGTGCGTTTTCCTCATGCTGCTTCTCTTTATTTTGACATGCAATAATTTAGATGGTGAGTGGTGCAGTTCAGCAAAAGAAAAGTTACTTGTTTGTCAGATTACCATGAGTGGATTCACGACGAGCAACGGACAGCATTCTTGGGTTCCAAGCATTAAAGTGATAAGTTGCGACTCCACAACATCACTGACCGGATTCAGTAAGACGAACTATTGGATTGCACGTAGTAATGTTGGAAGAGGTGGCACTACTTTGAACACATACAAGTGTTCATCTGCAGGTGGTGTGGTCTCTCATGGTAGGGAGTGCTGAACACATATTGTGAACGCATTATGCTATAACCATTAATGTAAGTAAAAACAATCTGATATCGTTGGCAGGTTGTAATGCACTGAATATATCTTGAAATATGAGGTTTTTATTTAATAATATTTTGCTCAAATGTTCCTATTTGTAAAACCAACATGGCCGATGTTGGACCAAAAATAAAAACAAATTGGCGGCTAAAACCTCATTTCGTTAAGCAAAACATGACCCATAATTAACCAAAAAATAAAAATCGTGTCTTGCAAACACCATGTACTAAAACAAATGATATGTGTGGACAAAATCTAAAATGGTTGGACAGTTGTAACCGACTGATTACATCCTGTAAATAAATTATTAACATAGTTGTTTAACTTTATTTTAGTCAAATTTTGCATTTTTCCGGACACAAATTACCCACATCTGGCCCTAAATCCCAAATCTGACCAGTAAAAACTCGGTTTGTGTAATGTGTGGCCTATGTAGAGAAACTTTAAGCTGATTTGGAAACATGTAACATTGTTATTGTATCTTGTATGATTTTGATTACATTTATGTCCAATTTTACATTAAAAACCCGTTTTCTGACCTAAAAATCAGAAAGTCCAACAACCCATACCATAATCAGTAACGTATATACAGAATATATAAAATGGTTGGCTGCTTATAAAAAAATGCCTACGAAAGTCACAATTCATTGCCTTGGCCGCTCGCCTATTATAGCCTATTTAAACATTGTGGGTTTATAGTGACGTAGACCGCCAGGTAACGCTATGTTCTCTATGTGAAACTATGCATGTATGCACCATACACGGTGTTCACGCATTATATTGCTAGTACACTCTCTATGTGAATGTGAAACTCTGCATGTATGCACCATACGTGGTGTTCACGCATTGTATTGCAAGTAAATTGTTATACGTGATGTCAAAAGTTTTCAAGAAGTATTTATACCAAACGTTTCACGTAGATGATGCAACAGTTGACCTATCCATCACGTGACCTGTTGCTAGTCAAAGTTCCGTCTCCCACTTAAACATTGATAATAGTAATGATAAGATAACTTCGGTTGCGCCTAAATCCTTGGAAACCAAGCTCAGAGGCGCATCAAGACAAAAGGATTGGTCAATCTAAAAATCCATAAGCCGTATTCCATCTGGAGGGCATAGTTTGTATGATCGTAGATGGTTAGCCAATGTATAATTTCAGCAAAAGATTATATATAATAATAAGATAAATTCTATTGCAGTAGTATTCCAGTTGTCAACAGATGGGTCAAGGCGCTAGGGAGCTATGGTGGATAAGCAAGGTTGTAAAGATAAGTTTTTAAATGACGACGGAATTTTGTAATATTTTCAACTGATCGAACACTAAGAGAGACCATATTCCAAAGAATTGGTGCAGCAGTAGAAAAACCCCTATTTCCAATGTTAGTGTTGACTCTAGGAACAAAAAGTAGGTCAGAACTAGATGACCGAAGCTGGATAGGTTTTCTAACAGGAGTAAGCAGTGAATGCAAATAAGATGGTTGCTTACTGGACAGTGCCTGGTATGTAATGGTACATATCTTAAATATTATACGATATCGTACAGGAAGCCAATGCAAAAGACTTCAAAAGTGGTACAGAGCGAGAAAAACAAGGAGATCTTGTAACTACAAGGAGCCACCAATTGACCTATCTAACACGTGACCTGTTGTCTGACAAAGGCTCCAATTAGTCATAAAAATGGACAGCGAACACACGGAGCGTTTAGTCATGCTATCGTATATTTTGTTTACATTCCCAAGGTCCCAAACGTTATTCGTTATGACAAAAACAGGATAAGTTGTCCAAGTAACAACTACATGCAAGACAGGTTGATTTAGCAGTTGTCGTTACCGCACTAGTGATGTGATACACATAAGTAACCTATCCACCACGCGACCTGTTGCCTAGCAAAAGCTCCGTCAAGCTATCTAAAAATGGATGCCGAACACGAGGTGCCTTCCTCGTATATTTTGTTGAAACTCTGGCTACAAAAGTCTTCATTTATAAGAAGAGCATATGGCAAAGTTTTTAAAGTGACAACTGTATGCGGGAATGTGTGAATTATGCGATGTCGCGAGCAACAGTAGGGCCTAATATAATTCACGTTTATAACCGTTATTAACATTGGTGGCAAAGGTAAAACTTGAATGAGGTCACGCGCAAACTTTTGAATGTGACGTACGGAAACCGCGACATACTGGATACATCAACTGACCTATCCATTATGTGACCGGTTGCCTAACAAAACCGCTGTCAAGCCATCAGAGAAACACGTGGAGGTTTCGGGAATTCCGTCGTATATTTTGTTTAAATTTTGGTCACAAAAGTGTTTATTTAAGACAAAAACATAAGGTGAAGTTTTTAAAATGACAACTGTATGCGGGAATGTGTTATTTATGAGATGTCATACAAAAATAGTAATGTAATTTACGTATATAACCGTTACCAACACTGTTAGCAAAGGCAGTGCTTGACGGAGGTCACGCGCCAAAAATCGATTGTGACGTAGGCAAACTGCGACATTTCAATTGATCTATCCAGTACGTCGCGGTTTGCCTACGTCACAGTCACAATTTTGCGCGACACGGTCGTACACCACGTTCCTGTTTATGTTGGCACCGTCTCGAACTCGCCGTATTCGACGACGTTCACACTCACAGTCTGCGTGGCTAAAGGCCGACTTACACCGGCACTCTTCGCCCGTCCGGACCGAACCAGACTCCCTCCGACTGTAGTGTATCCACTACAGTGAATACACCGAACGTCACCAACTGCGATACACTGGAAGCCGGGGTGACGTCATAATCACGTAAACTTAAAACTTTCCACTGTGTCGATAGTTGGTGTCGGTCTGACGTATTCGAAAGTTTACAAATTTATGTGATTATGACGTCACGCCTGCTTCCAGAAGAAAAGATTAACATATGCCATATAATCATTATAGTCTATAGGATTTTTGCGGAAAAAACATTCTGTAGAATTCTACAAATATTTAGGTGGCCAAAATTCTATAGAAATTTATAGAACTGTTATAAAATTCTATAGAAACTGAATATAATAATATAGATCTAACCACATCAATTGTTATGACATTCTACAACAATTGTGTTGAATTCTATAGATTTTCTGTTGATGTCTATATATTTCTGTAGAATATTTTGCATTGAGTAGTGAACAATGCGTATCGCTTACCGATTTGACGATATAAATCCACGCAGACTTCTGACTGTCTTCAACCAATACTTGCCCTCTCCTGTGGGAATAAACTCACGGGTATGCGCAGCTTATATATAATATGTATACATATATGCATGCATACATACATACACATACGCACACACATGCACACACACACACATACATACATACATACATACATACATACATACAGATATGTTAAGATGCTAACTTTGGGGGCAGTATGGAAACATCTCCTCCCAGGTGCCGAGGTCCACCCACCTCTTCATATGTTCTGTCGCTTTCTTGGATCAATGGTGGTATATTAAAAAAACTTAAACTTTTAAAAACTATTATAGTTATTGTATCTATTGTAAAATAGTGGGCGAATTGAATGGTGAGCCAATATCAGGAGGGCACCAACGATTTGCCCATCCCGTAATTACCGACTGCAGAAATTAAAATTGATCCGCGGGGATGAGTTTAAAAAGATCACTGTACTGACATTGTGATAACTGCTGTCGTTGATTTACTGCTTCATGGTTGGGTAGATACTAGGCCTAATAGATCACTGTATTGCCATTGTGATAACTGCTGTCCTTTGTGTGCTGCTTCATGGTTGGGTATATACTAGGCCTAATAGATCACTGTACTGCCATTGTGATAACTGTTGTCCTTGGTGTGCTGCTTCATGGTTGGGTATATACTAGGCCTAATAGATCACTGTACTGCCATTGTGATAACTGCTGTCCTTGGTGTACTGCTTCATGGTTGGGTATATACTAGGCCTAATAGATCACTGTACTGCCATTGTGATAACTGCTGTCCTTGGTGTGCTGCTTCATGGTTGGGTATATACTAGGCCTAATATATTACTGTACTGCCATTGTGATGACTGCTGCCCTTGGTGTACTGCTTCATGGTTGGGTATATACTAGGCCTAATATATTACTGTACTGCCATTGTGATGACTGCTGCCCTTGGTGTACTGCTTCATGGTTGGGTATATACTAGGCCTAATATATTACTGTACTGCCATTGTGATAACTGTTGTCCTTGGTGTGCTGCTTCATGGTTGGGTATATACTAGGCCTAATAGATCACTGTACTGCCATTGTGATAACTGCTGTCCTTGTTGTGCTGCTTCATGGTTGGGTATATACGAGGCCTAATAGATCACTGTACTGCCATTGTGATAACTGCTGTCCTTTGTGTGCTGCTTCATGGTTGGGTGTATACTAGGCCTAATAGATCACTGTACTGCCATTGTGATAACTGCTGTCCTTGGTGTACTGCTTCATGGTTGGGTATATACTAGGCCTAATAGATCACTGTACTGCCATTGTGATAACTGCTGTCCTTGGTGTACTGCTTCATGGTTGGGTGTATACTAGGCCTAATAGATCACTGTACTGCCATTGTGATAACTGCTGTCCTTGGTGTACTGCTTCATGGTTGGGTATATACTAGGCCTAATAGATCACTGTACTGCCATTGTGATAACTGCTGTCCTTTGTGTGCTGCTTCATGGTTGGGTGTATACTAGGCCTAATAGATCACTGTACTGCCATTGTGATAACTGCTGTCCTTGGTGTGCTGCTTCATGGTTGGGTATATACTAGGCCTAATATATTACTGTACTGCCATTGTGATGACTGCTGCCCTTGGTGTGCTGCTTCATGGTTGGGAATATACTAGGCCTAATAGATCACTGTACTGCCATTGTGATAACTGCTGTCCTTGGTGTGCTGCTTCATGGTTGGGTATATACTAGGCCTAATAGATCACTGTATTGCCATTGTGATAACTGCTGTCCTTGGTGTACTGCTTCATGGTTGGGTATATACTAGGCCTAATAGATCACTGTACTGCCATTGTGATAACTGCTGTCCTTGGTGTACTGCTTCATGGTTGGGTATATACTAGGCCTAATAGATCACTGTATTGCCATTGTGATAACTGCTGTCCTTGGTGTGCTGCTTCATGGTTGGGAATATACTAGGCCTAATAGATCACTGTACTGCCATTGTGATAACTGTTGTCCTTGGTGTACTGCTTCATGGTTGGGTAGATACTAGGCCTAATAGATCACTGTACTGCCATTGTGATAACTGCTGTCCTTGGTGTACTGCTTCATGGTTGGGTATATACTAGGCCTAATAGATCACTGTACTGCCATTGTGATAACTGTTGTCCTTGGTGTACTGCTTCATGGTTGGGTAGATACTAGGCCTAATAGATCACTGTATTGCCATTGTGATAACTGCTGTCCTTGGTGTGCTGCTTCATGGTTGGGAATATACGAGGCCTAATAGATCACTGTACTGCCATTGTGATAACTGTTGTCCTTGGTGTACTGCTTCATGGTTGGGTATATACTAGGCCTAATATATCACTGTACTGCCATTGTGATAACTGCTGTCCTTGGTGTACTGCTTCATGGTTGGGAATATACGAGGCCTAATAGATCACTGTACTGCCATTGTGATAACTGTTGTCCTTGGTGTACTGCTTCATGGTTGGGTATATACTAGGCCTAATAGATCACTGTACTGCCATTGTGATAACTGTTGTCCTTGGTGTACTGCTTCATGGTTGGGTAGATACTAGGCCTAATAGATCACTGTACTGCCATTGTGATAACTGTTGTCCTTGGTGTACTGCTTCATGGTTGGGTATATACTAGGCCTAATAGATCACTGTACTGCCATTGTGATAACTGTTGTCCTTGGTGTACTGCTTCATGGTTGGGTATATACTAGGCCTAATAGATCACTGTACTGCCATTGTGATAACTGCTGTCCTTGGTGTACTGCTTCATGGTTGGGAATATACGAGGCCTAATAGATCACTGTACTGCCATTGTGATAACTGTTGTCCTTGGTGTACTGCTTCATGGTTGGGAATATACGAGGCCTAATAGATCACTGTACTGCCATTGTGATAACTGTTGTCCTTGGTGTACTGCTTCATGGTTGGGTATATACGAGGCCTAATAGATCACTGTACTGCCATTGTGATAACTGCTGTCCTTGGTGTACTGCTTCATGGTTGGGTATATACTAGGCCTAATAGATCACTGTATTGCCATTGTGATAACTGTTGTCCTTGGTGTGCTGCTTCATGGTTGGGTGTATACTAGGCCTAATAGATCACTGTACTGCCATTGTGATAACTGCTGTCCTTGGTGTGCTGCTTCATGGTTGGGTGTATACTAGGCCTAATAGATCACTGTACTGCCATTGTGATAACTGTTGTCCTTGGTGTACTGCTTCATGGTTGGGTATATACTAGGCCTAATAGATCACTGTATTGCCATTGTGATAACTGTTGTCCTTGGTGTGCTGCTTCATGGTTGGGTGTATACTAGGCCTAATAGATCACTGTATTGCCATTGTGATAACTGTTGTCCTTGGTGTGCTGCTTCATGGTTGGGTGTATACTAGGCCTAATAGATCACTGTACTGCCATTGTGATAACTGTTGTCCTTGGTGTACTGCTTCATGGTTGGGTATATACTAGGCCTAATAGATCACTGTATTGCCATTGTGATAACTGTTGTCCTTGGTGTGCTGCTTCATGGTTGGGTGTATACTAGGCCTAATAGATCACTGTATTGCCATTGTGATGACTGCTGTCCTTGGTGTACTGCTTCATGGTTGGGTGTATACTAGGCCTAATAGATCACTGTACTGCCATTGTGATAACTGTTGTCCTTGGTGTACTGCTTCATGGTTGGGTAGATACTAGGCCTAATAGATCACTGTACTGCCATTGTGATAACTGTTGTCCTTGGTGTACTGCTTCATGGTTGGGAATATACGAGGCCTAATAGATCACTGTACTGCCATTGTGATAACTGTTGTCCTTGGTGTACTGCTTCATGGTTGGGTATATACGAGGCCTAATAGATCACTGTACTGCCATTGTGATAACTGCTGTCCTTGGTGTACTGCTTCATGGTTGGGTATATACTAGGCCTAATAGATCACTGTATTGCCATTGTGATAACTGTTGTCCTTGGTGTGCTGCTTCATGGTTGGGTGTATACTAGGCCTAATAGATCACTGTACTGCCATTGTGATAACTGTTGTCCTTGGTGTACTGCTTCATGGTTGGGTATATACTAGGCCTAATAGATCACTGTATTGCCATTGTGATAACTGTTGTCCTTGGTGTGCTGCTTCATGGTTGGGTGTATACTAGGCCTAATAGATCACTGTATTGCCATTGTGATGACTGCTGTCCTTGGTGTACTGCTTCATGGTTGGGTGTATACTAGGCCTAATAGATCACTGTACTGCCATTGTGATAACTGCTGTCCTTGGTGTACTGCTTCATGGTTGGGTATATACTAGGCCTAATAGATCACTGTATTGCCATTGTGATAACTGCTGTCCTTGGTGTACTGCTTCATGGTTGGGTATATACTAGGCCTAATAGATCACTGTATTGCCATTGTGATAACTGCTGTCCTTGGTGTACTGCTTCATGGTTGGGTATATACTAGGCCTAATAGATCACTGTACTGCCATTGTGATAACTGCTGTCTTTGGTTTGCTGCTCCATGGTTGGGTATATACTAGGCTTAAAAATAGAGGAGGTGGCCATGAGGGTCATTCGGAGGGTAACGAAGTGCACACACTAACTCCTGCAAATGTTATTACTGGGGAGCGACAACAACACCCCTATGTTACTGGGGTAGAATATATTGAATGTTGGCTAGAAATGTATGCGTTAACTATACGTTTTGCAACATACTATTCAACAAATACAAAAATGTTCGTAATCAAAATATTCTAAATGGCGTCTTAACCTATGGTCACGTTGTATTTTTTCGTAAATAAACACACCTTCGAAAGCACATGACCGCTTTTTCCATATTGTCCGCCAGGAGCTCCACCGGCCAATCGTGAAGACAGCCGACATTGCTTAAAACGATGTTATCACGTGACACGGACGACATCCGAGGGAAAGTACAATTAGTGTTTTGCAGCGATCATGCAACATGCGACATGCTTTTTATTGTTAATAACTTAATCCGCATTCACGCATTTTGACGACAACCTTGTCAGAGAAATGCTCTTGTTGAGATGTAGCATGTCTACGTGCTCTCGATACGACATGCAGCATAATACAGCTCCTATTATTGTGTTGATCATATTTCAAAACGACAATGTTCGCCACAATGTAAGACGGTTCTTGATACAGTGCTTTTAGAGTAAACATTTTCATATCAGAACCCTCTACAGTACTCTAGGCTAATAATAAAGATATGTCTTGAATATTCAACTGAACTAATATATAAAACATTTGAAATGGTAATAACTAAATGACCAAAACTATGTCTCGGTTGCACGGCCAGTATCATTTTACAGCAGTGACTAAATAAAAAGAAAGGCTTGCTCCGTTTACGCCGTAACATAATAATCATTATACACTGTACACCATCAAAACAATATAATTTCCTAAAAAGCACTTTATTCGGCTAATGTTAACCAGTCATGCATCATGACACATACCAATGTGCTTCGACAGGTTTCTTTCACCTACCTCAGTAGCGGGTCATTGGTGTTCTTCAGACCACCGTAGCGGAATATCTCCCAGTAATCCTGCAACAATTGCGAAATTTCTTTGTTTATGAAGTACGTGTAAGTCGGTGTTAAAGGCTTGTAGGAAACACGATGACCTCGGGAGAGGATCAGGGGCGGACCCAGAAAGCGAGTCGGGAGGGGGGGCAGAAAACCTCCACTGGCGGCCGAACCAAATGGTGTAGAAAATGTTTCGCTTCCTGCCGTAACTTCAGCTTCTCCGCTGCCTCGGCTGGCTCGACTGTAACATCGGAAGACGGGGGTAGGGGGCGACTGTTGAAAAATGTTCGCCTCTACGCCGCAGTATTTTCAGCTTCTCTTCTGGCTCGTGGCTGGCTCGACTGTGACAACGGAAGGCGGGGGGGGGGGGGGGGGGTGCTTCTGAATATTTTTCGCCCCCCCCCCCCCCCGTCGTCGTAACTTCACCTTATTGTAATCTGAACGGGAGCACATTTCAGAATACGGTGTAGGGTTCACGGTCACGTGGGCCCATTCAAAAAGGTCTACGGGCACGCAAAATTACGAAGGTCTTGGAGCACGTGCCCCCAGGCCCCCTGAATCCACCTATGAGGATTACAGTTAATATTAAATGAGAAGACAAGATATGGCAATGATAAAATATAGTACAAATCCTAGATAAGAAAACGACAGAAACCCAAAAAAGATATCTGCTGTTTTAGTACACAAAAAACACATCAGGACATTGTCTTGAATACAATATCGACGATACCTCTTCGCTGAATGCGAGTAGTTCAACCGTTCCCTCCGAGATGGCAGTAGCAGAACGTGGTTGGTTCGCAATAATGCCAAGTTCGCCGAAACTGTCGCCGCGGTTGAGGTAACACAAGGTCCTCGACACGCTTGAGTTATCTTCCATCCGGGTTATCACAACTGCAGAAATCATAAACGGAACATTCAGTAATGTCGTAGGTTGTCTCGAATGTGTGCTTGTTTTCGTTTAACAACTTTCTTTTCTTATAACGTTTGAACTATGTTGGGCGTGAAGCAACAGTCGACCTTACTAACATTTAACAAACAAAACGCAATGAGCTTGTGGAATGTATGTGTATACTCTTTTGTTCCGATGCTGTTCAGTATGGCAGTGAGTCTTTGGCACTCGGTAAGCATAGGCGGGTCTAGGGAGGCTGGGGTGCACGGGCCTCCTAGACCTTTGGAATTTGTCGTACCCCCATACGTTTTTGTATGTGCCCCGTGACCGTGCCCTCCCTGGACTCTTTTGAATGTGCCAAAACGTGTCTACACCATTTGGTTCGGCCGCCAGTGAAGGTTGTTGTGCCCCCCCCCCCCGACTACCCCCCCCCCCCCCAGTACACGTCCCTGGTAAGGAAGCTAAAACATATACAAACGCAATCGAGATGTAGGAAGGCGCAAAATGATCACGACATGCATGATGCTGGTAGATACAAACATCTGAGATAAAGATGGAATTTAGATAGACGGGGTGTTGTGTTCCACCAAGAGAACAAAAGCTGGCCATTCGAAAAGACGGACAACTATCGGGATAACATTGAAGAGGAAGACGAAAATGTGATGGATCGATCGACACTATCAAGCTTGGATAGATGGTGGACTCGAGGCGGAGATTGCAAGGAGACACCGATGGACTAAATGAGGCTCGGGCTACCCGGCGTCAAAAACGCAATTGTCTCCTTCGTGTACGTACGTACTCTGTGTATACGGGCACGCGTGCGTGCATGCGTGCGTGTGTGTGTTTGTTTGTTCGCATGCATGCACTGCTGGAGCAATTGAGAGTATAATAAAGTAATCCCAGCCTTCTTTGTGATGATTTCATGTGCATCCTGTTGATTGCTATTATAACATTAAAATGTGTAAGCTAATAAAATGTCAACTAGGCCTACCACTGTAGTCGTTGGAAGACTTAGTTCATATTTACGAACATTAATGTTATCTTAAATATGTGTATAATTTCTTGTCACGAACTTACCTGAGCCAGAAAGAATGAAGTAGAAGTTTCTCGCCCTGTGCCCTTGGCGAATTATGATGCGTCGTCCTACAAACCTAACGCAATAGTTTCACTTTGACATAATGCCTGTGACAACGGGCGGTCATGTCATCAGTCATTCAACTGACTAATTCATAAATGTGCCTGTACAATTTAACCTGAGTTGTTACAATTTAACCAATGTTGATTTCGGTTCACGGGATATATGCCTATTGATAATATATTGCGTGTAGCTGTGTTGCAAATATATGTGGACACCTCTTTTCAGCAACCCATTTTATTTTTAATACCGCAAACCCCAACATCATTCAACATTCTTGAAACTAACACATTTACCTCAAATTACCTTTTATACAGTAATAATTATCAATCTGATATACTACAGATGTCTATTTTCTACATAATGGCCTGCAATATAATTGTTAAACAGATGACCTTATTAAAATGGCATAATGCTTTTTATGATAACAATAACACCCGTCATCTTTGATGCTTTTTCGATGTATTCCCAGTTTATTCCGAGTTGCTGAACTGGTGTATACGCCTGCATAATTGACATATTCATCACTTGAACTGTTGCCTAGCAAAAAGATCCACCAGGCCATCAAATATGGATGCCGAGCACATGGGGCGTTCGTGCATTCCGTTGTAAACTTCGCAGAAATTCTCGCCCCAAACGTTTTTCTTTATTACAAAAACTTACGGCAACGCTTTTAAAGTGACAATTGTATGCGGAAATGTCTGATCTAGGAGATGTCATGCAGCAATCGTAATGTAATGAAAATATGTAACCGTTAGCAACATTGTTGGCAAAGGCAAAGCTTGACGGAGTTCGCCCGCCTAATTTTGGTTGTGACGTAGGCATAGTACCCCCACGTAGCTGATCAGTCAGTTGGTTGTGACGTAGGCATAGTACCGCCACGTAGCGGATCAATCATATGGTGTATCCAGTAAGCTGCGGTTTGCGTACGTCACAATAAAATCTATATATAAACTATACGTAAATTACATTACTGTTGCTGCATTACATAACGTAACTAAAACATTCCCGCTGTTACTTTGAAAACTTTACCTTACCTCCATGATTTTGTCATAAAGAAAAACGTTTGTTGCCAACATTTAAAAAACATATATACGACGGAATTCACGAACTCACCACGTGTTCGGCTTCCATTTTTTGATGGCTTCACTGAACTTTTGCTAGACGTTAGCTCACGTGATGGATTTGTAAATTTACTTGTTCATCATCATCCCAGAAGTGAAATAACGATCCGTCCTAAACACTCGTACCTCTCGTACCAGCCCCTTGCGGCGACCATGGTCTGTATGCGAACGGAGCAGGCCGCCATGGCCGTGTAGTTACGTAGGGCCACCTCCACCTGAACAAATGGAACACACAATGAATGTTTTTGTTGCTAAAAAACACAGTCGTCCTAGTGAGTGAGAGAGAGAGAGAGAGAGAGAGAGAGAGAGAGAGAGAGAGAGAGAGAGAGAGAGAGAGAGAGAGAGAGAGAGAGAGAGAGAGAGAGAGAGAGAGAGAGAGAGAGAGAGAGAGAGAGAGAGAGAGAGAGAGAGAGAGAGAGAGAGAGAGAGAGAGAGAGAGAGAGAGAGAGAGAGAGAGAGAGAGAGAGAGAGAGAGAGAGAGAGAGAGAGAGAGAGAGAGAGAGAGAGAGAGAGAGAGAGAGAGAGAGAGAGAGAGAGAGAGAGAGAGAACACGTTCTAAAATGGGGCCTATATTTCACTTCAGTTTATGTTGCTTACTAATGTCAATGTTTTGTTTATTTTGAGGATAGCCTGACAGTAACAGACCCTACTAGTTGGTTGTCACCAGGGTGGTGACTTACCCGTACAACAGTCACTGTCGCACCGCGTCAAATCACCAGTGCCAATTTGATTATAATCAGTACACACCAACATAAATGTGTTACCCTTTTTCCAAACTCACTGTTTATCCTACTCTACTGAACATATGTTGATGACAGTGTATGCGATGATAAGGGTAGATGTGTGCTCTTAAAGACCCCTGTATGTAGCCCCGTATCCAGTCATATTGCTCAAAGTGCTTTATGCTTCACCCGCTAGCACACCTGTTCAATCGAACATCTTATCGACTTATATGGCTGGTAACCATTTATACAGTTGAGTGAACTGGAACAGCGTGGAGTGAACGATTGACCAACAATTGACCAAGCTTCGAAACATTACTAAGATAGTTGAAACCCGGATTCTTTCGAACGAGGTCGAGTCCGGTGAACATTCTACTTTGTACGCCGCTACGCCACGCAGAGATGACCGTAACGGCAACGATGAGACTGCTGAATGAAAATTATGTTAATAGGCGAGAGGTAAATCCCAAAAACGTGTTTTATTTTAGGATTTTAAAAGCCCCCCTACCCCCCCACACACATAAATGTTATATAATTTGAACGCTCTACATCTCCGCGTCTGAGGTCTGCCCTAGAGCTGCCAAGCGGTACAGTAAACGTGAATCTAAGATCAAACAAGGTCACCGTCAAATGATGAATTTTCGAAATTGTGCACTTCCGCAATCGTCTTAACATTACAATGGTCGCATATCAACTTTATTAATTACCAGATGGCCACATAATACATTTTTAGAAAGCTAATTGTCTCCCCGTCAAAACGAGATACGATATGAAGGTGTTACCTGATATGGTACGAGTGGAGGTAAGGTTAAACAAGGTCACCGTGAAATTATGAACATTCCATTTTTTTGCAATACCGCGAAAGCCATAAAGTTACAATGACCTGCAACTGCTTCATTTATATGCACGAATCATACACTGTGTGAATGAACCACTTCTTCCCGTTAAAATGAGATATGACTTGGAGCTGCCAGTTGATGGAGTAGGGGTGGAGCAACGGTCAAACAGAGTCACCATCGAGTGATAAATGTTCGAAATTGTGTCATCCCGCAAACGTCATACAATATAAATGCCATTTTACATACCGTTTGAAAGCGTATTGTATCCTGGTCAAAATCAGGTATTGCATGGAGTTGTAAAGTGGCGCTCTAACTGTGGAGAGCAGGTTAAACAAGATGAATTTTCGAAATTATGCCTTTCCTCAGATAGTAGGTTAGCCAACATGTGATGTTATACTTTTAACTGAATGTTTTTGTTAATGGCAGGAATTCTTGCTAGATCCACCACACAAGGGATAACAAAAAATAGGTGTATGTGGATGCCACCCTCGATTATGAGGGTTATTTGAATGTCACAAACTCAAACTTATATAAAAATATGTTTATTAATAATATTAATTGACATCTTCTTGTACACACCGTTGCATAAAACCAAACACGTTATGATTTGTACATGTATTGTCTGTGTGATCGGGTGTTGAACTTTGAATTTACTCATAAATATATCGGATAATCTAATATAAAAACGTTATCTCAAATGTGTTTATCTCGTACACCAAAGTTGTTTACACACCTAATTATTCTTTGTAAGCCTGTTTGTATGTATTCATGTTTCATGTTGATATAATGTACATGTTATTTATTACTACATATGCAGTTGGTCATTAACATGCCGTGAAAGTCAAAGAACTTGCCCAAAATGTAGTTAGGATGTTGAAGAAGAAAGGTGGCAATCGCAGATTAGAACTCTACTCGCAACACATTTGACCAACTGTCAGATGGTTTGAGGAACGAGATGATTCAATATCTCATGGAGGAATTAAAATGTCATGATCTGAAACTATAGAGATCTTGCTAGACATAATCATGGCTGAGAAGATTGGCAACTATATATAACCTTTCGCTACAATTGTACATTGGCTAACCATCTACGATCACACAAGCCCTCCCGATAAAAACCAAAAGGCGCTTCAACCAAGTGTCTGCTAATCAGGCAACTGACAATTACTAGCATAATGGTATCATAAGCATTACAAAAACCGATCGAGCCAGTTGGCCGAGCCGCCCTGTATTTTGAGTGGCATCCAAAGACGTCTACAATACGGGATAGCCGCGTTCACACAGGCATTCTGATATCGCATTCCTCGTACACGTGTCGATATGAAATGATATAGCTATATATTCACAATCAGCCTGTAAACAAATATTTGCGTGGTAATTGGCGTGTGCAATATAACGTTGTAGGGTGGGCGGTGGGGTAGCATCGTCACTCCCAAAGAGTTGGATCCAGACAGGATCGACGGTTTGCTACTCACCAGCGAGTTCCATAAAATAGGTGACACACAACATGTCCAGCCCGTGCAAGTTCCCCACCGTGACCAACTCCCTTGACAAGGAGCTGGTTGGTTCTGGAAATTTTGCAAGCTCGATGTCTTCACATGACCACAAAAGGCTGGTGTTGAATTCCTGTTAGTGCGTGGAAGCTGAGCAGGTTACCATTCGCAGGTTGTGTAAGTGTTTCAGATTATTTCTGGAAGTTCCAATGGTGTACGAAGTCCAGCCGTACCAAGACACTGGGCAGATAAGCCTTTGGTGTTGAGTTCATGTCACCTCCAAATGTGGCTATAGACAGCGCGACTGGGGATGGTTAAAGCTTCATGGTATTCACCATTTCCACTATTCGTCCAGTAGTGACATCGTTGACCTATTGCTTTAAGAGCTTTCTGTCAACTTTGGTAGTGTTTTGTACATTGTATAGTAGCAAAGGTTTATGAACGTTGTTTCTTCGGTGCGTCATGAAACCATGTAGTTTCTTCAACCAGTCGTTGCTTGACGGTGATGATAACCTACTATGTTTCTTAGTATTTAGCTGTTAGAAGAGTATTGATCACGTCACTTGAAGCACAGTATTCCGTTGCCATAGGCACTAAAGGCATGTCGTTACTCTGTGGGTCAATCCGGTTTCTGCTGTAGGCTCCTGTATAGAGTCAGCGACGATATTGCTGACATATACACGCTTGAGAGGAAAGCAACTCCGTCGACAGGGAGAAAAAACAGTGACCATCACTCCCACCTGTAAGTCGGTGTTTCCATATACACCGTCAGTTCCTCTGAATACATCAACAACTTTGTGGCAAGCTTTTTTAGGTCATCACCGTCACGCTTCCATGCTTCATCCGTAGCGGATACCATCAGAGCAATTGAACGTGGTCTCTTCTTCGTCGTCTTCCATATCGAAGAGGGGGGATCTTGAGTACTGTGACATTCGTACTCGTTCTGACCATGTGACACTAAACATATCCCTGGCTTTCACGTCCCGTGTAAGGGCAATGATGCCACTATGCATTTCGTATACATCAATTCAGTTGGCTGATCACCTGGAATTTGATTGAAGGGCTTTGTGGTTTTCTTCAAAACATCTGGAATTTGATTGAAGGGCTTTTTGATTTTCTCCATCTGGAGGGCATAGTTTGTATGATCGTAGATGGTTAGCCAATGTATAATTTCAGCAAAAGATTACATATAATAATAAGATAAATTCTATTGCAGTAGTATTCCAGGTGTCAACAGATGGGTCAAGGCGCTAGGGAGCTACGGTGGATAAGCAAGTTGTAAAGATAAGTTTTTAAATGACGACGGAATTGTGTAATATTTTCAACTGATCTAATACTAAGAGGAAGCATATTCCAAAGATTTGGTGCAGTAACAGAAAAAGCCCTAGTTCCAATGTTAGTGTTGACTCTAGGAACAAAAAGTAGGTCAGAACTAGATGATCGAAGCTGGATAGGTTTTGTTACAGGAGTAAGCAATGAATACAAATAAGATGGTTGCTTACTGGACAGTGCCTGGTATGTAATGATACAGATCTTAAATATCATACGATATCTTAAAGGAAGCCAATGCAAAGACTTCAAAAGTGGTACAGAGCGAGAAAAACGAGGAGATCTTATAACTACTCTTGCCAGACAATTTTGGACACGCTGAAGTGTTATGCTATCTTTGCTAGCGATATTATAAAGGAGGGAATTGCAATAGTCAAGTATGCTGCTATCAAGCGCTGTTGCAATAGTTTTAGCAACAGAAAATGAATTATAGCTGCCAACCGTCGATGATGATGATGTCCAGCATAATCCCCATAGTTTAAATAAATAATAGTAATACATAGTGTGTATATGGAATAAATAATATGCATATTATATCAACAGGAATGCATACAAACAGGCTTACAAAAAATAATTGGATGTGTAAACAACTTTGATGTAAGCGATAAACACATTGCAAAAGATCATGTTTGTAAGTTAAATTATCCCATATATTTATGAGTAAATTCAAAGTTCAACACCTGATAACACAGACAATACATGTACAAATCAAAAAATATTTGGTTTTATGCAACGGTGTGTACAAGAAGATGTCAATTAATTAATTAAAATATTTTGACACAAGTTTGAGTTTGTGACATTCAAATAACATTCAAAATCGACGGTGGCATCCACATACACCTATTTTCTTTTCTTATCACTTGTGTGATGGATTTAGCAAGAATTCCTGCCATTAAAAAAAATGCAGTACAAAGTATAACTTCACATGTTGGCTAACCTATTATCTGTGAAAAGGCATAATTTCGAAAATTCATCTTTTGACGATGACCTTGCACCACTTTATAACTCCATGTAATACCTCATTTTGACCCGGATACAATACGCTTTCAAAAGCTATGTAACATGGCCCAGTGTGTGTGTGTGTGCGTGCGTGCGTGTGTGCGTGCGTGCGTGCGTGCGTGCGTGCGTGCGTGCGTGCGTGCGTGCGTGCGCATGCGTGTGTAGGTAAGGTAGCTACGCAACCATTGTAAGTGTAGAACTTTTGTGGAGTGGAGTAGTTTTGAACATTCGTCGTTTCATGGTGACCTTGTTTAACCTCCACTTCCTGCTGCACCACTTGATAGCTCCCCGTCGTACCGCATATTTACCGGGAGACAGTTGCTTTCCAACGGTTTACGACATTGCCATGAATAGGTAAGTAAAGTAGGTATACGCAAACATTTATATTATGGTATGACGTTTACAGGATGACACGATTTCGAACATTTATCACTTGACGGTGGCTCTGTTTGATCGTCGCTCCACACCTACTCCATCAACTGACAGCTCCATGTTTTATCTAATTTTAACGGGGAGAAACGGTTATATCACACAGTATATAACGCGTAGATACAAATAAAGTAGTTGCAGGGTCAATGTAAATGTATAGCTTTCGCGGTATTACAAAAAATCGTTTATCATTTCACGGTGACCTTTTTTGGCCTTAGCGCGATCCACTCGTACCATATCAGGTGACACATCCATATCGTATCTCATTTTGACGGGGTAAATGTATTACTTAGCCATCTGGTAAATAAGTAAAGAGGATATGCGACCATTGTAATGTTAAGACGATTGAGAAAGCGCACAATTTCGAAAATTCATAATTTGACAGTGACCTTGTTTGACCTTGGATCCACCCTTACTGAACCACTTGGCAGCTCTACGACAGGCCTCGTTGGGACGGGGAGATGTAGAGCTTTCAAATTATACAAAATTGTTGTGTGTATATGGGGGGGGGGCATTTAAATGCCTATAATGGCAATGCTGTTATTAGGAATATTTTGTTGAATATAATAATTATTGATGAGTGTATAATTTATTGAATATGCTTACGACACGATTTCATCGAAAGCTTACGTAGTGAATTTCTTCCACGGTTCGTGTTTCCGCTTTCTTCATCAAAATTCGTTTTGTGTCGTTGGAGACGCGAGCCTGGGACCCAAACAGTAGTATTTTAATGTGTTCTTTGAACGACACGCATATTATATATATATATATATATATATATATATATATATATATATACAGTGACATTACAGATTATGAAATATATATATATACAGTGACATTACAGATTATGAAATATATATATATACAGTGACATTACAGATTATGAAATGCTATTCAATAACCGTGCGACATTTGAACTTCACATTTTACCTCAAACTGTTATCGATTAGTTATAAGTCTACATACAACAGTAATAACAATCTACATAGAACGAGTCACCTGACAAACTTTGGGAATTTTGTATACGACACATGTCTAAGTAGAGCTTAGTACATCTGGTTGTGCGATTATGCGACAAACGTTTTCTTTATTACCTATTTTGTTTTCATCAAACGATATGACAAATAAGATTTAACTGGTCCATTTTCAAGAGCAAGGCAATATGTCTTTGGTCGAACAGACGCCGGTCTTACGTGTTTCTCCGCCCGGTACTCAGTGACGTCAAAAAGGACATTGTCCGCAAGGTCATAGGTCACCAACTGGACACTCGTGTCTAAGAATTCTTTCACCCTGAATGGACACAGTATGTTGATATAAAATCAGAGTTTGGTCGGACTACAGATATACAATCTACAATTGCCGGTAGAGTTCCCAGGTAAGGTATGTTTGAGGCAAGAAAGTAGCCTTACACCTCTATTGTTTACCATGGTTATGGAACTAATCAGAAGGAAGATCAGCACAGAGGATGTTCTCACGACGAGGACGATCTGGTCATTATAGCAGAGAGCAAACAAGAATTGCAAGAAGTGTTGGAGGAATGGAAGGAGGTGTTCAAGAAGCACGGATCGAGAGAGAACAGAAATGATGAGGGTTGGGTACAAGAGAGAGGAATTGGACATCAAGTTGGGCGAAAAGCAAGCAAGAGGATAGTTTTAAGTACCTTGGAGGAATGGCTACGGGGGGTGGGCATGGATAGTTAGAAGTGCGACGACGAATACAAGCCAGAGAGAATGTCTGGAGAAAGTTAGAAGGAGTCATAATAAACACAAAACATTTCGGAAAAACGTTAAAGGAAAGTCCCGGGAGCATATGTTAACCGGCATGCCTGTGTCGCCTGGAGACAGAACAGTCTCCAGCCCAACGGGAAGATTTTTGAGATGGGTAGCGACTTGGTAAGGATGGATGGATGCAAGCCGCGGGAAAACCAACAGTTAGAGCACAAGCGGAAAACATCATGGATGCAGGAAAAAGGAAACCACTGCTGAGATGGGAGGACTGCACCAGGAGGGATATGAGAAGATCGGAGAAGGACAAGATGGGGAGAGGGAGGCTGCTGACAGGAAGCTATGGAGTGAACGAACAGAACGAGTGGATCAATAATATTATACCTGACCCACACACCCCTGCACAGCAACTATTTATTTGTTTATTACTAATTACTGATTCGATAGGGAAATGTTAATAATAATAATAATTATTATTATGGCAGTAAGACAATAATAATTATGCTAACGATAATAATAATATTAGAATAATAACGATGGAACATTTTAATAATAACGAATCGATGATAATGATAAAACGATAATAACAATATTAACAACATTAACCATAAAAACACTGTAATAACAATGATAAATACCACACCAGTGCTAACAATATTAACAATAACCAACCATAATAAGTATAATAATGATATGCTATTTATAATAATGTATATAATGATTATGGTAATAAAAAAGTTACGCTGTTACTACACATCAGTTTATTACTGACATTGATTCAACAACACCAACATATTTCATCTCGCAGACACATCGCAGTCACATCACGTCACTCACCTAGCCGCATGTTTTCTCCACAGTCCGATGAAGATTGTCAGAAATTTACCAAGGCGACGAAACTTGTCCACGTAATATCCGGGCTGTAAGAGGGATGAAGACACCTGTTGAAAACGACGATTGACCACCTCCGGCCACACAATGATAGTACTGTTGTAGCAGCTCACTAAAGGCCCCAAACGTCATAATTCACAGGCAGGTCCAAAATTTGAATGGAGAATTGCGAGTGGTGTAGGCCTACAGTAGGCGTCAAAGATGGAGGCGATCTCCCAAGAAATTTATAAACTAACACTCAAACTAGCGAATCGTAAAGCAAAGCGTCATGTTTTGTGTTGGGTGTGCGGCTGGCAAATGGTGAGGTGAACGAAAGACCCCTTGCTTCCTGGACCCGTCAGTGTAGGCCGGCATTTAAATAGTTGTCTCAAACATATTGCATATATTGTTTTATTAAATCGATGGGCCTATGTGTCTGCTAAAAACAAGTTGAAGATTTGACTTTGCCTGTTATGTACAATTGCGGACAAATAGCGGACTGGGAATGGAGGCCTATTTGGAACAAAGCATTCTTCCCGTCTTGGTATAACGGCAACGATCATTCCTGTTGTTATCAGAGGTTCTGTTTGTATAGCCATCGCAATAATTCGTTTTATCAAACAGCAACACGTGATATTTGCATTTGTTTGTTTCAATGGCAGTGAAAACGCAAAACGTTTTCAAATTTAGTCCTATTTCAAAGGGCACGTGACAAAAAATAATACTACATTCTGTTACCAACGTAGAAAGAAAATCAGTAGATCCAAGGCAATAAAGACAGATAATTCGGGTAAATAATGCTCTATCGCGAGCAACAACTGGGGCAGCGTGTGGAGGACTGGAAGACGTTCTTACCGGTCTGCGCGGCCGTCTGAGGCTGCTGCGGGTCCGACAGGCGGAACGCGAGAAGAGCTCGGAGACGAACTCGGCAGCCACTGGAGCGACACTGCGGCGGGGCGTGAGAGCCGCGTCGACCGACCGGCGCCAATGCTGACGGCGGTCGGACTGACGGACACACGCTGGACACTCGTGAGGAGTAATGTGTATACGGATATGTGCATATTTATGTATATATACATATACGCATACGTATGACTAAGCAAGCATTTTGATATGTACGTTAACTATCATTCATTTAATATAATATAATTATTATCACAAATTCTCCAATACATACATTCTCCAATACATATGCACGCAAGCATAGTCGCACACGCTATTGTGCTATTTCATTCTTTTTCTGCGCATTGCATGTTTTGGTAGTTGGAGTTTACAATTATTTTAGTGACTCCTATGACAGCCTATGTCTTAATGGGAGTCACTGAACCCTTTAATATAAATTACATGACAATGGTATTTATGAATATATATATGCACATTTATAGTTGATGTTAACTGGCATTGTATACAGACTGTATATCGGGTCAGAATAACACTTTTTTCCGGTAGCTAACTCCGGGAAAGTTAGAGTCGGTGAGAGAGTGCAAGCGGACAATAGGTAACTCACCCCAGGGAAGTTAGTATCGGTGAGGGAGTGGAAGCTGACATTGGGTAACTCACCCCAGGGAAGTTAGTATCGGTGAGGGAGTGGAAGCTGACAATGGGTAACTCACCCCAGGGAAGTTAGTATCGGTGAGGGAGTGCAAGCGGACAATAGGTAACTCACCCCAGGGAAGTTAGTATCGGTGAGGGAGTGGAAGCTGACAATGGGTAACTCACCCCAGGGAAGTTAGTATCGGTGAGGGAATGGAAGCTGACAATGGGTAACTCACCCCGGGGAAGTTAGTGTCGGTGAGGGAGTGGAAGCGAACAATAGGTAACTAACACCGGGGTAGTTAGTGTCAGTGTGACAGTGAAAGCGGACAATGGGTAACTCTCCCCGGGGAAGTTAGTGTCAGTGAGAGAGCAGAAGCAGAGTATAGGTAACTAATCCCGAGGAGGTTAGTGTCGGTGAGAGAGTGGAAGCGGACTATAGATAACTAATCCCGGGGAAGTTAGTGTCGGTGAGAGAGTGGAAGCGGACTATAGGTAACTAATCCCGGGGAAATTAGTGTCAGTCTGAGAGTGAAAGTGAACAATAGGTAACTAATCTCGGGGAAGTTAGTGTCAGTCTGAGAGTGAAAGTGAACAATAGGTAACTAATCCCGGGGAAGTTAGTGTCAGTCTGAGAGTGAAAGTGAACAATAGGTAACTAATCTCGGGGAAGTTAGTGTCGGTGAGAGAGTGGAAGCGGACTATAGATAACTAATCCCGGGGACGTTAGTGTCGGTGAGAGAGTGGAAGCGGACTATAGATAACTAATCCCGGTGAAGTTAGTGTCGGTGAGAGAGTGGAAGCGGACTATAGATAACTAATCCCGGGGAAGTTAGTGTCGGTGAGAGAGTGGAAGCGGAATATAGGTAACTAATCCCGGGGAAGTTAGTGTCAGTCTGAGAGTGGAAGTGAACAATAGGTAACTAATCCCGTGGAAGTTAGTGTCAGTGAGAAAGCGGAAGCGGACTATAGGTAACTAATCCCGGGGAAGTTAGTGTCAGTGAGAGAGCGGAAGCGGACTATAGGTAACTAATCCCGGGGAAGTTAGTGTCAGCGAGAGAGTGGAAGCGGATAATAGTTACATATTGTCCTCTTCCACTTCCCACATCTAAAGACATGTCTTTCTAATATTGCATATCCTCCTTAGCTTCTTAGCAATTACATCCATCTGTTGACGACTTTTGTTCTGTGCATAACAATGAGAAAGCTAAAATCCTTTCGCTTTGTTTCGCCATTGAGTTTGGATTGTCCAAGGATATTGGCGATAAAGAAATAATTCCATTATTAGTATTGTTATCATTATAACTAACCCCCAGGGAGTTGGTATCGGTGAGAAAGTGAAAGCGGACTATAGGTAACTAACCCCCAGGACGTTGGTATCGGTGAGAGAGTGGAAGCGCCCGTCGCTGGCAGTGAAGCAGGTGCCACGGCCATTGGGCTGCAGCCCCGCGTCGTTCACGGTCAGCGTGTCCGTGTCCACTGTTTCGGCGCCCGGAGGACGGGAGATGGGGTCAGTGACGGACATGCCAGTACTCTCGGCGAGTGGCCCACCCGGCTGGGCCGCCGATAATCTGTCTCGACCCAGGCGGTGCGGGTCCGGGTCGGTGGAGGAGACACTCTCGCTGTCGCCCGGCTGCACTCGCAGCTGCGGTATCTGGCGGCCGCCTGTGGGGAGGACACGCGAAGTGAGGGAACAAGTTGTGGTGAGGGGATGGCAAGAACAAGTTCGGGCAACTCAGAAATAAACACCCAGCGAACCCGAGTCCGCAGGAGATGGAGAGGGGGTTGAGATAGACTGAGACACACAGACAGACAAACAGATAGACAAACCGACCGAGTGACCGACCGACAGACAAACAGGTGGAGAGAGCTCATGTTACCCCTCCACGTACATGTTCCCTTTTATGGTTGGTCTGGTGTGCAAGCAGGGTTAGGGTTAGGTTTAAAGTTAGATTTAAAGTTAGGTTGAAGGTCCTTTTGACATGAGTGGCATCGGGAGTTTACATGCATTTGTACGTTGAGGTGTAGCGGGAATCTCTCTCCCAAACAGATACTAACATTATGCTTGTGTTCGTAGAGTTGTCTTGCTTTGGTATCTTCCATCAAAACTAATTACCGTTGCCCTGCTGTCAGTGCTGTGTGGATAACTCCACTTGCGTGTCTACATTTGCCAATCTAATTCCAGATATATGTGATGTTTTAATGACTCCATATCGAAACGCTTGTGCTATACTATCTGCGTAATGTTATGGATAGTTGTACCTCTTATTCTCGACGTCCTCGCGTCTTCCGTCCCATCTGTCGGCGAAGGCAACTTCGACGTTACCCGGCTGAAGTGACTCGACCTCAGACAGCCGGATGGGTTCAGTCCATTGAGGTCCATCTCCACCTTGCCTCCGGACAATCTCGGCAGCAGAGACTGAGGCCACACAGATGTGTCAAGGTATATGTGATCAACTAAACTTATAAAATAAATAATAATAAACATTTATAGAGCGCCGTGTATCCGGATTGAATATGCTGAAAGGCGCTGACAATCTTACAATATAAATTATACTTAGTTAAATGAGCTTAACATATTGTATTGAATTGTTTGATATAACAGTAGCACATAAACGTTATATACAATGTAAGTTAAATAAACCCGATTAAATTATAGTGTAATATATTAAAAATATTAACAGAATAAGTTACATGAATTAACAGGTCAATACATAAAATAAATAATATGTTTAAATTAATTAAATAAATAGATAAGTTCATTAGACCAGGTTACCGAAATGTCACTGGTACGGACTGCAAAGTTCCTTGAAGGCCTGCCGAAATAAATATGTCTTTATAGTATACATTTATAGAAATATATCATGATAAGCATAGCACAGTTTGCAATAAAGGGGATAGAGTACATCAGGGCAAATCGCCCAGGTTTCAGGACCTCGGATGATGAGAAAAGAATCCTTTAGGGATAACGTCACTAAGTAGTGGACAATCTAGTTAATTTCTTACGTACGTTCTTTGTATTGACACTCTTAAAGAGTGAAGTTGTGTTGAACAAAGTTGTAACAGTTAGTCATTTAGCGGAAGTCTCATCGTGTGATATAAGACCCATCTACGTGACAAAACGCTGAGGTGGGCGTATCGAATATTATAATGTCTTAATTTTGTGTTGTCCTATTTCGCATGCAACCGAATCGTTTATACCTTGAGTATTTCCATATACATTAGCTTTTTTCAGTTCCCCATGGTTCCTGTATACAAGGTCATGCATTTTATAAGGACGTTTTTGTGCAATGTTGTAGGTCAAATGGTAAACCTGATGATACGCTGCGCAATCTAGCTATGCTCACATTCTAATCAGGGTGAGCCCAAGTTCTCTCGACTGAGAGTCAGATTATCTAACCACTGCGCGACCGCGCTCCACATGTATATATTTTCGCTACAAAAGTTGGAGCATAAGAATGATAATAACGTACGGATGTATCCGCCCCGGATAACTTCGGCAACATCACTTGGCAGCTTAGTCGGCAGTTACTTGTTCTTGAGTCTC
Organism: Escarpia spicata; assembly: GCA_963995525.1. NCBI lineage: Eukaryota > Metazoa > Annelida > Polychaeta > Sabellida > Siboglinidae > Escarpia > Escarpia spicata. Next base: position 5,730,323 of record OZ023205.1, read on the forward strand.
CGCATGGGAAACACGTGCAGTCGGTGAAGTCCCCAAATAGTGTAAGAACAACTGCCGGTGATTCTGTAGTATTTACAACGCCGCTCGATGCATGTCTGCAACTGCTGCTCTGCCCGGATCGCTGGACTACGTACGGTTATACTACGCTGTTGGTTGCGACGAACATTGGAAGATCCGCGCAGACATTGGTGAACTGAGCTATGCATTATGACCATTAAGCTCAAGACGTCAGCACGGCCTCGGCACCAGTTTAATTACTAATTAAAGCTCCTTCTAAAGATCGATTTCATTACCATATTAATGTCAATAATGTAAATAAAATCTTTGTGACTCGTGAAATACCAGCTGGCTGGTACCCGTTGGTGTTCGCAACAGCCAGAGACAGAGTCAACAAAAACACTCGCTGCTGGCTAATTACGTTAGCATATGTGTACATAGTGTGCAAAGAATTTAAATAGCGTGCACTCTCCTCTGGTTCATGATGAAATGTGCGCGCGTGCGTGAGTGCGTGCGCATGCACAACTAGTTCGGCATGACATCTGATAAACAAATTTTTCACGCATGCAGTTCTCGCTTGAACAATTTTTTTATATGTTTTTGTCATAAAGAAACATTTGTGGGGTGTCCAAACGCTCAGCGTGTACAGCACCCGTTTTAATGGCTTGACGGACCTAGTTGCTAGGCATTTCTCAACGGGTTACACGATTGTACGTAAATCTACGTCAAACATCCCCGTATGAGCGCGCGTTTATGCGTGCATCAAGCGCCTAGCAATAAACATTGGCTCTATCGATTTCCTACGTTAGCAGCTGGAACCTAGTCAAAAGGTTTTATGCACTACAACGATATTTCGATAAAAACTATTTACCGTTTAACTATAACCGAGCTGGTGTGTGTGGGTCTCTATATCTTAACGTTTTTCTACTAGACGATATACAAGTCGGGCGTCAAACTGTCAAGACGTAATATATGACTACACAGATGAAGCGTAACCCTTTCATTTTTTCGAAATACCCCGTAAGTAGTATAGTAGATAACTTACGATTGACGGATGACTAAATGAGAAAGGAAGAAGGAATTACGTCATTTCCGGACAAAGGTTAAGGTCAAAGGTCAATGTCAACAACAGAGGTCATTGCGCAATGGGTTTTATTGTAGCCCTTTTCAGTACCCTGATGTTTTTTGTAATAAAAATAGGTCGATGACGTCATGAAATATACTATTGATAATGCGTATTGATGGTTGTTTCCCATGGCGGCAAGATGGTGGACTATCTGGTCACGTGATCATAACGTCACATATGTTGTTGCGCCTCCTGAGTTGTAGAAGTATATCGAAAAACTGTGACAAACCCGAACATAGCTTGAAATCACTCCATTTTAATTTTGATTGTATAGGATTAACTGAAACGTGGTTAAAGACTATGGAAAATGTAAACATTTATAATATGCTAGGATATACCTTCTTGTCAAAAACAAGACTACGTAAAAGATGTGGAGGAGCAGGAATGTATATTTCTGACAGGTTCAAATATAGAAGTAGAGATGACTTGTGTAATAACTCCAATGAGTGTCCTTATGAATCATTATTTATATACGAGCATCAACAAGCCGGCGTTTCGCGATGACATTGCAGCGTCGACACTGGTTGCAATGCCCTCTGCCAGCGACGCAGATGAACTTACCACTGTCCTGTTGTCCGACCTCGTCCAGAAACACGCACCCTTACTGTCACGTCGTGTAGCTGTCCGCCCACTGGTGCCTTGGTACAACGAGAAGCTGGCCGACGCCAAGAGAACACGCCGAAAACTCGAACGAAAATGGCGACGCACATCCCTTACTGTACATCGCGATATATACAAGGCACAATGTGCATTCGTCGAGAAACTAATTAACACTACAAAATCGGATTACTTTGCATTCGAACTTGATCAATGTGGTGGCAATTCGAGACGACTGTACCGTTTGGTGAACGGGCTCCTACAGCGACGGAAATCTGCTCACTTACCACAAAACGGCAACACGCAAGAACTCGCAACACGTTTCGCCACTTTCTTCTCAGTAAAGGTCGATACGATTCGTGAGACGCTAGGTGACTACCCCGCCGCCACACCTAGCCCAGATGTCGAGAAGTGGCAGACCTCCAGTGAATCGACATCTGATATTCGCAGACTCATCACCAAGTCGCCAACGCCATCTTGCGCGCTCGTCCCACTGCCAACACGGCTACTTAAAGGCGTTTCGGACGGATTAGCGCCAATTCTGACTCAACTGATTAACGGATCCACCATACACCGTGTCGTCCCTCGTTGCCTAAAACATGCTGACGTCACCCCGTTACTAAAGAAGCCTAATCTAGATGCTGACAACTTGTCACACTACAGACCCGTCTCGAATCTCCCTTTTGTCTCCAAGTTGCTCGAGAGACATGTCGCACGGTACCTACTTGATCACGTAACTGCGAACGACCTACTCGACCGGAACCAGTCGGCCTATCGACCGTACCACTCAACTGAAACTGCTCTAGTGCTCGTACAGAATGACATTCTCCAGGCATTAGACCGGCGGTGCGGGGTGATACTCGTACTACTCGATATGTCTGCCGCATTCGACACCGTCGACCACGACATCCTGATCTCGCGTCTAGAAAAAACGCATTGGTGTGTCTGGTTCCGCGCTAGAATGGGTCCGCTCATATTTGACCGATTGAACACAATCCGTGAAAATACAAGGCAGTGCTTCCGACCATTCAAATGTCGCTTTCGGTGTTCCCCAAGGCTCAGCATTGGGTCCATTGCTTTTCACCATCTACACGTCCCCAATCGGCGATATCATCAAACAACACAATTTGAACTATCACATGTACGCAGACGACACGCAGCTGTACATCAAATTTGATATCACTGATGAAATCGACAGACTGTCATCGCTGCATACAATCGAACACTGCGTCAACGACGTCCGCGCGTGGATGAACACCAATTTGCTGAAAGTCAACGAGAACAAAACAGTCGCGCTCGTCTTGGCATCACGCACCGACCAGAAGAAACACAACATCACAATGATAAAGATCGGCGACTGTGACATAATTCCTAGTCCGAGTGCCTACAACATCGGCGTTGTGTTCGACGTTGAAATGTCGATGGTACGCTATGTGCAACATGTATGTCGTGCTACATATTTTCACCTGCGTAACATTGCTTCCATACGAATTAAAGACCATAGAATTAAAGACAGTTACAACGCTAGCCACATTCATACGACTTTAAAAAAACCACCTGTTCCATGTAGCATTCCATGTTTAGTTTAGTCTGTGATCTCGTACATGACATAGTGTTTTTAAATAACTTACTTAATTTAACTAACTTATTTATGCCTTATGATGCACATATTATGTCACGTTTTAATTAATGCTATATCCTTTTACCACCTGATCTTATTGCCTATGTATTATGCATCACGGTTTTAGCAATGTATTTATTTATTTTTATTATCATTTATTTAACTACCTTGTTTTAATATTCATGTATTAATCTATTTTAGCGTCTCCGAATGGACTTTTGTCTAGAAATATGGCGCTCTACAAGTTGACATTATTATTATTAGTATTTATAGAAGTAGTACTTGATAATACTAACATTGTGATTGGCTCAATCCATAAACCTCCTGGTACAAACATAAATACATTTAACGAACATTTCAGTAACTTATTAGGACAAATTAAAAATGAACGGAAAATGCATATTAATGGCAGATTGTAATGTTGACTTATTCAAGACAGACACAAACAGTCAAACAACCGACTTTATACATAACATGTTTGCTAGTGCATTCTACCCAACAATTAGTAAACCGACAAAAGGCACACAACAAATAGCCACACCCATAGCTGATATCATAACCAACATTCACGAATATTCCATTACATCTGGAATTTTATATTTTGACATATCAGACCACTTTCCAGTATTTAATTTTTATAACATCGGAACAAGATTACACAAAAATACACAACTATTTACAAACGTATGGCTAATTCAGAAAATATTAAGAAAATAAATTAAATACGCAGTTGCAAAATACAAACTGGGAAGAGGTGTACAAGGATCCACGTCATATGATGCCTTCCTTGACATACTTGACACAGAAATTAAGGAATGTTTACCTCTAAAAAATTAAGATAAAAACATATAACAATGAGTGGCTCTCTAAAGGAACATTGATATTCCTTGGTGTCTGCTCTCTGCCCGAGCCGGTGTCTCTGCCCGAGCCGGTGTCTCTGCCCGAGCTGGTGGCGGTGGTTTATGACGTCACGGTTCACGTATAGGCCGCGTTTGGTGCCAAACACATATGTAGCAGCTTTCGACGTCTCTGTGTCGTCCTCCGACTCTGTGGACGAGGAGGCAGTTGCGTCTACTGTATTGTTCCATTTGGTCTATCTCGTCGGTAAGTAATTGTTTTGCCGTTTCGAGATCAGCGATCCTGTCCTGCGGGGTAGCTGCATTGTCAGAGACTCGTTTGATGTTCATTTGGCAGGCGGCGTAAACTTCTTGTTTTACACTGTCCAGCTCCGGCGATTTAATTATCTTCTGGATCAAGCATGTGTTCATTAACTCTTCATTGCGCGCCAATAACACTAACACATGTCGATGTCTGCGGTCAACTAGTGCCAACATCTGCTGTCGTCAGAGATCTCGGTTTTACTATTGATGCCGACCTCTCGATGGCGGCACAAGTAGCAAATGCGTGCCGGAGTGCATATTACCACATGCACCGAATCTCACGTATACGCGACACACTAACGACCGGAACAACCAAGTGTCTCGTACATGCTCTTGTTACTTCAAGAATAGACTACGGGAACGCTATGTTGTACGGAATATCCGACCGGTTACTCCACCGCCTTGAGATGGTACAACACTCTGCGGCCAGAGTCGTATTACGTATTAGGCAGGGCGATCGACAGAGCATCACTGCAGCACTGAATAGCCTGCACTGGTTGCCGGTGAAGTGGCGCATTCAGTATAAGTTACTCGTGCTTGTGTTCACCGCCCTTCACGACAAGACGCCGGCCTACCTCGCGTCATTGATTTCACCATACGTGCCACGCCGCGCACTTCGATTAACTGACTGTGGACTATTAACTGTACCGCGGCACAACCTTGAGCGGTACGGCCGTCGCTCTTTTTCGTGCGCAGGACCGACCCTCTGGAATGCGTTGCCGGAAGATTTACGACTGATACAGTGCATAGACACATTTAAAGCTCGTCTTAAAACACACTACTTTAATCTCCCTTTTAATGTTTAGCCGTCATAATTTTATACTTTAGTCGTCATACCACATATTTATTTTTTATCTGACATTTTAATTGAAACTAATAATGTATTACTGTAGTTATTTATTAATTAACTAATATCTATATATGTATAATATATTTATCTCGCAATTTACTATATAGTTATTTTATATAGTTATGTATTTATATATATACTTATTTTTACTACTGATGATATATAATATAATTTACATCAATATCATCTTTGATTTAATTTCTCTAGTTCAGTTTTGTATTTATATGTTTTACTTGTATTATTATTATTATATTTATTTCTTATAATTCCTAACGACTATTGTAAACATTACTGAACAGAGTTCTACTTTGGATTTTAGTGTATAAATAAAGTTATTATTATTATTATTATTATTGTCCGCTATGAAGCGTGATAGAGCGTTACTGACCTAAGAAACAACTGATTTCATGAAATCCTTATCCAGCAGCTCTGTGATGGCAGTTCTTAAGCTGTCTTGTACGAGCTGTTTTATGTCGGTGCTAAGCGTAATAGAAGCATTGTCTTCGGGTGGTTCATCTGTTTTAACGTGCATCGTTCTTCTTTGGCATTGCAGACGCTAACAATTCCAGTTAATGACCAACAAACAGCAGTGGTCACAGAGGTTGACCCACGGATAATAGACAATAATATTGTAGGCACTGGCACTGGACAGGTTATTTCACAACAACAAGAGTCAATCACGCAGGCGGGAATCCCGGTGTCGTCATGCAGTTGTGTGTAGTTGCTAATATGTGTGTCCGATCATTGAAAATATCACAAATCCACAGTTCCAGTCAGCATAATGCACAAAATATGTAGTCCACGGCATTCACGATTCTTAACGATCACGTAGACCAACTTTCATACAAAGTCCACTGCGATTACACGTAAAATCCAATGATGCCAGAGGTTGTCCTGATCGTATCTGGACATCTATATTCGTCACATGGTCGCTCCAGTGTGTGCCCAAGATCTTTCGCAGGCATTTATTGTCGAATGCATCAATTTTGTTTCTTGGCTTGTTTTTAGTTGCCATATTTCATATCCTCGAGGGAGGGTTGGTATAACGTTTGAGTTATAAAAACGGAGTTTACAATACATTACAATACAATACAACTTTATTGATCCCAATATTGAGAAATTGCACGCGTCTGCCGTCAACTCTAGTGCATAAAAACAAAATCAGCCCTCACGCACTGATACATAAAAATAGTAACATAAACAAGTATTTTACAACAGTACCAGCTCAATTCAAGCATTCACTAAGTAATCATGCAAATCAATTAGTTTAAATATCACATTTGCACACCCACACCCACACACTGTATTCTGTATCCACTGAAGACAGTAGCCGGAGCAGCAACATCAGCATCTATCTGTCTATGTGTGCATTGAAAATGTGTATTGCAGACGGCATGAATGAATTCCTATAGCGTGTGGTTCTAGTGCGTGGAGCTCTGTATCTGTTACTCCTGTCTATCCGTCTGCTGTCAAATTCAGGTCTGAGTGGGTGGGTAATGTCTGCCAAAATCGTCTGTACTCTGTCCATTATCCGTCTTTCATGTGTGGATATGAAAGTGACCTGTCCCCTCCCTACAATCCCACTTGCTTTCCTTATATATTTCTCTAGCCTGTTCCTGTCCTGGTTGCTGATATTGCCACTCCAGCACACTGCACCAAACTAAAGCACACTGTTCACCGTTGAAGTATAAAACATTTGCAGCAGTTTTTGGTGTACATTAAAGGGTCTCAGTTTCCATAAGAAATACAACCGAGTATGAAGTTTCTTCATAATTGCATCAGTGTTTGGCTTCCATGAGAGTTTGCTGTCTAGTACTATGCCCAAGTACTTGTACTCATCCACCTCTTCCACTAACTCTCCTTTGTTGACCAAGTCTCTATGATTCTTACTCATCTTTCTAAAATCACCTATCAATTCTTTAGTCTTACCCACAACAAGATTCAAAGAAAATTTCTTGTTGTTCCAAATTGTCCTCAGTTGGTTGAAGGCTGCTCACGCTTCCCCTACTCTGCAGTTTAGTTCATGATCGATGATTCCTTGGTTGTTGATGGAGCTGCCAAGGTAGGTGAAGTTTACGGCTGTTTCTTTTTCTGGTTGATCAAAACATCTGTGGGTTGTTGATTCCCAAGCCATCAGCGTATCTGCTGACTGATTCCTCGTGACGTTAAAGACCCTGGATGGTGTCTGAGAGGGCAGCAATGTCGTCAGCAAAGTCCAGGTCAGATAAACGCTCCACTTTAACCTACACAATCCCTCCATTGCCTGTAGTTGCTTGCCTCATGACCCAGTCGATGGCCAAGGCAACGAGAAAGGGGGGAAGAATGCACAAGTTAAAGAGTTATCGCGGAAAGGCATCGTTGATGAATGGGGTGAAGCTACCTCGATATTACAAGACATGGACGCCCAAATGAAAGCCCTGTACGTGCAACACGTTGGGAATTTAACAGTGCAACTGCAGACAGCAACGCCCCTTGCGACCAGCCAGACGTCCCCCCTATAGCAACGGCTAGCAACCCGCCAGCGTCACCACAATTTGCTTTAGCAACGAAATGAAAACCTTATCGCGGCATACCTAGAGGGTGAAATCATTGTATATACTAAATGTATTTCTTTTCTTCCGTAGTTAAGAACACTGTCGAACTATATATCATCCATAGACAACTGTCGTCTTAATAGACACGAGGTTAGTTCACACGTTCATTTGCAATATTGCTACATGCGAAAAGGTGAAAACACAAAAAGACCAAAACACGACATAGATGTGTTACCTTGTAACCAAATCATTCTATAATATAAGACACAGTTGACAGGTAAACATAACGACATAACTATGCTAGTAAGTCAGGTGGTAAAACATTACGAAGATATACCATACCCACGCATTAAAGTAGTAAAATGCTACAAGTCTACCGTGCTGAAACGCTAAAATTTTGTGGCGTTTCCTTGATGATGCGGTAAAACATTCAAATTTTACCCTCTGATACGCTGAATTGCTAAAATGTTAAGAAGTTACCTCGGCGATCAATTAAACTGGCATTAAGTTACGACGGTCATGTGTTAAAGTAAGAAGGTTTGATAAATATACATGTTTAAACATTAAAATGTTAAGAAGTTACATCGGTGATGTATTAAACTGGAACGAAGTTACGACACTCACGCATTGAAACATTAAAATGTTAAGATGTTACCTCGGTGATGCACTAAACTGACAATAATGTATGACACCCTCGCGTTAAAGTAAGAAAGTTGTACAAGTCTACCATGTTGAAACGTTAAAATGTCAAGAAGTTACCTCGGTGATATATTAAACTGCCAAGAATTTACGACGTTCACGCGTTTAGGTAAGACAATTTTACAAGGCTACCGTACTGAAACGCAAACATTCTAAGACGTTACCGTGGTAATGTACTAAAATATTAAGAAATTACGAAGCTCACGCGTTCAAATACGAAAATGTTACAAGTCTATCGTACTGAAACGCAAAACATTCAAAGAAGCTACCTCAGTAATGCACTAAAATACCACGAAGTTATGACAATCACGCGTTAAACTAACAAAGTTGTACAAATCTATCGTGTTGAAACGTTAAGATGTTATGAAGTTAACACGCTCATGTACTAAAATGCTACCACTCTAACGCAACGAAACGCGAACAATTTTAAGAAGTTACCACATTGACCCATTAAAGTTTGAAAATGTTACAAGGCTACCGCGCTGAAACGTTAACATATTATGAAGTTATAACGATCAATCGTTAGTTAGCGTTACTAACAAAACATCACTGGAATCATTTAAATCTGCGTTGAAGACTCATCTGTTCACTGCAGCGTATATGTAGCTCGGACCCTTACCAACACTGTTTTACCATAGCTGATTGATGTTTAACGTTTATTTATTATTTATTTATTTATTTTTCGTATACATTTTAGCCTAATTTATTGATGTTTACATTAATTTTAGTTTAATTATATATCTAAAAATTATCTTAACAATTTTATTTTATGATATAATACATCACATTCCTTTTCTACTTCTACTATATTTATTGTTTTAATTGCTATTATTATTATTAGTTCATTTTATCTATGATATAATAACTATTGTTTTTATTCAAATGCATTATTTTTAACATACACTTGTATATTGTTGTAAAGCGCTGTGAACAATATTGGATGTGGCGCTTAAGAAAATAAAATATTATTATTATTATTATACTAAAATAAGGAACTTTCCCCCTCTAACACGTTGAAACGCTAATAAGTTACGCTGTTACCACGCCGATGCACTAAAATACGAAACATAAATGGAAATAACGGTTATTATGCTTTTAACGTCATGTGATTTGTGTAAGCCAATGAAAATAACACGCGCATGACGCAACATGCATTAGACAATCACATTTCAAGACGTCATCGACCTATTTTAATAACTCACCACATTAGGGTAGCGAATTTATGCGCTACTATAAGAACAAAACATTACGCGCTACCGTAAAAAAACATCATTGCGCATGCGCAAAGACCTATTTCATGACATTATTTACATATTTTATGACGTCATCGACCTAGTTACATAGTTCATCGTTTAATCAAAAGGTGCGCTGATTGACTTGTTTTCATAGTTCACAGTTTACTCAACAAGATGCGCTACAACGTATGTGACGTTATGATCACGTGACCAGATAGTTCACCATCTTGCTGCCGTGGGAAACGACCATCAATACGTATGCGCAATGGTATATTTCATGATGTCATCGACCTATTTTTTTATTAGAAAAAACACTAGGGTAGCTTTTAATCGCTGACCTATTCCATGACGTCATTAAACTATTTCATGACGTCATTGACCTAATTATATAGTTCATAGTTTAATCAAAAGATGGCCTTCATTGACCTAATACATTACATTACTATTGGTGCTAGGCATCTCATAAATCAACCATTTCCATTTGTCACTTTAAAACATTGCCTTATGTTTTGTCATAAACACTTTTGTGCCCAGAATGTCAACACCATATACGACAGAATGCACGACGTGTTCGGCATCCGTTTTTGATAATTTGACGGAGCTTTTGCTAGGCAACAGGCCACATGATGGGTATGTCAACTGCGCGGTTCGGTTGGCACCACATGGTGTTCCCTGAGAGAGTGGGTGCTGGAAATTGATGTTGTATGTAGCCGGTTGTTAATAGGCGTTTCTGGAAGGATCAGCGTTGGCTATTTCCAGAACAGAAGTGTTGACAGCTTACAATTGGGGTAAATAAAATGGTCCATAATAGTTTAATACAATAGGAGGCCTGCAGACTGGGATGTGATGGGTGCACCCCGCCCCCATTCACACAAGAGTTCTGTTGGAGGGAGCAGTTGGGTGTTTTTGGTGTAGCAGATCGAAAAAAACATTCCTAAAACTAACCATGCTACGAGCCTGATTAGTGGCTTTGTGCGTGTGCGTACGTGTGCGCGCGTGCATGTGTACTAATTACTAAAATAAACAAACACCGAAATCACTCACAAAATCATACCTGTGACTCGCACGGATACAAACACACACGCACGCACACACGCACGCACACAAACGCACGCTGACACTACTGATGCATACATTTGACTGGCGCAAGACAAGAGTAACAATTTGACAGTTTAATCAACCGTGTTGTAGTCTATACCTGCATGAGCACCTACACAACGAATACATAAAACATGTTGTCACTGCGATTAGCATGCACGAAACATATCCTCGTTGTTTGTTAAATATCACTATCACACATGCACCCAGGCCTAATTAGGGCCTATATTTACAACCCTTTACAAGTGTGTTTATTTGTAGAACTAATCTACGCATGTCATACTCGTATCCTGAGCATGTCGAAACGCTGTTTGCGTTAACCAATACTGTGCGTCTTCAATGCCTGGATTCTTGTCGTTGGGCCTATCGTGGCAACCCTGACTGGTGAGATTGGTCGGACGCGTCATGTAAGAGTTCACTTAATTATTTTTCGATATCTGGTGTGGGCGCATGATTCCTGGAATCAACAAGACAGCAGGTGGAAAGAACTAAGACTGATTCGACGAACGTATATTTAGTATGCCATATATGTATATACCTGCCAACTGTATTTTTTTATTCCGAAGGATTCATCAGCGGTTCAGCATGCTTCCCAAGTTGCGCAGTCTCGTCGCGCTGTCTCTGGGATCTTGATATCGGAAGACGGGACGGGTTCTGCTGGAGATTTATCGCCGGAACAGCGGTTCAGCACGTCTCAGCACGACTCCCTTGGGGTCGCGCTGTCTCGGGGATTTGATGTGAAAATCCGGAATATTTGCAGGAGTCAGGGAGATATATAGAGTTGGCAGATATATGCTAGGCTAGGGGTACTGTGGTATTGCTATGATCCGTACCTCGGGGTGGAGACAGAACGGTGAGGTCACTTCATACAGTACGGTCGACTCTCACAACCGCACGCTGCCAGTCCCCTATATGGGGCTCAGTCCCGATATGTATTGCATCTACACAACAGGGTCGTTAATACTTTGCATGCATAGGGCCTACATACCTCCCTAGAAAGATTTTGGTAGTACGTTTACATTCTTCAACATTCAGACATGTTTCAAGTTGTCACGGCACGTTCTGCCCAAAACTCTGGTCGCCGTATGGCTTGATGTTGTGACCGAGCGAGCGTTCAGCAATGGCCACGATGAGTACATAAAGCAGCAGTCCAGCTATGAGGGAGAAGATAATAAGTCGTTCGCAGGTCGTCGACAGTTTCTCCGCCTGTGTCATGTCCCCTTTGCGCACGCCCACATAGAAGGCTTTCTCCGTCCTCAGCGCGTACACGAACGCCACGATGCCAGTGGGCGGAAACAGCGGAATTGTAACGGCAGCGAAGATCTTCAGGAAGCGCAGGTCCTTCTGCTTTACATGTCGACCAGAATGCGTCTCGACCTCCCTCGGCGTTGCTATCGTCGACTGTCCGTCGGCATCCGCTCTGACAACTTGCTCGTGGGCGACGCGCACGCCTCCGTCGGCGGAGTAATATACGGGCGTGTTGCCGCTGATGTGACCCGTGGCGCCGCCGTCGGGCAGTGAGACAGTGACGTGGTCGGCGACCGCGTCTTCTTTCACGGCTTGAGGTTGCTCGTTCCCGATCAGGTCCGCGTTGTCGGCTTCGGCCATGTCTGCTGAAAAAACAAATGTCATATATTCCGTTTAGTATCGTTTTTTTAAAGGTATACACGCAGTATTGTAAAAACTACATCATATCAAAATTATGTTTACCTTTACTTAACCTACCACCAAATATATTTTTTATTACAGAAAAATCGTTCATATGATATTCGTTATCAGGGTGCGGATCCAGATAGGGGAATCTAGGGATACACACAATCTCCAATTGCATCCCCCCTTCTTTGTGGTTCTCCTAAACCCTTTTGCAGCCGAACCAAATTCATATTGGGTAGGCTGAACCGGAGCTTCAGCACGACTCCGCTGTCGGATCCTGACATCGGAAGAAAGACGGGGGGGGGGGGGGGGGGGGGGGGGAAGGGTGCTGTTGTTGAAGATCTGTTTACCCAAGCTTCACCACTACACTGCTGTCGCCATTCAGCCGTCGCGCTGTCGGGTCATGACATCTGATCGGAAGAAGGAGGTTGCTAATTTTTCGCGGCGACGTTCACAATTTCCGAATGTCTAGGGGCACGTAACCGGGGGCACATTGAACAGGTCTAGGGGGCACGCCACTCTACCACAGGCATAGCGCGATCAAATTCTAAAGGTATTAGGGGGCATGTGCCCTCCAGGCCCTTTTGATCCACCTATTGTTATCATTACGCCATAAAGCCGATCATCTATATTTATTTTAACAGCAGGGTTTGTGTTTCCCTGGCTACGTTCCAGTGGACGCTCGGAAAGAGTAGTTGTAACGGGGGTTTCAACTTTCCATTATCCACCTAATTCGGGGACAAACAGCCCACCTCTCACGATTTTTGAAGAGTCCACCAATCTCAACCACCACCTACGTGTGAGGCGAATCTCCTACTTCCCACTAATTTCTCCAACCATCCACTTCCTGCCTCAGTGATGCTTATGACTCCTAATAGACCTATAATGAACATCCGCTTAAAAGGAACAACTTTCTAAATTTCCGTTACTGGCCTACACTGTCTTAAGGGGACAAGAAACACCTGAGTATAACGAACAGTCTGACCAAATCACATAGGTCCCTCGCGTTCCTTACAGCAAGCGTCAAATGTAGCCTTATCAAAGTACGTCGAGGTGTAGAATAACTTGAATGCTGCAGCATATCTTGTTTCAGTTCCAATATAATTAAAACATGTCGTAACTACAGAGTTACATCATGCGTCATCCCCTGTAGACGTGTTAACGTGTTCCATTTATGTTTGTGTTCGTAACTGATACGCTGTCTAAAACAGTGGAGAATTGTCAGAAGAGGACTTTTATACTGTGCAGTCGACTTGATTGCACGAGAACGCGATAGTGTAGTGTTAGTACATCCGCCTGGCATGCCAGCGCTCTTGAGTTCAAAACTCCGACCGGGCAGGCATGGTATATTTGGTGTAAAAAACCTGGCTCTCAACATCGGGGACTGTGTATCCGTCGTGAATCATCTTCGCGCGCCAGGGGTCGCTGCTGCTGGTTACGTCAGTGCCAGCCAGCAGTACCCCCTGGCTGATCGCTTTGCGAAACTCTGAATTTAAGCTCAGCCTATGCAATCGCTCACTAGATCAGTGGATGTCGGCAGATCAGGTGGTCATAATAAAACTAATTTCAACCAACCGTGGCTCGTGTTACATGCTATGTTTAGGAAGTAGAAGCAAGTATTCGAATACACAATACCGCTCAGCTGTTTGTGCTAATGAGCGAACGGGTCATTATATATTGGGATTCTCAGAAGTCGTTTATCCGTCCTCAAATTGGGGCAGGTATTTGCGCTGTTCTCACGGGTGATGCAGTCGCGACTGGCGAAGCGAATTACTAGTTTGACTCAGCTAACTTCCACACTTCGCGTAGGGGATCAGCCTGGGCTAGTTTTGCTTGGCAAACAGCCCTGGCTTGCGAGGATGTCGTGAATCGGAGATCACCTTGCTGTTTTGAACAATAGTGGCGCCATGTGGTGGATTATGAATTACAAAATTGTAGTTTATGGATGTATCCAAATAGATAGCTCGTTTACACTGACACTTACATAATAAACTTGGTAAGGCATTGCATACGCAGTGTTTAATTACTAATAACAGTTACCAGTATCATAACTGCGGTGGTATAATGACTAATAAAAATTTTAAATCGGCTTTTTGGTTGTTAAAGGAAAATGTACATTGGTTTTCACTACAGAGCTAGAAGGTTTCAGATAATGGAAATGCCCCATTTCACTTATTTGACCTCAAATTCTCAATTGCTCCATATATGGTGGTTCCACCTACAATGATTCCACCTATGATAATTCCACCTATGACGGTTCACCCTATGACAGTTCAACCTTTGATAGTTCCAGCAATGGTGGTTCTAGCTGACAGTTCCACCTAGTGGTTCCACCTATGACGGTTCCACCTATGACAGTCAAACCTTTGATAGTTCCACCAATGGTGGTTCTATCTGTGACAGTTCCACCTATAATGGTTTCACGTATGGGCAATTCCACCGTCACTCATGTTACATTTAGACTTTTTTGGGTCTTTCAACATATCACATCTGAAAATATTATTGATCAATCTAAAACATTTAAAGCATATAACAACTTGGGGTTATGGTCTACATCACTACATAGGTAATTATTCAAAACGTTAGATTTTCCAGTACATACATATCATTTTGTAGCCATCACGCACGTTACAAAAAATACATCAATATTTTTGCATCAACTTTGCAGGTAAATTCTCCTAAAACTATTGGCCTTAGCATAAAATCACCTGACTACTAGTTTAGGTGTGAATTTAAGCTAAACAACAAGTACAGGTTAACTTCATTCCATGATATATTTTAGCCACCAACAGCACATCAGAGAGAAATCACGTTACGTCACTCATGTTACAACCTCACAACAACATTATATGGTCAAATCCAACTGGTAAACAATGGTATTTTAAATAGTATTCATATCTTCTTGCCTTTTCGACATGTACACGTGTAAAGAAACTTGTAATAACACATATATAATATATACAGCTATTCATTTCAACCTTTCCCTCGTACAGATGTACCTAGGATATACACATGATAAAATGCCAGAACTAAAATGTAAATTGGCCACTTAAAAATCTTTGAAATTGTCAAAAAAATTGAAAGTGTGCACTATCCAGATTCACAGTGATTACAATACTTAGATTACTTAGAAAATAAACATAATCAATTATAATTAATTTTTGCACATAATCATCGTTAGAAAATATGAAACCTCACCAGAGTTTACATCAACATATTCCACAATGACCCAGTCATTATATATTCTCGTCACTCACGAAAGATACACTACTATTGTCTGTCTACCGTGTCTGGAGTGAAGTAATCAATATTTGATTGGTTGTCTTCATGTTAATTTTTCTGACGTTTTGGGTAGCAGGCACTTTGTTAAAGCCATTTGCTTATCAAAAGTCAAATTGTGTTTATCTATGTGTAATCCTTCCTTCTGAAATATGTGTAAATTGTGTTTTTTAAATATTCATGCTGCTAGATTTGACACAATAAATAAATAACTGTAGTCAGTACCATGTAATTTTGGACATGACAATAATATATAACTTGACATATACTGACAATTTAATGTTTGTAACATATTGTACACATATTTTAGGTGTAACAAATAAGAGAGTTACACATAAATGGTATATTGCACTTGTGAACAGGACATGTGCAATGGCTTCAGGGGTAAATGTTTCTAATTTTCTCTCTAAAACTGTCTGCAACTCAATACCCATTTCCATTTCAATGGTTCCATCTATGAAGGTTCCACATATGATGGTTCTTTCTATGATGGTTCCACCTGTGATGGTTCTATCTATGATGGTTCTAACTCCACGCTCCTAAAGTTATGTCTCTCTCATTCTCCACTCCACTCTCAATCAACGATGGGAAAGAAAGAAAACACTAAAATGGACTACCGTATTGATGCCAGTTTCACCCCGACAACTGGGAAAAAGAGGAGAGAAACAGTGCACCAGTCTGTGTTTACATTAACGCATTATTCCATGACAGCAAAGATCTGGAGAACCAAGCACATTTTGTTTTGATATGTAACCATACCCTTCTAAAGGTCTGATCAATCCTGTGTAGGTATTTCCACACATAATGTGTTTTTCATCCTTGGTCCCTGCTGTACAGATATGAGGGTCAGGAACAACAACAATATTGTTGTACAGCTCTTTATGTTCTTTCTTGATCTCCACTTTCTATAAGCAGCCCCTCACTCCATCTTTTGCCTTCCTCTCATTTCTCCATATCCACCTTCACAAACTTCTCCAACCTCCACTTTTCCTGCATCCTTCATGTTTTTCCGCCTCTGCTCTCTTTGCTAGTTTTTCTGCATTCCTTCTTACCAAGTGACCTGCCCGCCTCATCCATCCTTACCATGTGACCTGCCCACCTCATCCATCCTTATCAAGTGACCTGCCCACCTCATCCATCCTTACCAAGTGACCTGCCCACTTCATCCATCCTTACCAAGTGACCTGCCCACCTCATCCATCCTTACCAAGTGACCTGCCCACCTCATCCATCCTTACCAAGTGACCTGCCCACCTCATCCATCCTTATCAAGTGACCTGCCCACCTCATCTGACTTCTCACCAATCTTCCTATTGGCTGCACTGCATCCCAGCCTCTTTCTTCAGGTCGTTTACCCTTCTTCTGTCCACCCTCTTTCTTTATGTGATTCTTCAAACCCAGTAGTTACAGTAATCATTTTGCCAGTAATAAACTTTATTTATATTATTATAATATAGTATAATATAGACTCTATGTATCCAGTAAGACTGTTAATTTAGGAGTGTTTATGTTTGACTAAAATGGTAAGTGTTTAATACAGTTACTAGTACTAATTGATGATTCTGTTAATTATTAAATTGTAATTTGTCCTCCAGTTGTTTCCTATCAGCAGCCCATCTCTCCATCTTTCATATTCATCCGACCATCTCAAAGCTAGAATTATAATTTCAAACGAAGCATCATTACTGGTTTATAGTTCTAAATGTAAGATTTGCGACACTTTGTCTGCTATGTAAATCATTGAGTGATTGACATTGGGTTGGATAGTACCAGTCGTCGATCGTTAGACAAACACTGCGAGTGAATTAGTAGACTAACTCAAGCTGAAGAGCTAGGTTAAAAGGTTAATTACGACAAACCCAAATGTATACGTACCAGCACGGTTGGCTTTACTTTGGCAACAAACTGTGACCGCCCGCCGCTTTGCCTTTGTAGTTTGTCGTAGTTTTCATTGAATATTACAGTTACACGTACATACACTTATCAATTAAGTCTAACATTTACGTTTTTTGTATTTAAACTGGGTGTGAGCTGTAATGTGTACTACGGTGCAGTGACGCATGCACGATACACAACGCAACTAATTAATCAACCGTAACATCGCACCTGCGCACAGGTGTTTCTAGCCCAATGTTGACAAAACACGCGGCTTCTTCAGCTGCTATCGTATTCGCACAATGGCGTCTGCACTGAAGCTGTCAACGTTTTCTTCTCGACTATTTCGCAGGTCTATTACTGTAGTGGATCTGCAAGTGAGTTTACTGTCGACTGCACGAGGAACATTGTTGGTTCTCCATATTTTATCAGATTAATCGTAAATGCGTAATGTGATTTGCTAACGCCGTTTAATGTAGTCTTAGTCAAAGCTTGAAGGGCAAAACTGTGGCCTTGCCACTGCCAGCCCAGGGACCTGGGTCCCGAATGGTTCGGCCCACGACGTGTTCGGCCCGGATGTTTCAGCCTACGCCGACGGATGGTTCAGCCCACTTCACCAAAAGTCGCTGCGGTTGTTTCGGCCCACGAATAATTATCAAAGCAGCGGTCGACTCGACCCAAGTGCTGCGTTTTATTAGACCCGTTGGCGTTGCTTTTCAAGATTATTTAGGGTGTTTCACAATAAATTTACCTACCACGTCTTTATTTTTTGGTTTGTTTGTTTGAACTTACCTGGATTGCTTGTATGTGTGATATTTGTTTGTTTGTTGCAAAGCATCATAGCGGTAAGCTAAACAAACACGGTGATTGTTTGTTCTACAAACGGGACAACTGTTTGGTGGTTTCTGGTAATCTGGGATAGGTTGTTATTATGACAACCATTTTCTAGTTAGAATATACATAAAATGCAATTCGAAATAGAACTTTACAAGTCCGCGGTAAGAATACGCTAGACAGAATAACGATTACACCTCACAATACAAATGCCGCAAGTCAGATTTCACGATAGAAACAAGACAGATGGTTCTGCCAACACAGATCCGATTACACCGGTTACACAAACGTGGTTGATTCGGCCCAAAACTTGTGGGCCGAATCAACCGCGTTTGTGTAACATCCGCTTTCCAGGGACCTAGTCACGCTAGTGTCAGTAGTGACAATGCTAATCCGACTCCTAGGCTAGGTAGGACCCATGCATTAGTGATTGAACCTGACAACCCACATACAAATATCAACTTATCAGTGTGACTTTTTTGGATTTTAAGTACATGTGTAGAATCCGGATCTAATTTAGTATTAAACTTAAAGAGGTTTGTTGTTTAATGTGTATGTCATGGTTGGTGCACATATAAAAATTGTGCACATATTTGTTATTGACATGTCACTAATTTTCCCTTCTTCTCCCCTAGGATGGGTTGACTCGTAGTGCAGCAGCCAGTGTCTGTGGCAGTCAGTACAGAAGAATATCCTACATTAGTAAAGATGTGAGTATTTACTTTGTTTTCTTATAGTTTGACGTTAATAGCATGAAGTATACAAACATTTCTGGGAAGCACATGAGCCATTAGTGTTGTTCTGATTGAATAACACTTTTTAAATCTGTCATTTGCTGATAAATCTCACCAAACTGTTCCATTGATGAATATTCAATAAAAGAAGTGTACTTGCCACCTGGTTCCCACAAAATGTGGTCAAAGATGTATAACAAAAATACTGTGAATATTAGCATGACCGTCAATGTGTACGCACAACTTTTGCATAAAATAGAGGTCTACCCCCTAGCCTGATTTTCCTCAAATAAAAAAAAAACTGAATATTGAATAGTGGGTTTCCCTTCGATTGGTATGCTGTCAATGTGTTACAAAACATAATTTTGGTTTCATTACAAGGTGTGATATTTTTCATGTCTGTGTTATATGTAGCTGCAGCCTCGCAAGTATGGCGGTCGTCACCTGGTGGCTATGTTGTCTGGCGACGGCGTCGGACCCGAGATGTTGGGATACGTCAAGGACGTATTCAGGTCAGCTTGAAAATACATCGATATCAAGTATTTAATTATTAGTGCATGAATTAAGACATTCTAAAGCAGGTTTTCGGGTACAGTTCTGTGTCTATACTGGATATAGGGCCTACAGTTAAATGTGGTTCTTGTTTTGAGGCCTGTCTAATTGAGATAGGACCTACAATAAAATAATGGTTCCAGTTGTGGGGGCCTATATATAGGAGATAGGGCCTACAATGGATTGTTGGTTATGGAAGATACATCAGTGCTTGAACAAGATCCGTCACCAGAGTCTAGACGGGTCAAAACGCCGCATGTTTCAACAATTGCTCCAAAATAAGTTTAACTCTTGCTGTCAGATTGTTGATTGTTTTGGGGTTTATGATGAAGATAGGGTATAAAGTTGTGGGTCTCTAGTGGAGATAGGTTCTGCAGTAAAATATGGTTCTAGTGCTGGAGCATATAGGGCCTACAATAAGTTGTTGACCCAGTGGTTTTAGGGATTATAGTAGATGTAGAGTATATGTACCGGGGGTAATGAAATGTTGCAGTTGTAAGGCCTACTGTGTCAAGTGATGGAGTATTCTCCAACCGTTAGCCTTATGTTTACAGTTTTATCAATGCACCAGTCGACTTTGAAGAAGTTAAGCTCAGCTATTCAACAACAGATGAAGAATTTGATAATGCAATTTTAGCTGTGAAGAGAAATCACATTGCTCTGAAAGGTAAGTGAGGAAAGTCTAGGACAGACACATTACTAGGTTTCTCCAGTTGACATCTTTGGGCCAGAGACCCTGAAAAGAAATTTGACTGTAGTTAGTTTGAACTGCACCTGTGTGGTCATGAATCTACCCCATCTTATTGTATCTACACCAGGCCTGGTATTACAGCCTGTACTGGTTTCTTGGTTAGACATCACTACTGAGATAAAACTGCAAACACAAGGTTAGTAGTCGGGGAATACTCCATTACTTGCCACTACAGGCCTGAATAATGCATCACATCATGATAGCCACAATTGGCCCATTCTGATTCTGCCCCCTATGCACACACATGCTGCACACAATGTTACAAATACACATTCGTACACATATAGAGTCTCACACAGCACACATACACGCACAATACACACAGTCACACGCTCATGCCACACACGCACACACACACTCCACAAACTCTGACATCTTTTTTCGGCTGTTTTAGCCATTCTCGAAACATCTATCAATCGAACCAAACTTATTTAGACACAGCATATCTCTAACACAGAGCGAAGAATCTGCCATCATAATTTCTTAGAATAGAATTAGGTGCTTGAATGGATAGAAAATCCAGTTTCTTGAATGTTGATATTGTACATAGTTACCTCTCAAGAAATATGGAGATCATAAAAGTAAGTTTCTTGAGAGGTAACTGTACAATAGCATCAGGTGTGCTTACAAGTAATACACATTTTGTTACACTCACTAGTCTAACTTGAAGGTGAGATAGAAACATTTATTGTGAAATCATCAGTGTTTGTCTTGCTCTATGCTAACTGAGACATGTTTTACAGGTAATGTTGACACCCTGTTTAACGAACCTGGATTCAAGATGCGCAATCTAGCTCTAAGGTAAAGACTTCTGGATGGTCATGTCAAATCTTGACCTTTGATTGCCACTGTTTATACTAATTGGTATGCAGCATTAGTATATTTTGTTTGACATTCAGTATTAACATGCATTTTGTTACTGAAGTGTGTGATTTTATTTTGTGATCTATTAAACTGGCTAGTCTGTGTATATATTACACATTGGGTCACCAGAACCTGATGGTCTTATGAGGTCTCATTTAACTAGTCAACCTTTTTTCCGAGCACTATTTTCGTTGGTTTATTTACATCCCAATTATTTGACATTAACATGATCATCTAAGTCATGATGGATACACTTTTGTGTGTGCATCATATGTTTTCGAGTATTTTTGAAACTATGTCATGCATGTTAATTACTTAATATATACAGTCTTTAAATTTTAATATAATATAATTTTTTATCAGGATTACATACTTCTTAAACATTTCTTATAATTGTATGTATGCTTTATAATGTGTGTATGCGCCTATGAACGTGCTGGTCTTGGATATACAGAGCTTTAGAAATATTGGTAAATAATAATAATACACTAATAATACACAGTTTCCAGGGTTGTGAGACAAAGTTTGTGTGAAGAACACCAGGCCTGGTCCAAGGTTGACCCCAAAACTCTGGCACTAAATTCTGCATGTTGTCACCACTATCTATCGCATGTCTCTCTTTCAGAACCGAGCTGGATCTGTTTGCCAATGTTGTATGCGTTAAGTCGTTTCCTGGCATCAGAACAAGACACAAAGACATAGACCTGGTGGTTATCCGAGAAAACACTGAAGGCGAATATCGACAACTCGAACATGAAGTATAGTTTTATTTCCTTAAATTGTTTTATAGTTAAATGTTTTACTACACATTTACATTATACATTTATATTAATATCTAAGTTTGTACTTCATACATCATTTATTAGTACTCATAGTTTATTGTAGGAGATTTGTCTGTTAATTTATCATTACAATTTGTTCATAAAGTTCATAAACTGTAGTTTCCTGTTACGTTATTCCCTAATGTTACCGCACCTACACTCAAGAATTCTGTTGACTGTTATAAGACAGACATATGTGTAATTGTAGATTAAAATAATGTATTATTGTATACAAATGACATTATTTATAAAAGACATAATGTACCACCTAGTTTCTGCTGGTTGTAACCATTAGCGAATAAGTACTTTTACTATCTTTCTCTAAACACATCAGTGTGTTCAATGGAGCAAAATACTAATGTGTGATAAATTTGATTGTATTGTCAGATCATGTTTTGCTTCAAATGTTTACATTTTCAATGTATGAACACTAACAAATTCATACAATTTACCATGTTATTGTCTGGTTTTGGTCCTTTGGATCAAAAGGTTGACATAGCTGTTGTTAAAAACTGTCCCTAATTGCAATGAATTGTATGTGTTTGAATTATTTTCAGGTGAACACAGAGGTTTGTATTTCCGTTGGTAACGTAGAGTTTCCAGCTTGCTTACCGTAGTGTGGTGGTGCTGGTGGTTTTCACTGTTCTATAATCTTCTATAATACTTTGCTTGTTCCCATGTGTAAGATGTGTGTCTTTTCTATAGACTATATGGTGTGCTTGCTGTAACATGCATGCTATGCAGTACTACCAGTGGTGTTGTTTTTATGGCAATGTAAGGTGTCTGCTATCCAAATTGTAGTACTTTTCCATTGGAATCTGACATTTGCTTGTCCTGTGATGTGTCTGCTTGATTTGGAATATGATCCTTACATGGTGAAAATGTTTTGTTTCTGCTGAAATCTAACATTGTTATGTTGAAATCTGATGGGTAGTGTCTCCTTTGAGATCACAGGTTTGCAGGCAGGAATGTGATGTGTTCTGTTACCTTTTTTGAATCTATGCTTTGCCTGTCATAATGTGATTGGTTGTTTCAACTGGAATCTATGGTTTGCTTACTGGAATGTGATGGGTTTATTTAAGTTGGAATCTATGGTTTGCTTACTGGAATGTGATGGGTTTATTTCCATTAGAATATATGCTTTGTTTGCTGGAATGTGATGGGTTTTAGAATGTAAACCTTCCGTGCTGTAGTGTGATTGATTTGAATTTCTACTTGCTTTATTCCCAATTATATTATTTGTTTGTTATATGTTTTATGATCTAATATTGCAAGCTTTAGCATTAGTCATGCTGGTTGATTATGAAGTGTCTTGCAATGTTCCTGGCTGCTGTCTTAAATCCTTGATGCATCTACATCTTAGTAGCAAAGTGCATTAACACAGAGTGCATCTGTCCACTAACATAGAATGCAGTTACACGTTAATAATATACCGGTATGCCTGTTAACAAGTTGTTCCTTAAGTCACGTTGTAGTATCCGTGTTCACACACAGGCTGGTGCAGTGAAAGTTTCCCTAACCTGCATATGACTGTTTGAAAATGCTATGTTATTATAAAATTTAATGTTTTGGTGGCTTAGCAACATTAGTGGTGAACATTACCATACACTGTAGCATTGCAAATATATATATTTACCCGTGTTAAAATGTTTATTATGTTGTTGTTATGCATTCTGTGGCAGTACCTCTCGGATGGCAAACAGGTAAACGAATGTCATTAGGTGTTGTCCGGTCATAAAACACTGTTATAGTGAGTTAGTTTGTGCAGCTACTTTAATGTCATATATACTACATCTTCACATATATAATGCATGTAGAATTCTTCATGTGCTGTAATATAACGTTTATCAGACAAGTTTGAGTTTTTTTAAAGTTATTGTTGACTATTTTGTTAATCATGTTGACTTTGTCTACTTCAACTAAACATAAAACTAATATAATTGTTTTAAATTTTGAATGTTCTGATGCTAATCTGCAGACTGTTGGTGCCGTGGTTGAAAGTCTCAAAATCATCACTGAGAAGAACTCAACCCGCATTGCAAGATATGCATTTGAATTTGCAAGACGCAATGGAAGGAAGAAGATTACAGCTGTACACAAGGCCAATATCATGTATGTTTATTTGGTTGACTGCCAATTCTCTAAACTAACTTTGTTTATAATCACAAACACAGCAGAGTAATCTATCTGCGATGTAAGAAAATTATGAAGATCTAACCTGCCTACGCTTGTACTAACCTTTTAGTATTTGTGTCGTATCTCGTCTTTCATAATATATGAAGCAATAGCAACTAAAAGCAAACTATATTTTAGTCTAAACCGAGCATGTTATTCTGTTCTCCAATGGAGTGTTTTCTTATGAAATGAAACAGCCATTGATAAATCACATGTAGGCTCATAATTATTGTGCAGGATTATGGCGACCCTGTGTATAGTCTACCGAATCATTTCATATTTTTACTGGGGTGGGTAAATACAGATATGAATGACATAAAAGTAGTCTACTGAATAATAATTTACTATGTTTAATTGACAAATTGCAGTAAATATTGTTTTCCCGTGGGTGCCTCTCATGCTAGCGGCTTTTGAGCCTTAGTGAGAGCATCCCGACATAGACTAACTATTGTAACAATGTGTGTTGATTTGTGTGCTTTTGTTTATTTATTGTAAAAAAAATGTATTGTTCCAATTCCAAAAATTCCAAATAAGATGTAAGTTCTGAGTACTCTGATGCATCCATCTGTTGTATTATTTACTAATAATCACATTCTGAAAGAAAGTTTTGTGATTGAAGTTCAGTATAGATTTCAGATACAGAAATATTGGATTGCGATGTATGCATTATGTTGTTTATAAGATTAGTTAGGTATTAATGGGGAAGCCATCTTTGTTCTTTCATGAAACCAAAGTGTTTTGATTGGCTGTTCTTACAACCTTGTGCATACAACATACAATAAATGCATACATTCAGCCAGTTAGATTTTAGAAGTCTGTAATCAATTTGGATTACAGGAAGCTGTCAGATGGGCTGTTTCTGGAATGCTGCCGTAAGGTGTCAGAAGAATATCCAGAGATTGAGTTTGAAGGCATGATTGTTGACAACTGCAGTATGCAGGTTTGTATACAAATACAATACATTGAAATCTACAGATGACGTTAACGTTATTACTTGGCTCTCGCTGTAGTCCAGTCGAAATGCACAATGTATTTGGTTCAGTTAGGCTGCTTTTTGAGGAATCTCTTTAATTTCAAGGTATTGCATCTCTTCTTGAAATGTGAAATTTGACATTTTGTTTTCCTCTCAGAAACATGAAACAATATAACATTAGTTTGAGGTTGTGAGAGCTTTCATAATCACCTGTTTCGAAGACCATATAGCAATCTTCTTCCATTCATACACACATAATAATGCAAAATCTATGCAGTCATTATGTGTAGGTTGAGAATTGGTGTTTAGGGTTGTTGAGAATTGGTGTTTGGGGTATTTGAAAATTGGTATT
The DNA here is from genome assembly GCA_963995525.1 of Escarpia spicata. Lineage (NCBI taxonomy): Eukaryota > Metazoa > Annelida > Polychaeta > Sabellida > Siboglinidae > Escarpia > Escarpia spicata. The sequence goes on from OZ023205.1 coordinate 5,756,103, forward strand.
TGGGATGTTTAAGAATTGGTGTTTAGGATTGTTGAGAATTGGTGTTTGGGGTAGTTGTAGTGTTGTAGATGGTGTCCCGTCCCCATCAGATTGTTGTGATGGTAGAGTACATTACATTAACTCTTGTCCTGCTGTAGATGGTGTCCCGTCCCCATCAGTTTTATGTGATGGTAGAGTACATTGCATTAACCCTTGTCCTGCTGTAGATGGTGTCCCGTCCCCATCAGTTTTATGTGATGGTAGAGTACATTGCATTAACCCTTGTCCTGCTGTAGATGGTGTCCCGTCCCCATCAGTTTTATGTGATGGTAGAGTACATTGCATTAACCCATGTCATGCTGTAGATGGTGTCCCGTCCCCATCAGTTTTATGTGATGGTAGAGTACATTGCATTAACCCTTGTCCTGCTGTAGATGGTGTCCCGTCCCCATCAGTTTTATGTGATGGTAGAGTACATTGCATTAACCCTTGTCCTGCTGTAGATGGTGTCCCGTCCCCATCAGTTTTATGTGATGGTAGAGTACATTACATTAACCCATGTCCTGCTGTAGATGGTGTCCCGTCCCCATCAGTTTGATGTGATGGTAGAGTACATTGCATTAACCCATGTCCTGCTGTAGTTGGTGTCCCGTCCCCATCAGTTTGATGTGATGGTAGAGTACATTACATTAACCCATGTCCTGCTGTAGATGGTGTCCCGTCCCCATCAGTTTTATGTGATGGTAGAGTACATTGCATTAACCCTTGTCCTGCTGTAGATGGTGTCCCGTCCCCATCAGTTTTATGTGATGGTAGAGTACATTGCATTAACCCATGTCCTGCTGTAGATGGTGTCCCGTCCCCATCAGTTTTATGTGATGGTAGAGTACATTACATTAACCCATGTCCTGCTGTAGATGGTGTCCCGTCCCCATCAGTTTGATGTGATGGTAGAGTACATTACATTAACCCATGTCCTGCTGTAGATGGTGTCCCGTCCCCATCAGTTTTATGTGATGGTAGAGTACATTGCATTAACCCTTGTCCTGCTGTAGATGGTGTCCCGTCCCCATCAGTTTTATGTGATGGTAGAGTACATTGCATTAACCCATGTCCTGCTGTAGATGGTGTCCTGTCCCCATCAGTTTTATGTGATGGTAGAGTACATTACATTAACCCATGTCCTGCTGTAGATGGTGTCCCGTCCCCATCAGTTTGACGTGATGGTAGAGTACATTGCATTAACCCATGTCCTGCTGTAGATGGTGTCCCGTCCCCATCAGTTTGACGTGATGGTAGAGTACATTGCATTAACCCATGTCCTGCTGTAGATGGTGTCCCGTCCCCATCAGTTTGATGTGATGGTAGAGTACATTACATTAACCCATGTCCTGCTGTAGATGGTGTCCCGTCCCCATCAGTTTGACGTGATGGTGCTGCCCAACCTCTATGGTAACATCATCACAAGCATCGGAGCTGGCCTCATTGGTGGGGCAGGTCTAGTGGCCGGTGCCAACCTTGGAGACAGATACGCAGTCTTTGAAACAGTGGGTGTCGTATATGCGCAGTAGGCAAAACAAAGTTTTTTTTTTAAATAAACAAGTGGTCACTGTGACCGACTTTCATGTTTTACGGCATGTTTGAAAACTGTTCGAAAATTCACTGAGATGTTACTGAGTGGTATGCATGCATACATGCATACAAGCATGTATGCATGCACATTCACACACACATACACACACTTTGAGAAAAAAATTACTGAAAAGCTATAAATAAGATTACTTGTGAGTTCTGACTACCGAGTTGTTATCACGAAACAAACTTTGCAGCCAAAATAAATTTCACGTTAACATATAAAATTGTTATCTGTAAAATGTGGTATATATCCAACTTGTGCATTTGAAGATAAATCATGTTACCTGATGCACATTTGTAAGTGATGTATTGGTAAACGCCTACTTCACATCATTGTATATTGCATAGAACTATTCTTAATTTATTTGAGAAGATTTCGGGTTAAAAACATATTTTGCAGATAAATGTATCATGAATATAATTTTTTGAGTACATGAAATGTGTTTGTTTCCTGAAATGTTTTTTTATTGATTGTTTATTTCCAAATGGAAAATGCATACAAAAAAATAGATGCAATATACAATACATAAACATTTACACATGGAAATGGGGGAAGACAGAATTGTTGTACTTATTAATCACTTGTTATATAACTGGTGGCCAAACTCAATTTTCTTTTAAGTTAACTGATGCCACTTTGAAAACCATTGGATTTGATTTGTGAGAGGCATATTGAATGTGTAGCACATTTCCTCATACCAACAGATCCTTATATTACAGGATCCTTATATTAGCCGTCATAATTTTATACTTTAGTCGTCATACCACATATTTATTTTTTATCTGACATTTTAATTGAAACTAATAATGTATTACTGTAGTTACTTATTAATTAACTCATATCTATATATTTATAATATATTTATCTCGCAATTTACTATATAGTTGTTTTATATAGTTATGTATTTATATATATACTTATTTTTACTACGTATAATATATAATATAATTTACATCAATATTATCTTTGATTTAATTTCTCTAGTTCAGTTTTGTATTTATATGTTTTACTTGTATTATTATTATTATATTTATTTCTTATAATTTCTAACGACTATTGTCAACACTACTGAACAGAGTTCTACTTTGGATTTTAGTGTATAAATAAAGTTATTATTATTATCTATGTTTCCTCTAGGGCACCAGGACAACAGGTCACGCAATGGTGGGGAAGAATATAGCAAACCCAGCCGCCTTGCTTCTGGCAAGCTCCGATATGTTGAAGTATTTAGGGTGAGTACATGTAGCTGAAGCCCATCGTAGGAAACGTCTTGATGAATGATTAGGAAATAAGTAACATGTTTTAAATAAGCAGTCTCTGTAACATATTGTTTTCTGGTGTGAAGAAGAACGTTTTTATTTTGGGAAACCTTTTGTGCAATTTAGCACATGCCGTAATTGTTTTGATTTAACAAGATTCTCATCTGAAGGAAAAACCTCAGATAGCAAATGGACAATGAAATCATTTGCTTATTAAGAGTCCAGCAGTTATTCATATGTGTAACTGGACCTTCTGAAATATGGGTAAAAGAAACTTTTAACTGTTTCACCCTGTTAGCCTTTGCACAATCTGTAGATAATTTATTTCATTCATTTACCTTCGTCTGTAAGAATACATTTTTTGTGATATCTAATTTTTGTGGTCCTTCACTAATACTGGTAATTCAAGTCCTCTTGCTTTATTTTATTTGTAAGTGTGACACTTCTATTGTATACATTCTTAACCATTTTAATGTCCTTGAAAACTTTTGTTCAATCTTCACTATACTGTTGACACGGCATTCTTTTAAAATATTTATGCCATTGGGGAGAGTTTCTCAACCATCTAGTGTGCTTTAACATATCATAACAGACTATATATTGTTGTATCACCATTCGTTGGAGTGAAAGTGCATCGACTAACTCAATTGTTTCCTTTTAGATTGGTGCCTCATGCTGAAGCTTTTAACTGTTTCACCCTGTTAGCCTTTGCACAATCTGTAGATAATTTATTTCATTCATTTACCTTCGTCTGTAAGAATACATTTTTTGTGATATCTAATTTTTGTGGTCCTTCACTAATACTGGTAATTCAAGTCCTCTTGCTTTATTTTATTTGTAAGTGTGACACTTCTATTGTATACATTCTTAACCATTTTAATGTCCTTGAAAACTTTTGTTCAATCTTCACTATACTGTTGACACGGCATTCTTTTAAAATATTTATGCCATTGGGGAGAGTTTCTCAACCATCTAGTGTGCTTTAACATATCATAACAGACTATATATTGTTGTATCACCATTCGTTGGAGTGAAAGTGCATCGACTAACTCAATTGTTTCCTTTTAGATTGGTGCCTCATGCTGAAGCCATTAAGAATGCTGTTCACGGGGTGATAAACAATGAACAGGTATGCTTCTTCTCTAGATATTTATGATTACTTTCAATAGGTTTTCGTGCTACAGTAAAGAATAGAGATTCAGGATGTTAAGTGTTTGAATAGAAAACTAGCACTCAACTTGCCAAATAAAAATGTTTTGCTAATCTGCAGTAACCACAAAGATAGATCACCAAGATTTCACTGCACATGACCTGGGTCAAGACATTGTGTATAGAAACGTCTGCCAATCTGCCCCATACCAACAGAATGATTATGTTTAGTCTCTTAATTTATTAGAAAAATGACTGTCCAATATAGGTTGTGCTTACAAATTTAGCTGCTGTTTGTTTGATTCTTGTCACTGGCCGTATATGTGAGAGTTATAAAAAGACACACATTTTTTGGTTGTAATCCACATTTGTTATTTTTTATATAAATCCATAGAAAATCAGTGTTTATTTGTTAACCAGCCTATAGAATTCCTATTCCAATCAAAGGTCGGCATCTAACAGCAAGTTTTTCATTTAGTTTTATCTTAGAATCATGTTATACAGTGTAAACTATAGCTATTACAGTCTATATCGTGCTAAACATTCAAATGTGTTTTAATGAACCATTTTTGTTGTTCAATAAAAAAAAAATTACATGGCAACGCACCACTTTCAAAGGCATGGCCTCAGTTCTAAAACCGGAATGACACTGCATTGACATTAGAAGGGATATCAGCGACAGGGCAGCAATTTTTGTAAAGATTTTGAACGGTCAAACTGAAAAGTTATTTTTGCTTCATTAAAAAGTATTTGGCTGGTCAGTATATTAGAACACATAGTTTTACTGTATTACATGATTTTAGAATAAAAGTGAATTTGAAAACCTTCCTTCAAATTGGGGCACGACCCTTTTATGTAAGCAAAATCTGTATTTGTTACTGATGTCCAGCTGTGGTAATTTAACAGCCGTCAATTTTACTAGCTCTACACACCTGACCTGGGAGGTGATGCCACAACCACAGACTTCATGGAGAGACTTATGTCAAACCTTGACATCAGGCAGACATACATCACAGCATGATAACACACATTCCATCACCACAGTGAAGCACTGACTTCTTGCGGTGTTATCGGTGTTATCTTTGATTTGTTTACTTTAAAAGTGGCGTGAATGTGTTTGGTTGACGTAAAAACTTACCTTCTTGCTATAGTTATATATCATGCAATAGTCAGACATGTTTATGTTTAGCAAATGTTGATGGATTCTTATTTATGCCGTTGATCAGTAAATATAGGTATAGAAGTATTACCATTGGACGTGTTCAAATATTGCTGTTTGATCAACTTCTCGAGTAAATACTTGCATTAAATAAATGCTAGTATTGTCATTTCTGCTTGATATAGCCAACAAGTTTTCGGAAGTTTCCGTAATGTTTCGCAGTATTGCAAGATGCATTAGCAATTTTCTGTTGGATTGAACATGAAAATGCAATACATCTTTATAATATACTAGTCTTGTATATTATATGATTGATATTTATTCACACGTCTATACCAAAGAATATATTAAAATCAATGCAGTAAAATGGTATCTTCAACTTTTAATATACATGTACGTTATATATTTAAAATATGGCAACAGTTTCAAACATGTTTGCACAAAAATGTCATAATAAATAAATGGATTAATTCTGGAGAAATGCAATTAAACATGGTTTCAATAAAATGCATACCAAAAATGATTTTACAAGCCACTACAGGATATTTGTTATTGACTGCAAAAATGTAAGTACAATTTTATAATGTCTTAAAAGAAATCTAAATCACCACACAGTATGACCACCATATCTGTTGAGTCATTACAAGGTAGCTAGCAGGTTTACACATTGTGTGTTGTATTGTTTATTTTAATGCGTATGTGTTAGCTATTTAACTTATTTTTACATGCACTAAAAGTGTTATTTACTAATGTTGTAATCTGCTTTACATGTAATAAAATTATATGTAGTCTACCTTGAGTGTCTCTTGTTTGTTTTTGCCACTGAAATGTGGATTCTGCTGAAGATTTTCTACATATAAATCTGCTAACTCTGGGGCCAGTCTACCAGTATCTCCTCCCAGGTGTTGAGGCCCACTCGCCTCTTTCTGTGTTCATCCACTTCATTGGACCATTGCCCTCTGATCTACCAACAGCAATACATTTAATAAAACAAAGGTAGTTATTTAGTTATTTACTCGTGTTTGCTGCCCATCCAATATGCAATATGAGGGTGCAACGGTAGCTACTGAGGTTATTTAAAATTGTCAACAGTAAATAAGTTAACACGAAAAGTATGTTACTGGTCATTACTGGTGTGCTTGGTATTGCACCATGCAGGGCGGATCCAGAAATCGACAGGGCACAAAAACCTCCACTGGTGGCCGATCCAAATAGTGTAGTAAAAATGTTGTTGCTGCCTTGCTACCGTAACTTCAGCCGCTCCACAGTCTCGGCTGGACTAGTGATATTGGAAGACCGGGGGTGCTGTTAAAAATGTGTCCTCACTATGTGGCTTATCTTCTTTACCTCTTGTTCAGATGCTTCTCCACGTCTTGTTCAATCAGGCACTTCTCCCGTTTGGCTCGACTTTTACCATCAGAAGACATCGGACACATTTCAAACGTTCTGGGGGGGCACATGCTTGGGGAAACTATACAAAATAATTATGAAAATATGCGCGTGGCGTCATCTAGCGACCGTCGTCTTGTGGCGGTGGAACGTCGACGTTCTTTGACAGTCGGTGGCAACTTACAGCTAGCTTCTTGTACCTGCAAATATGGCGGAATATCATCGTCCCGATGCGAAAACTCTGCAAACTCTAAAAGATCTTGCCAACAAACTAAGGATCGACAGTATCCGAGCAACGAATGCAAGCAATTCTGGGTAAGCAGCGATGCGAGAAGGTATTTTACGTTTGCGTTGATGTATCTACATGGTAAACATGATTGTCTTGCCGGTTTGCCGTGCCGGTTCATCCGACTTTTGAGGTCGCGTGCTTCCGGCGTGATTTACGTAGTCTGACAGCGAAGGCCCTGGCGCTAGTGAGGTGTATCACTGTGTTCGGCATACAATGCTTCCGCAGTGCCACGATCGGAATGTACCACTAGACCAGTCCCAATGCAATGCTTCTAATCGCCATGACTTCACAAATTTATGACAAATGCTATGGCTATGCCTTGGGTTTGGCCCGCTGCTGCTGGGTTTCACTGTCCAGATTCCAGTCCAAACTACAATGTATCGCAATCACACACAGATTATATATTACAATTTAATGTAATTACAGACAAATTTAAAATTAATTAAGTTAATGCCAATAATGACCAAATAAATGTGCAAGTCTACTATCGCCAGTTTTCAGGAAAATTTCCATTTTAACAAATGCTCCATCAGTCCATGGTAGGTACATCAGGTAAAAATTCAAATACGTTATTTTTTCAATTAAATCGTTCCACAAGATAGAGTTTGTTATGAAGTTTATGATAGTTTTTGAATTTTTTTGATATCTTCATTATTTCCGACGTAATTCCACTTTTTGTTTCAGAAAAACAACACTTTTTGATATTGAATTTCAGTCCATTTGTTGTGCACAAACTGGCCCCAGAAGCTTGATGTACTGCATTTTATTATATAGGAAAACGGCCATAAAATTTGTGTATTGAAGATATTTATGCGAAATAAGAAGTTATGTGACCCCAAAAATCATATTGATTGACCTTGACCTAATTAATTGACCTTCATTGTATATTTGACCTAATTACTGTGATTATTTGCATTGTTTGAATGTAATTAATTAGGAAATGCCTACTAAACTATTAGAGGTTTGAAGATTGTTAATATATTACATTGTTATAGCATACTATGAAATTAGTTATTTAATGACTTTATTAATTGACCTATATTTAATAATTGACCTATTTACCGTTATTAATTACATAAATCGGGTAGGAAAAGGCCTGTTATAGGTTGAACTCTGTCAGTCAGTTTATACAGTGACTGTAATATATTATGACTGCTACCTCTTAAAATCCATAATTTGTTGATGACCTAATTAGTTAACCTAATTTCTTATTTGACCTATTTACGGGGATTAATGGCATGATTGACCTACAATTAATTAGGAAATGGGCATACCAATCTTAAGAATGAAAAAAAAATTTAATAGATCAACTTGAAATGTTACCTGTTATGCATGACATAATTAGTTTAATATTTTCCTAATTAGTTGAACAATTTTAAATACTTAATTCAGTAACGAGGATTAACAGTATGAATAATTTGTTAATACAACAATCTGAATTCAATGTGACTTTGTAATAAAATGCACGCAGACTAATTGATAAACATTTCTGTAATTAGTATGCCACAACAGGTAAATTTAAAGGGAATTATATGGATAAACATTACAACAGAATGAATATTAAGAACATTTATTATAACAGATTCAAACATAGCGGCAACGTGAATAATTTCATGAAACACTGGATGCATATAATGCAGTGCAAATGTATTGCATAAATGTTCATATGTCCAAGGATGCATGTCCAACATTATCAAGTCCTGCAGATGTAGAGTAGCATGTTCTGTAATTCAGGCAGCACAGCAACATGCAAAGTCCTGCACGTACAACAATAGTTGTAAGCCTACACAGTTCAGCAATGTTTGTAAAGTCATGTAGTTATAATGAGTAAAACGTCTTGCAGGTAAAAATCATTTGTAAATCTTTGTCTAGTAATTATTGTCAACTCTTGCATAATTTTGCATTATGTCTGTAACTTTCAGTTGAACAACTGATGTATAATTCATGTTTTGCATGAGGAGCCACATCAGAATATTGTCCGCAGAGAGAGGATCATCTCAAATCAGCTTCATGCAGCATTCGTTTGAAGTTTCGGTAGCAACAGTGAATTTGTGTGAAACTTGCTATTAAGAATTCATTGCAACTTGAGGTGTGCGGTAATGTTCTTCACTTTTAAAGCAGTCTTTTTGCATGTAGTGGGACTTGCAAGCGTATCAACTGATGTGTAGAGATGTTGATACCAGCCACTTGCAGAGATGCCAGCTGACGAGGAAGAACAAAATATTCAACTACAATTAATACAACGAATATATATATGCTATTATAAATTTGGTACTACAATAATGTAAATGGTTTTCAACAATTTCAAGTAAATTCAAGCAACAACTGCACAAATTAATACAAATTAATTTCCATCATCTTACAACTGTCTTGAACACTTAAAGATAAACACCATTCATAACTATTCAACTACAATTTAAATTATTTCAACAATTGCAACTGTTTTATTTGTGACATATTAATTAGAAAAAACAATCACTTAATTACAAAATTAACTATATTTCACTTATTATTAATTAATAATAACAAATAATATTATTAATTAGACTATTAATTAGTCCTACAAATTTAATAACTACCCGTTTGATCTTCCAACACTGAAACATGAAAGTACCACTGAATCACTTGTCTAGACTTGATGGAAATGATGTGGTGTAGTATGAAAAAAGAAATGTCATAACTAAAGACATAACAAAATAAATTTGTTAATATAATATTAAAAAGTTAATTACATAATAATTAGTTATAACTTTAAGTACAAAAGTAAAAGCAATTCGTTTTATAGATTGAGATGGTTTGGGATTTAAATAACGATGCTATGGAAAGCGTCACTAACAACAGACACAGATTCAGTCAGCTTGAACACATTTTTCTTTAAACATTTAATTTTGGCATGTTAATATCAAACTAAAAACGGTAAATATTAATTATATATAGATCTTGTCACTGTTACAAGTGAACAATAACACCAATTATATGTGATGGTTGCGATGGATATGGATTTAATTAATGCTGCAAAAGCGCCTACTGATGCCAGCGTGATACGGCGTCGACTGTTGAAAATGTACGCCTAGAACGCCAAAGTTGCCCATGTCGGTGTGTTGCTCGGCAGGCACGTACACTTATGCAACATATATCATTTTAAAGCTAATATTTAAATCTACACTAATATCGCTATTTCATTACGTAATCTTTACATTTTATATACGCATTTAGCAAGCATAGAAAACATTAAACTTCACTTACCTACACACACAAAACGCCGCGCTCAAAACGAAAAAGAAGTATCTCCATATGTAACAGAGTTATCCATTGGTCGATTCCATGCTCAAACGTCATGGTGACATCATTTCCATAGCAGCAGCGACGTATTTTCTGCGACCATGTGATCTCTGACGCGGCGCCGCGCCGGCGTCATTTTCATGCACAAGAAATGGTTCAGTTTTGGCCGCTAGAAGGCAATACGCCACCTAGCGGATTCTGATATACCTATCCAACATTAAAAACTGTCTTACAGACCCAAATAAAAAATCTTGATGTCACCATAATCTCAGATCTTTGGTGGAATGCAGACATAAATGATTTTTCTTCAAAAACAAACAGTCTACAAACAGATCACTAGGCTTCCTGTGCAGAAAGCTCAAAGTTCTGGCTATCCAAATAAAAACTTAGGCCTACCGGTACTTCACCTTTGTTAAACCCATTCTGGAAATCTGCTGATCCATATACACTCACACAAATAAACAAAATAGAAATGATTCAACACCGTGCAGCCCAATATGTCCTACATCACCACCATAACACCTCCAGCGTGACAGGCATGCTACACACATTAGGATGGAGAGTTGGAGACCACTAATAGATTGACGAACTGATGCTAAATTTTGTATAATGTACAAGATAGTTAACCCTCGGAATGTCTCAGGCTGAAATTCGGCCTTTCATTTAATTTCCTTTACATACAACTGACACGTGAACATTTGATATCTATGGATAGCTGAAAGATTTTTCGAGATTGTGTATATTTATTCATGAGCAGATTCAATGACAGTTACTCACAATCTAACTTACGAAACATTGTGACGTGGTTGACGTCCACATTTTGGTGATTTTACTATGTCCTGTATACTGAATTTACGCCTCCATTCATAATGTCTAGACCCCCGCGCACATGATATCGATGGAAAGCTCTGTCATTTCCCCATCTACCAAAAAATTACATCAGTGGGTTAATTTTATTCAGCGAATCAAAACCATGGTTTAAAATGTAGTGTCATCAGCCCTTCAAAGCGAAAGTCAATAACAAAATGGTGGAACAGTGTTCGGCAACTTATCTATCTTAAATTAATGTATTTATAGTAGTTTTTAAGAATGTCTTAATTTATTTAAACGTTTTTTTAATGATCTCTCTTTTTTTAGTAACTATATTTAAGATAATGTTATATTTTTTACATATTTATTTCTTAGTTAGGATTTCTTTTTATGTAAAATACTAATATATACGTGTGCATGTAGGTAAAGCGCCCGAGGGCAATTTTAATTGATTGGCCGCTATATAAGTACTTTTATTTATTTATTATTTATATCCACTTCGAAAGTTTACTTCGGATTATCTCAAGTTTCTGCATCAATATTTTGACAAAGGCAGTTCAGCAAAATCATTTATAATTTTCGTCATACTCAAAGTCCCATAGTAATTTTTTTTTAATTTAAGGCAAAAATATTATTCATCCAATCGATGAAAGTCTCCAAAGAAAGTCTAATTTTGGAAAATTATATTCACAATCTATATACATGTACCTACCGCCAAGCAGTCATTATTTTGGTTGATCTTCAGAAGTTAAAGTCTGATCATTGGGAGACTACTACGTGTGTGCAAAATTAATAAAATACATTTTAATTTGAGGTGTCGACCCATGACATTTTTCAGACAAGAGCCTGTTCGACTATTTTTTGTAAAGCACCGTGACTACACAACTGCAGCCACATGTGATTCAATAAATGATGTTTAGTATTTATAATTTATGATAATTATAATAAATAATTTATAATAGATCCTAATATGATCAACATCAGTATATCGTTTATGTGTTTTGTATTAAAAGAACATATTGTATCAATCAAACATGTACCACTGTCATATCTGGCTAGGTACATTTCAGTATTTCATCAAAACATTGTCAGTGGTGTGTCTTTGGGGAAAGTGTTTTACCTGAAATAATAATTATAATTTATATCTGTTCACATATGAAAAATACTTGTACATAGCATATTTTTTCTACACAGGATAATAAAATGAGGATATGTAATTCTCAATGATGTGTCTGATTTTACAATGAATGCATTATGGCTGAAACTACTGAATGATACCACGTAAATTCTGATGGCTAGACATACATTTATTCTAAGACCAAGTCCTGATTTGCAGTTTTCACACTAGTTGGACGGTATATGACAATAAGCAATGTCATAACATAATTTCATATTTGAACAAGAAATATATAGAGGACCATTAACATACTAAACAAAAATAAAACAAAGACAATTTTGTAATTTACACATTTCAAATGTATTGCTGTGCACATACTAAATTGAAAATGGCACTGATTTTTGCTCAGTGACAAAATGGTCTTGGTGTTCTTTTGACCAGGTGCCCTCCAAAATGGATGGTGCCTAAAAGTCATTTTCACCATGTCTTTTTTCTTAATTATTTTGAGGCCTGTTATATTTTTTATTTCAGAGTGACACAAAACGGCATATCTTACGGTCAGCTGCATGGCTATAAACAAAGACAGTAAAAGTAGAACAAAGAAAGTAAATGTGACATATGTTTAAAGTTGCATATTGTAAGTGATAAATTCACCAAAGTAATTGTATTAATATATATATGACAGTAAGGTTCTAAAGGTTGTCTGATGGTATCACAAATTGTAGATTTTATCAGGTTTCCAAAACCAGTAGATTCTGGATCTTGGAAGAAATTTATGAATTTTTGCTAACAGACACTTCCAACCTTCCATATATAAAAATCTTTTATCAGTTGGGCATTTCACTAACTTTTTTTTTATTCTTAAGCATTTTTTATTAAATTACATATCTAAGCGTGTGAGTGTTTTATATTTAAATGACAAATAAATCATTTTTTAAATGTAGTCTGTATCTTAGAAAATTTATTAATTTGAACTTTTCACTAATTAGAAGATCGTATTTATTCAACATTAGAAGCTATTTTTGATTGACAGAGTGCACATATTTGAACCCAGTGGCCAAGCCATCTGATCAAGGATGACCCGTTTTCTGATCTACCGGTAGTTGACTTTTTTATTTGACTACCAGCCCACATTTTTGGCTTTTTTGTTGAACTCTGCTGGAATATTTCCATGTATGATAGGTGCGAACTATTGTCTTATAAAACTTACAGTTTATTGTAAATTTTTGAAATGTTGCTGTTACGAGCGTTTAGGAGACGTGTTTGACATTTTGTACCTTTGAACAAGACATTTTTATATTGTGAGTTATGGATCACATTTGTCAAATGGTAAGTGAAGAATGTAATCAGTCAAAACACGTCTGAATAGTAACCTGGCAAATATCTAGGTCACAGTGTCTATATGTGTCGCTCTGTCACAGGGTTTGGTTTCTTCCGGAAGAAACCTATTTCTTCTGGGACCCCTTGAAAAAAACTCGGAGAAAAGGGTTTCTTCACTTTCTTCCGGAAAAATCCGGAAGAAACTGAAAGATAGGGTTAGACAATGGGAACTATTCTGATACATATTTTTGTATTGATTTTATTCAATATATAAATATAATACATTTCATGATTTTAATATTAGGATAGCATAAAAGTGTATGCATTTTGATGTTTTTGCTAATTAATTATGTTATTAGTCACCTAAAAGAAAAATCCAGCATGGTTCCCATTTATCACCCACCATAAGCAATGTGGTGCATGCCACAATGACAAATTTGAATTCACAACTGCTGGCAGCTTTTAAATCAAGTGATAAAACATTTAATGCAATTTTGTCATATTCATAAATATTATTACTCATTATTACCTGATTTGCAAATGTTGCACAGTTGCTAAGCTGGGACTACATCCTGCAGGCCTTGATACTTTATTGATGGGCACAATACAGTAGTTGCACCTAACCAAAGCTTTCCCAGCAATTTCCAGCCGAGTGAAGTGCTCCCATACTGTATCTTTAGGTCTACCTCCTCGAAACATGTTGACCTAAACTTGCAATGCAGTAACACTGCAACTCTGCACTGACTTAGTAATGCACTACTGAACCAGTGAAGAAGAAGTAGCTTACTGATCTAGGCAGCGATAGAAATAAGCCAGAATATTTACTTGTCCGCCAACATTTTAACTTGTCCGAGTGGTTGTCAAGGGGAATCGAAACTTCGAAAAAAACGTAAAAAGTATGTTATTTTTATGACAACAAGCATAATGTCCTGCTGTTTTGTTGCATGTACATGTGAGTGACTTGTGATCAAAGACACAATTTGATATAATCTGCAAATTCTGAAATTTGCAACTATTTTTTTTTTTGTCCATTGTCATTATTATTCATCACAAATATTAAAAGTAGACACGTTACATGATGTATACCAATATTTTTGTGATGCTGATATGAATGCTTTTATTAATAACAAATAATTATTACGATGATAGGAATGAGACAATTATTTTCTTTGCTATTTGTGATAATGTACCAAAAACTGTTTTTGTTTAATATGGTATATATATATTATGTAACATATAACATTGCTGTAAAATTTTGGCATCAGTTTGTCATTGAAGATGCCACTCAACCATCAGGAACATGACCAATGCAAAGCCAGGAAATGTCACAAAAATCACAATAAACTATATAATCTGATATTATTTTGTTCAATCTCTATGAACTTCAATATTAACAGTTCTGTATTTTATAAACGAAGACAATATTCAATTGATCACCAGCAAACAAACGCATATTTTTACAACATTTTATATTACATATTATTATTTCAATTATGTCTAAATAGTTTTAACGGTGCCCGAATTACATTTACCAGGTGGAATATAATTTATCGATTTAGTTACGTCGTAACGTTGTTGCCGCGCGCAGACCGCCGTAGTTGGCAGAAGCCGACATGTCAACGGCGGTTGGCACCCCGGCCGCGCATCTCGCAATTTATGGTTAGAATAAATGTTACATAGATACGACAACACTTCTGAAATTTCATTAATATTCCGTTTATCAAACGCACTATATTTACCAGAGAGCCAGTTACAAGTTTTGAAAATTTTCATCAATCTGGATCGGCTAACGTTCGATGACTTGGTCTTGGACTGCCAAGTCCGCATGGGTTAGGCGTACTAATGGTTAAAACTGTATAATTATTCAAATAACAGGTAGCGATACAAAGTCTACTATTTCCAAAGTTCGTCAAATATGATCCGTGGGTGGAAGCAAGTTGTACATCGGCCAAACTGAACGATTTTATGAAATACAGCCTTGATCAATGATGGCTGGTGTGGAGACTGTCCTACGCGTGTGACAGAGCTAGGTCTGTGCACTAAGCGGATGACCCTGTTAACTCGGGCACTAAACTCGGTCGAACACTGAAGTACAGGCGGCGGAACGACAAGACGCCAACACTAGTTAACAAGATTGCAAAGTGCGAGATTACTAGCGAACTTCATTTACATTTGAATTTCCTCAAATAAATAGTTCGCAATGTTGCACGTGTCACTATTTACTGTAAATTTTCACTTGTCCACCAGATAACCATGTGGAGTCATTTTACTTGTCCGGGCCAAAAAATCACTTGTCCCAGACAAACGAACAAGTGCTATTTCGAATGCTGCTAGGTGTCGATTTAATGTTCTAAGTGGGAAGAGCAAGACAGGCTCGACTGCCTGAAGTAAGAAACCATAAGTGACGTGTTAAACCCATTTATTATAAAGAATTATTCTACCAGCACTGAAATTTACTACAAGTAAATAGATCGTCCATATTTGCCAGAAATAAGAAGAAGTCTTATTTATTATGTGCTGTTGAGTTAGAATATCAATATCACTAGCTTATAATGATTCACAAGTATTTATTAGGTAGATGCACTTTATTTGGAAGAAACTATTTCTTCTGGGATGGAAGAAACTGGAAAAAGTGCCCCTCAGAAGAAACTGCAAACCCACTCATGTAAACACGGGTACAGGCTGTACATAATTTAGCAGTGCACTATCACACAACTTGTCCCCTTACAAATAGCCTGCACAAATCACTGTGTCATGTAGTACCTAGGTAGTCAAACCATGGTAGTATGGCATGTGATTTCATTAAAAAAGACCAGATAAATTGTTATAAAAAGTGGCATTGTACTAATTTATTAAACTTGATCACAGTAGACAGTAATTTGTGATCAGTTTGATCAAATGAACAGTTATTTACTTGGATTTGCAGCATCTTTATGATACTACAAATTGGTAGTTGTGAGAAGGTGAACATAGACAATCCCTAGATTGCAACCCCAGTGATGGTGTTTGGTGTGACAATAAGGAGTGGTTCCAGCATGCTTGGCTGGCCCTTCTAATGATGACATAACACTTGATCACGGTCCAGTCCCATTTCTCTTACAGGTACACTGTTTATCTACTAACTAAATGTGCTATATTCCAACCACATTCTAGTATCTGGCCTTTGCTGATTCAGGGTGAGTTTACCCTACAGTTGTAACATGTTATAACTGAACTCAGTACACAACCACTGATCGGCGGCACTGATGGATTGCTGCAGCAAAGTCCAGTTTAGGGTCCTCCGATGATAGTGGACTAGTCTGGGTTGTCCAGTACAAGTACCAGTGCAGGACTTGGTGAGGTGTTCAAGTGGTGTGACTTTGTTAGCGGTGTGTACTTTACCCAGTGGCTAGGTGGTAGAAACATGGCTCCTTGCTCCTCCAACGGTACAGTCGATGCAAACACTGTCAGTCTACTTCAGGACATTGCCAATAAGCTGAGGATCGACAGCATCAAGGCAACAAACGCCAGCAGTTCGGGGTGAGTCTCCCAAGCGATTTGTCGGTTGTCACTGCTGAGCAATGGGGAGAAATGTTTAAGTGTTTTCTAGCATAAAATGTGGTTATTGAGGTGAAGAATTAGTTGAGATGTGTTCTGTGGATGTTACGAAACCCACATCCAGGTGTTAGTGGGGTAAGCAAGATTTCTTATTAAACAGAAATGGATAAAATTTATATGCAGTATTTGCTGATATCATTGACAGTACCACTTTAGTATTGGTGTCATTTAAAGTACAGGTAGTCAACCAGACAATATATATCTGGCATATATCTGGTCTTTTTGTTCCCTTTAATATTTGTCTTTAATACTGGTTTGCACAATGAGTACACCTGCGGCCAGTCGTTGATTGGTCATTGTTTCAAAAATCATAGTGAACGATGATCAGCAAAATTGTGACCAATCCTAGTTCTCTCTGATGCAATTCTTGCATCGTGATATTATGCGACTTTGTGTAAGTTGCTTATTTGAACAGTTCATTGCACAGCATTTATGCTTCTGTATTTAAGAATTCACCCTTGTGCCTTCTGACACATGATGGTCGCGCAAGGTCTCGTCAGACGTCTTCAGTTTTTGGTAAAAAGAAGTGATATGATCAATTGATAATTATAATATATGTACTATTTTAGTAATGCACTTCGTGTTTTAGTGCTACTGAAATATATGACCGATTCATTAGTGTATTTCACACAGTTGTCAGTTTATTGTCTGGTGCTAAGATGAACCAAAGGAGGCTCTCATGTTAGTGGCATGTGTCTTAACAGCAGTCTCCTTGACCTTCACATTTATGTAAATTTAATTTGAACATTTGTACATGTATGTACGGTCAAACTAAATCTGTCTCTCTCTCTCTGTCTGTCTGTACGTCTGACTGCCTGTCTTGTCTGTCTGTCTGACTGTCTGCTGATGCTGTAGTGTTTTACACAAAGGTCTCTGTAAGACGTGCAAGACGTGTCTAGGCTATGGTAATTCAGACACTTAAAAACTACTAGTGGCATGTATGTGGTAAACAATAGAAGTGTTAATAATTATGGTGTATGCTGGTCTTATTACCAGCTGCCAAAACAAATAAAACCAGAAGTTGTCACACTTAATGAATCAAGCACTATTCACCCTACAGATGTATTTAAACCAACTATGACAGTGCAATAAAAGGTCTATTGATGCATCATGATGACATGGCACTTTGATGGCATGGCACTACGATGACATGGCACTTTGATGGCACGGTCTTAGGTCTCTATTTTGTTACACACACACACAGTGACTATGTAAATTCAATGTAAAAGGTTACACAGCAAAATGTTGATAATGCCGTCATATCAATCATCAACTATTTAAACTAGATTCGCAGGGGGGATTCACAGAGAAGCCTGAAACTGGAGGCATAGATAAAGACAGCAGAAATAAATCGGCAAAGAACAGCCTGGAAAACTGTTCTGAATCAGGATATAAATGCATTTGTTTAAATGCAAGGAGCATAGTAAACAAAAGAAGTGAACTAAACATTATGGTAGAAGATATTGACCCTCACATAATAGGTATAACCGAATCGTGGGCCACCACTGATATATCAGATGCCGAATTGGGACTAACAGGATATGTAATGTTTAGGAAAGATAGAATAGGAAGAAAGGGAGGTGGAGTTATTTTATATATTAAAGAATCTATCCAGGCTTATGAAATAAAATTAGAAAGAGAAGCAGATTGCGAAGAAGCTGTTTGGTGTAACATAGTTACAGGAAACTCAACGTTAACAGTTGGGTTAGTTTATCGAAGTCCAAACATAAGCATAGAAGAGAATGAAAAAATACAAAACGCTATAAGGGAAGTAAGCAAACGGAACTGTATTATTATGTGGGACTTTAACCATGGGCATATACAATGGAAATCTCTACAGAGTATGGGGAGTGAGGACCACAAGTTTTTAGTTTTAGTAAAAGATAGTTTCCTTTCTCAACATGTGCTAGAACCAACCAGGGGAGAGAATGTGTTAGACTTAGTTTTGTCCTCACAGAAAGAATTAGTTGACAATGTCAAGATATGTGAGCCACTGGGGAGTAGTGATCACAACCAGATACATTTTACCATCAAAGTAAAATCAGAAAGGAATAGTAAAAAGCAGTATAGGAGAAATTTCCACAAAGGAAGGTATAAGGACATGAGGAAATATTTAGCAAAGATAGACTGGAATAACACACTGAAGAATAAGACAGCAACCGAATGCTGGAATATCTTAAATAGTGAAATTAAGTGCATAGTCGATAAATTTGTACCTTTCAAAAAACAAGGGAAACGGTCTAAAAAGAAACACTTATCGAAAGAAGCCATTAGAAAAATTAAGTATAAACAAATGATGTGGAAGTCATATAGATGTACTGGAAATGATGAAGACTACAACATTTATAAAGAAGCACTTAATCAAGCTACAGCTGAAATTATAAATTCAAAGAGAAGCTATGAAAAAAAATTAGCTAGTAATATAAAACATGACAGTAAGAGTTTTTATGCGTATATTCGAAGCAAACAGAAAGTTCAGGATAAGGTCGGTCCTCTAGAAGATAGTGCTGGAAATACAATATCAGAGGGATTCTTAATGGCAGAAGACCTGAATGAGTATTTTAGTTCAGTGTTTACCAGGGAAGATATTAGTTCACTGCCAGTACCAGAGGCTAAGTTCAAGGGGGCAGATTCAGACTATTTAGGACAGTTAGTTGTAACCTCGGAAATGGTAGCTAAGAAAATAAGGGCTATGAAGGATAATAAATCACCTGGAGTGGACGGGATTCCGCCCAAACTACTATTGGAAATTGTAGAACAAATTAGCGCACCGCTTGCAACAGTTTTCAATTTGTCATTAGAAGAGGGAGTGGTTCCTTTAGAATGGAAAGAGGCAAACATTATACCGTTATTTAAAAAAGGTTCGAGGAACAAGTCGGAGAACTATAGACCAGTTAGTTTAACATCAGTGATTTGCAAATTATTAGAAAGACTAATTAAAGATCACATGGTGGATTTTCTTGTTAAACATAACTTGATAAACCCATCTCAACATGGGTTTTTAAAAGCGAGGTCATGCTTAACAAATATGTTATGTTTTTTGGAAGACATCACTAGGTGGGTAGATGAGGGATCACCAGTAGATATCATCTATTTAGATTTTCAAAAAGCTTTCAACAAAGTACCACATCAAAGATTACTCCTTAAGCTAAAGGCCCATGGCATAGGAAATGGTATAATAAACTGGATAGAAAAATGGCTGAATGACAGAAGACAACGTGTAGTAGTTGATGGGGAGGCTTCAAACTGGAAATCGGTATTGAGTGGGGTACCACAGGGATCAGTACTAGGACCTATATTATTCTTAATATATATCAACGATTTGGACGATGATATAACAAGCAAGGTGTTAAAATTTGCGGATGATACAAAAGTGTTTAGAAGGATTAAAAGTGATGGAGACAGACAGCATTTACAAGATGATCTTGATAGGTTGATCAAATGGTCTGAAAAGTGGCAAATGCTGTTCAATTTTGGGAAATGTAAATGCCTCCACACAGGTCATGGGAATGAAGAGGTAAAATATAAAATGGGGGGTACTGTTCTAAGTACTACTGTAAAAGAAAAAGACTTAGGGTTAACCATTAGTGCTGATATGAAGGTTTCAGAGCAGTGCGGAATTGCAGCGTCAAATGGAAATCAAATCCTTGGATTAATTAGGCGAAATATAGCGTATAAGAAAAAAGAATTAATAGTACCGCTGTACAAAACAATAGTGAGGCCTCATTTAGAATATTGTATACAAGCATGGAGGCCATATCGCAAGAAGGACATAGATATGCTAGAAAGAGTACAGAGGAGAGCGACTAAAATGATACCAAATCTGAGGGATCTTAGTTACAAAATACGCCTAAAAGAATGTGGTTTAACAACACTTAGAGACCAGGAGATTGAGAGGAGATCACATAGAAGTGTTTAAAATATTGAATGGTTATGAAAATATTGATAGAAACATTTTTTTCTCAGTTAAGAAAGATAGAAGGACCAGAGGACATGAAGCTACATTAGTAAAGGAGCAGTGTAGATTAGATATAAGAAAGTTCTCAATCTCACAAAGGACTGTAAATGAATGGAACAGATTATCTCCTGATTGTGTTGGTGCTAGTAGCGTGAATATGTTTAAAAATAAAATCGACACACACCTTAAAAAGGCGGGATACATGTAGATAAAAAGTATTCTCGATAAGCCAAAAGGCTTCCTTGTCCAACTGCCATCCAGAGTAATTTTCTGGTTGGCAATCTTGTTAAATCTTGTTAAATCTTGTACTGTAGACGGTGGTCTAACTGGGATTCATTCGTCTGGAAGTTCATGTACTCCCTAATAATACAGCAAGCAATAAAGATTCAGTCAGGTTTCTGTTTTTTGCGATCACATTGTGTCGTTCATTGGAGGCTCAGAACGAAGCCAAAACTAACTGATCATTTGATGTGCTTTGTGTTTGTTGTCTGTGTGGGGGGGTGGCACAACCTTGTCAGTCGACATCTGCAGTTTGCTAATTAAAGTAATAATTTCTAAAGAAACTATTCCCATGAAAAGAAAATTTCCATTTTAAAAACACATTGCAAACCATTTTTTCTTTTTGAAATGTGAAATTTGTCACTTGGGAACAGAATTGTTTTTTGAAATTATATTTTAAAAAATACTAAAAAAATAAAATTTGCCTTTTTGAATAACAAATTTATTACTTGAAATAAATTTGCTTGAAAATATGATGTTTTGAAATGTAAAATTTGCTACATAACAGAATTTACCTTTAAAAAAGTTGTGCATGTTTTAAATGGCCAAGTGTAGTAGTGTCTGTGTTTGTATGCAGCCATCCGACATCATGTTGTTCCATCGCCGAGGTGATGTCCGTGCTCTTCTTCCACACTATGCGTTACAAGGTGAAGGAACCTCGTGACCCCGCCAACGACAGGTTCATCCTCTCAAAGGTAACATGGCTACTACTTGGTGTCCTCACCTTATAAATCATCACCTAAAAATTAGACGCAATCAAATTAATGGTCTGTCTGTAAATTTAAGCTATATATCCGACTGAAAATATCAGTCATCTTAAAAATGTGATTTTTTAATATAAACCAGAATGGCAGTTTAATAATGATGAATGTGTAGAACGAATATGGTGTTTTATTCTGGGTATATTTACGGGTTGAAATGAAAAAACATTCAACTGTGTATATAAGACATTATAAATCTGTACATTTTGTTTTAGGGCCATGCCGCACCTATCCTGTATGCTGCCTGGGCAGAGGCTGGCCTCTTCCCAGTTGAAGACCTTCTCAAGTTACGCAAGGTCGACAGCGATCTTGAAGGTCATCCCACTCCCGTAAGTCAACAATGAACTTGAGAGATGTTTACCCCGGCTCTGCAAGGGGAAACAATCTGCAGGGTTAAACATAAGTTAGGTGCACTACTGTGGTGAACGTTGAATGCACATAAATTAAGACCAGAACATGTCACAAAGTCTTTTCTAATTAACATAGACCAGAGTATGTTTTTCACAAAGGTGACAAAACTATTTCGCACCAGATGACACCACTTCAATAGCTGAACTCTAGATAATAGCATATTATTTTAACTTGTAAATAATCCTTGCAAATCCCATTCATCGTTTCACTAGATGTGTATTGGAAATTAACATTCTTAATAATGGTTCAAAGTACTTTCGGTAAGCCTTGTCTTGTCTTTGGCAGCCAGCACATAAATATTTTAGAAGCCTACAGTGTTATTCACAAACTTAAACGTTTATAGCGATTGAACTTCATCGACGTGGCGACAGGATCCCTTGGTCACGGTCTCAGCATTGCTGCCGGCATGGCGTACACGGGAAAGTACTTCGACAAAGCAGAGTAAGTCGTATCCAAACCATGATGTCCTTAGGTGGTATAAAAATCAAACGCCAGTCATTTTATTCATGCTATTTATACATATTAAGATCCTACATTTTGACATGTTTTGGGGTTGAATGGAATGTAATTTATAGAAAAGGCTGAACCCCAAATTTTCAAAACTTATATTCTTGTAGTGCTTCATGTCAGCCGCCCATAACAGGGATTACATTGCTGTCAATATCAGTAGAAATGTTGCGATTCAGCATAATGTCCATAGCTCCATAATGCTGACGTGTACATGATAGTTCAAAATCTACATGGTGTCTCGCTCTCGTATATCTAGGCTGTTTTGTCCCTGTGTAATGTCTCTGGCTGATATTGGTGGTTCCATGCTTACCTCCTGCAGTTTATAATAATAATAATCTTTATTGCCTGAAGTACAGGAATTCTGTTTGTCGTCACAGCTAAATATGGACGAACACAAATGAAAGAAGCACAATATTAGGCAAAGAAAACATAAATATATACAGAACACATAAACAAAACACATGACAGATAATAGTATCATTGGTAAACAGACAATGACATCACAAAAATGGCAGCATCAAAGATACTGCTGTCGTTGCTCGTTATGGTAATGTTGCTAATGCTAACCCTCCCCCCTACAGCTACCGTGTGTACTGTGTGATTGGGGATGGAGAGAGCGCGGAAGGCTCCATCTGGGAAGCCCTCAACTTTGCCAGTCTCTACAAACTTGACAACCTCGTGGCGATCTTTGACATTAATCGTCTGGGCCAGAGCGAGCCGGCACCACTGAAGCATGACCTGGAGACCTACAAGAAGAGATTGGAAGCGTTCGGGTGAGTTGTGATGACATCATTGCCCCGTTTACCATCTTGAAGGACCACCGTATGGACTTTTTAAGGTGCATTGAAATGGAAAGTAGAGTCTGCAAGCGCCCAGGTCTCCACTCGCTTCCCCATCACGCCATGTGCTCTGTTTGATTGTCCAACAATCAGCCGAGTACATGACACGGAAATAGGAAAGGGAATCGAGGCCGACATTCATTGTCCTTAGTTTTACCCATTTATGTCTGAATCTACATTGTTTTGATTGTATTTCAATATTGATTGTATTTCGATATGGTTGTACCATCTCCAGAATATTGTTAATGACCACCATATGGAATTATGCGTGCGTGCTCTGAAATAGGAAATAGTAATTGTTCTTCATCTCCCCGTCTGAATAAGCATTGATTATTGTATTTCAATATGGTTGGATGATCTCAAAAATATGTAGCACGAATTGCTTCTGAACCTGACTTGTGATCTGATGCTATATACATTGTTTTACAGTATTTATTCATTTTTAATCTGCACAATTTTTGTTGAAGTTAATGCCAGTTGTAAAAAAATTATCAAGTTGGTGTCTCGCCAAGTTGATAAATATTAACATTCAACAAATAGACATTGAAACCTGGAGAATCTGAGTCATTTGTTGTTCGTTGTCCAGATGGAACACATACATGGTAGACGGCCATGATGTGGATGCGCTGTGCAAGGCCCTTCATGAGGCGTCGGTCGTCAAGGGACGCCCTACCTGTCTCCTCGCCAAGACCTTCAAGGGGAAGGGCATCCCAGGTGAGGGCGGTCACACATAGTGGGGGATGTAGATGGAGAATGTTGGTGGCGGTTGTTGTCACTACACATTGTGCAGTGCAGTTTCTTTTGACGCTTCATCAAGTATGTTATATTCACAGGGAATTGTACAGCATTTTAACAACACAACAAGATTGCGACCAAAATTGTATGTCGGTAGATAGACAAGGAAGCCATTGGCATATCAATAGCAGGCATTGAACATTACTGTGTGCTGCAGGCATTGAACATTACTGTGTGCTGCAGGCATTGAACATTACTGTGTGCTGCAGGCATTGAACATTGGTCTGTGTGCTGCAGGCATTGAACATTGGTGTGTGTGCTGCAGGCATTGAACATTACTGTGTGCTGCAGGCATTGAACATTACTATGTGCTGCAGACATTGAACATTACTATGTGCTGCAGGCATTGAACATCGGTGTGTGCTGCAGGGATTGAACATCGGTGTGTGCTGCAGGGATTGAACATCGGTGTGTGCTGCAGGGATTGAACATCGGTGTGTGCTGCAGGGATTGAATGTTACTGTGTGCTGCAGGCGTTGAACGTTACTGTGTGCTGCAGGCGTTGAACGTTACTGTGTGCTGCAGGCGTTGAACGTTACTGTGTGCTGCAGGCGTTGAACGTTACTGTGTGCTGCAGGCGTTGAACGTTACTGTGTGCTGCAGGCGTTGAACGTTACTGTGTGCTGCAGGCGTTGAATGTTACTGTGCTGCAGGCATTGAACGTTACTCTGTGCTGCAGGCATTGAAGACCAGGAGAACTGGCACGGCAAGCCGCTGGGTACGAAGGCTGAGGACGCAATCACATCCCTCACAACAGCCATCAGTAACATGGAGGCGAGTCTGAAACCCTCCCCACCCGCTGCCAACGTCTCCCCGGTCGACATCACCAACATACAACTGTCAGAACCACCAACTTACGAGAAAGGACAGATGGTAAAAAGGATTTACAAAATATTGCACATTGTTGTTTGAGTTGGTGTATAATGTTACTCGATGATGACTTTTGGTGGTGATAAAGTAATCCACAGGACATGAGGATACTAGTTATCGAGCAAGCAAAACGTCTTGTTGAATGTCGACATATATTTCATCAAACCGTGTGCTAATTTTATCACATGTATTGCTGATGATTTGTCTGTTAACTGCTAAGGGATGTCACTGTCGGTTAAATCTTGTTGTTGGATATTTTTATCAACTTTCAAAAGATGATCGTTTGCTTTGACGGATTTGAAAGAATTCAGCCAAAAAGTTGAGGGTCTATTTGAGATATGGTATGAAGTACTGGTTGAACTAATGTATCTGCATGAATGACCCCCATAGGTTGCCACCCGACTGGCATATGGCACAGCCCTGGTGAAGATTGGCAAGAACAACAGCCGCGTCATCGCCATGGATGGAGACACCAAGAACTCGACCTTCTCTCAGAAGTTCAAGGTATGGCCTTGGAATCGTACAGCACTGGTGTTTATAGCTAGCTACCTTGTTGAGCAGCTGGTGATTGCAATAGACACATGTTGCAATCAGGTGCTGTGTACAGGCGATCACAACCCTCCATTCCATACAATCACAGGTTCTTCAGTCAGTTCTCTTATGATATGGCATAATTACCTCACAAGAAACTTTTTCTCTTTTGAATATTTCGACTGCATCTCGCAGTCTTCATCGGCAGAATCTTCACACAAGCTGGAGAAGAACTGCTGGGAGCTCCTGGCCGACATCACGATTCGATGTAGGTTTTCCTCTGTGGGTGTTGATTGCCTCCTTTATCTTTCTTCGGTGCCAGTTCTCCTTGTGGTCTGAAATTGTGATGTCTTTCAAGATGTTTCTGTGGTGTTGTTCTCCTTCTGTCTCCTTGGGGTAGTGATGTTCAACATCCATGGTTTGTAGCCGTTCGCTTTCAGTACTTTCTTGATATGCTCCACCACTTTGGTCTTGTCCTCTTCTGTTACCAGGCTTCCTGCTCTTTGTAGCAATGTTTTCACTACTGATCATTTGTGCTCTAGGTGGTGATTAGTCCCAGTTAAAAAACCTGATCTGTGTGGGTTGCCTTTCGGTGCACCTCTACCTTGGTTGATCCTTCAGACATACTGTCCTGTTCCGGTTCGACAGTGAACTTGATGTTCTCGTCTACCAAGTTCAGATGGTTTGTGAACTGCTCTACTTCACTCTCACCCAGAAATCCTTCTCCAGCTTGTGTCACATGACATGTGACACACCCGTAACATCATTCTGCCGATGAAGACTGAGATGCAGTCAAAATATTGAAAAGAGAAAAAAGTTCCTTGTGAGGTAATTATGTCCTGTTATAACAACCAAGAAACCGGATCTTCAATCCATCCAAGGAGTCCTCTTATGGTTTTTTCTTAGCCGGATTGCAAGACCATGAAGGATTTTAGTTCTTTTCCGACCTGTGCTACTTTTCTCAACATACTGAAATAATGAAAAAATTAATTGTTTGACTGAAATAATGAAAAAATTAATTGTTTGACAGGAAATGGTATTTAGAATAATATACAGGTGCACTGGTTGTTCAGTAAGACACAACATTACACCTGTGTCATGTTGTCATCCAGGATGCCTTCCCTGAGCGTTTCATTGAGTGCTACATTGCGGAGCAGAACCTGGCTGGCGTAGCAATTGGAACGGCAACGCGAGATCGGTCTGTGGCATTCGTCAGCACATTTGCAGCGTTCCTGTCTAGAGCGTTTGATCAGATACGAATGGGGGCCATCTCACAGACGAATGTCAACTTTGTGGGCTCACACGCTGGCATCTCCATAGGTAGGGTCTGTCACTGGATTACATAATCACCAGTCACTTATGCAGATAGGAAGAGTAGTAATTATTTTTAAATTTGTTTGCTTTCATAACTGTTGAATGATGTTTCATATTTATAGCAAAACAATTTGTTATCACTACTACAATTTGCTTGATATTTATGAATAGTTGTATAATTTAGTTGATATTTATTTTTTGTGTACTACTCTACTCGGTACCCCCCCCCCCCCCCCATTCCCGGTGTATCTGTGTTATGTTCATGCAGCCCTTTCTCTGTTTGTACTGAATTTACGCCAACTATTGGGTAGGTTGGTATTGGGCAATCAAATTTATTAACACAGAGATTGCCGCTGTGCACATATAATATATACAATAGTCAACATCTTGTGCACAGCCAGGTACATCCAGATTACAGATTGATGGACCACACATTTTATGTACGACAAATTTGTGTACATATATAATAATCATACTTCTTCAATGTTGCTAGTAATTTACCAAAAAACCCTTGATTGCTGTTATATTAAATTACAGCATACCGACTGTCATATGTTTACAGACTGCACACCTTTCTATAGTACTAGCTACAGTAATTCCAGCTTGATATATACAAAAGTGGGGGGTAAAAAAAACCTGGCCTCCCATGTTCGCATGTGTATTTATTTATTAGTCATGCAGTTTGTTTCATAATTATATCATTTGTATAATTTTTGGAAATTGACTCCTCACTCGTACAGTTTGCTTCATACAGCTTTCACAACTGCAGATAAACCAACCAGCCATTTTATTAGTAGTTATGGAAAGCTACTCTAGGTTTGTAATTACAAAAACTTATATTTCCGACGTACTCCGACATCAATGTTTTTTCTGTTCCAACCTATTTGAGCTTCATGCCAGATATCATTGTCACACTGCCATTTACCTGCCCAGGTGAAGACGGTGCTTCCCAGATGGCACTTGAGGACCTGGCGATGTTCCGTGTGATCCCGGGTGCCACTGTCTTCTACCCCAGTGATGCAGTGTCATGTGAGCGTGCCGTGGAGCTCGCTGCCAACACGAAGGGAGTCTGCTTCATCCGCACCAGTCGACCAAACACTGCTATACTCTACAGTGGCGACGAAGAGTTCCGTATCGCAAAAGCTAAGGTTTGAGTTGGATATTTGCTGTATTCTCTATAGCTCAATTAGCTTGTTTAATGTCTATTTTAATGTCGGCTAATTAATCTAAACCATTTCTAAATTTAGGAAATTGTTTTGTAACAATTGATGTATCTGATACATCGTGGTTTACCTGCATCACAATCTAAACTGGGCACGTGATAAATATACGACGCAATGTACAAACTCCCCACGAGTTCAGCATCCATTTTTGATGGCTTGACAGAGCTTTTTCTACAGGTTACAGGATGGACGGATCAGTTAAGCACCAATTA
Source organism: Escarpia spicata (assembly GCA_963995525.1). Taxonomy (NCBI): domain Eukaryota; kingdom Metazoa; phylum Annelida; class Polychaeta; order Sabellida; family Siboglinidae; genus Escarpia; species Escarpia spicata. Next base: position 5,784,792 of record OZ023205.1, read on the forward strand.
TGCGACATTTTAAAATTGTATTAATTATTTAAAACTGTTATTTTCATACATGGTGCTCAAGTGTTACACTTTTGACAAGACATGATCTGTATAATTTTATTTTTTATTTCTTGATTTGGAGAATTTATACATTCCTATGTTCTAAATTGTGCCTTCTATTGCAGATTGTGCGTGAGTCAACCACAGATCAGGTGACAGTGATTGGGGCAGGGGTGACCCTGCACGAAGCTCTTAAGGCAGCCGATATGTTGGCTGAGGCGGGTATAATGATCCGAGTCATCGACCCATTCACCATCAAACCAATCGACGCAAACACCATTGTGCATTCGGCGCAGGAGACGGGTGGACGAATCATTACAGTTGAGGATCACTATCCCGAAGGTATGTGGTGTGTTTCTCTACTTGTGCACGGTTAATTTTTTTGTTTTGTATGAAAGATCCACGCGGGTACATTTAAATTCTATGCTCTTCTCAGTTTTGCTGTGTGTTTAAAATGTCTCTCGTTTGCTACATACCTGGTAATTACCTCAAAATATTGTTTGTATTATTTCCAACTATTTTGAGTAGGGACTTTTTCCATGGGTTGACATCATTATAAGCGTATTACTGACAAAATTGAGTGAGTTGGTCAGCATAGTTGGAAGGAATACAGTGTTTCTTAAGAGCCTGGCGTAATGGGCCGAAAGTATCCCCATGCTAGGATTAGACGTTTGCATAAGTCATCATGCACACACTAATACAGTGAACAACTTGACCTGCCCCTTTGACCATCAGTTGTGTTGTCAGGCTAGGAGTAGGCCAAATTTTTGTTTCGGCATTCTAATTAATTTTCTCAACAATGAATTGAACATACTGTTTTATAACAATTAAAATGTTAAATGTATTACAGTGCCCTCTCCAGGGACCCATGGCAATATTTCTAGTTATCAGACAATCCACCTGTCAGGACCTATGTTTCTGTGCTGTAGAGACCTAAGACCATCTGGACCAAGGGAAAATATTGATTTAAGTAAAAAAAATTGTTGTCTGGAGTGCACTGAATTATTACAAACCACCTTAGAAGCAACAGCTACTTTTGTTATGATGACGTAGGGACCGACTCTTGGCACCAGTCGACTCTCCACCCATTACTCCAGACTTTGACAGGTTTATGTAATGTGGCAGGATTATTTGAATGTTACAGTTCTAGAGATGTAGAGTAGAAAAAGGTAAGTTATGTGGCGCAGTATCCAGTTCTTAGCACTGCTCAAAGCGCTTTACTCCTTGGTAGACCTGTTCAATCCAACTCCATCTCGACTTCTCTGACAAGCATTCAGCCAGGCTGCAATTAGTAATTAAGAGTAATTGAGGCTGTTTGTTTGTGTTGTGTAGGTGGACTGGGAGAGGCAGTGGCGTCCGTGATCGCGGAAGAGAAAGGCCTTGTGCTGCGTAGACTGGCCGTCGGTGGCATCCCTCGCAGTGCGAAGCCTACCGAACTCCTCGACATGTTTGGCATCAGCGCATCCTGTATCGCGAAGGCCGTCAAACAGATGCTGGCCGCATGAGTGAAGAAATGATGCTGTTTAATGCATTTAGAGGTCTTGGCACCCGAGTCCACATGCATGTCTGTGACTAGTTAAGTTGTAATGACATTTCAACGATACCTCTTACATTATAGCCATCTTGTTTCATTTCCATACGTTTGCAACAATCTTTTGTATGGGCGTTGTGGATTCACGTTTTCAGAATGTTGTTGTGAGTTAGGTACAGGTGCTATCGTGTGTAGGCAGAACTTGGCGGGATGAGCAGTTTCTCACTTGTAGAATGGCTCACTAAGGTATATTTTTGGTCTCGTTTCTGAATTAATTCAAGCACAATGCATTTGCAGAGAATCATGATATAAATTGTTGAGGAGCACATCTTCACTTCATTGGTATCTAGTGAAGTGTGGTTCCCAGGAAATCATTCAGCATAATTGGATATTTATGTCAAGAAATAACAATATTGATTCCAAGCCAGTAACTGTTTCACTGCATTTTCCCCACCTAATGTTTGCTCATCATCAACCAATGCCCACTACCACCTTTCCTATGTTTTTGGCATCACCAGGAAGTGGTTAGTTAATGCAATTGTATTTTTAATGTGATTTTTATAATCCTAAAAATGCTTAACATAAAATAAGATGAACCAATATGGTTATGTTGCAGAAGAAATAATGGCTGCTTTGTCCACATGATAAGAACATATGGGTGTCTATAAAATAATCTTGCCAAAAATTTGAAATTTGCCAACCAGGTAACAAATGACGGGCTTGGCTGAGAGGGAGAAGGATGCTGTTATTTATGGAACTATTGTTTCCACCAAGTAACCAGGAGAATGGATGTTTAAATCGGTTGACAGTGCTCCCCAGTCATTGTCCTTTATAGTGGCACTTATTGGAATCATCGCCATCATTAGAAACCTACGCAGTGGCAAATTCAGTGTCTGCACTTGATCCGTTTCCTACGAGTTCCATCCGAGTTGGTACAGAAGGGAGCCATACAGACGTGTAGCCTTCCATGTAACGGTTTTGAATCAAAGATGTTTTGTATTGCTTGCCAAACATTCTCACGTGAAGTTGAGAACAATAATTATTAGTTGATGAGGTGCTTTCTGTTAACGATTTCTAAACGTCTCCTGTAGGATGTGTGTTAATAAAAATAAAACAGTTTTGAAGTCTTCTTGTTTGTTTATTGCACATTGAAGCTGTCGTGTATATATACATTGATGCTGTTGTATATACATACATAATTGTTAATCTGATGAGAAGATACAAACATGGGTACGGCAACAAGTAAAGGTAAGTTCTCGTGTAGTGCTGTATCTAGTGTTAGGACTGCTTGGAGCACTTTATTCCCTGGCAGACCTCTTCAAGCACACACCAACTTCTGTGGGAAGCATTCAGCCATGTTGAAATAACTGCAAAAGTACTTTGTACAGAAATATCCACCATTGTCTAAAGCCAGGTGCTCATCTAGATAGCTTGGTGAACTGTGGAGTGAACGAGCTTGCCCAAGGTTCAAAACAAGAACAGAATTATCACTGGAAGTCTACATACAACTTAGGTTTATTTATATTCACATTTGTAGTGTATGAACGTGTAATATGCACAGAATTTACTTTGTTAGCTCTGGCAACTTGCTTGAGAAAGTGAACTGTCTTATGTTCTAGTACACATAGCTTCATTACTTGTCTTGTTTCACTTATGACCAGATCAAATCAAAAGTAATTTTAGAATTTGCCCATGAATAAAAATAAATTGGAGAAGTAATTTGAACCTTTAAACGAATCGCAAACATCTGTTAAGACTATTGCATATAACCACTACGCATCGACATAAGGGTCAACAAGTGCATGCTGCATGAATTGCCCAGATCAAGAATTTATTAGTTATCAATAATGACATTTTCAAATGGATACACTACAAGAAGCAACTCGGTAAGCCTTGGTAAACATTATAATTGGACTGCAGGATTTGAGTAGTATAAAAGCATGTTTTAACACATTACACACATCAACTGAACTTCAGCTACCTACCAAAATATTAAACTGATCCTTAGTTTGGATTATCTTTGGATCTCAAAGTACAACATGATTCCTGCATGCACATTGGAAGCCATGCTGCTACAGTGTATTGCCACAGCACAATCTCAGCAATAGTCTGGTGAAGAGTTACAAGCTAATGAATATCACAGTTGCTACAATCTGGACAGAATATACACACAAGAACCTGCATCAGTCAATAACAGTCACTGCTCTCTGACATACTGATTATAGTATGCACTGTCTATCTGACTGAACGGCAATCCTGTTTGTTTGCCCGATCCAATTCAATATTGATTGCTAACAATGGTCATGGAACTGCTTAACAGATCAGCACACAAACAATGATGGGGTATGTTATTAACACGTGACAGGAAGCATCTAGGTTCAATATGCATATCGGTACAAAATTAGCGACACCACCGAATCAGTGCATAATCCAGATTCAAACATACACGCCCCACTGGTGCCAACAAATCACAGGTTAACTCCCCCCCCAATCACAATCGCCAGGGCTGGCACAGTGGAGAGGGAACGAAAGTCATATTGGGGGGGCTACCAGAGCTTCAGCAGCACTGACTTTTTTTGTCGCCACACCGCCGCATATCATCACATCTTCCTTCACCTTGTGGCTATCTCAGTTGGCTCGACTGTGACATCGGAAAACGGGGGATAAAGTGCTGCTGGAAATTTGTCGCCACTACACCACTGTACCTTCAGCTACCCCGCTGTCTCAGCTGTGAACTCACGATATCCAAACACAGGGGGGGCAATGCTGTTGACAATTTTTTTTTTTATGTCGCACCGCTGGTGTAAATTTATCTTCTCAAGCTTCTCTCCATTCACGCTCACATTTAATGCGGGGGGGGCAAAACCATATGTCTGCACCACCCCCGTTCCCGTGCCTATGAACTGGTATTCTCGAAAGACATACTCCTAACTCAATGTTTTGAATCTCAGCCAAGACTGGAAGGTTTGCTTTGTAAATTGTGTGTCATTTTGGCGTTAGGTATTCTCTGGGGGAAGGTTTGCCACTGAATTTACAAAAAAACATGAATTACAAATATTTCAGTCTTGAGTCGTGTTACTCATTTATACAGGGGATTCATCCTGAAGGGAATGGAATTATTAATCGTACAAGTGGATTTATACCCTAGTCTTTTCCATTAACAGTTTGACACTACCTAATACAACAATCGAGTAATTAGGTGAGAACTACATCAGCAATCTGATGACGCCATTTTGCATTTCTTAAAATCGTGAGACATGATTACACATTAGAACACACCTATCAATACACAGCAACATGGGAGGACTGCCACTGCGTTGTTTGGTCTGAACCACGGAATCTTTGACTAGAATTTTCTCATGGTATTTGTCTCAGGTGTAATGTAAACTGCTGATCGACAGAAGACATCCTACTGCCACCATTGAAACCATATACATCTAGTGGTATACATACATAAATTAATAACATAACATTTTGTTGCACACAGTCGAGACAATAATGGAAGCACTTGTGTTGTGTAGTGTTTATTTTTCCTCTCGTGCCATCTGTAGGTCAAACACGTCCAGTAATCTGTTGATTTCTTTTCTGAGGAGACAGTCAAGGAAAAAACAACGAACAACTCAGACTCTTTATCAATATTTCCTTCCTATCAGCTCTTGATTTCTCCTTCCATCAGCTCTACATAACCATTCCATCATCCGTAAAGTATACATATATAAACAGCCCATCATCCATTCATAAGATCTACGTAAACACCCCGTGTCATCCACCAACCCTCCATTCAATGATTGCTCAAATACTTATCACACTTTTGAAAGCCCTCCTAATGTTGATTTACTCAGAAGATCTTTGAAGCACGAGCTCTACTATAAAACAGATGTGCATAAGCCCTTCACTAAATATGTACCCAAGACATTTCAAGTTGTAGTCATTGAGATGTTACTTTGACACAGTGGGTGTGAGTACAGACAGAGAAACTGAGAAAGGATACATCTGTTCATGTAGTTCATTCACTGGTTGCATCGCTCGGGCCAACTCCTCATTCTTAGCCATTAATGCATACATGGACTGGGCAAACACAAACATATCAGTTCAATCTTGGCAATCAGTGCATATATTATATATGAACTGCCAACACAAACATAGCTTGAAAGGACGTCTGTTCCTAATTCTTCATTTATTATTTAATATAATGTTCTTATTCTTAAGACTAAAATAACTATGTTGAAGGTATACTGCCTGCCAAATTATGTTTAGTAAGCCCGTTACAACATTCGCAATTTGGAAGGTACTACCTCGGAGCATGTTAAAATAGTAAACAAAGCAACCAGTTTCAAAACAAGCTTCACTGGCAATACTGACAAGGTGGGCTGAATTAACCGCAATACCTTTTGATGTTAAAAAAAAAAATTCCATGTTCTACAAAAAGCAGACTTCATGTTACAAATTACTATGCTGGCCAATTCCATGTAGAAGAACTGATGGCCTCCCTTTAACGTTGAGAACTGCATTGATATTTAACCCTATAAACCCCTCTTTTCCATTTACATCGAAGCTGAAAATGAGTATGCCATGAGGATGAAATGCAGGTAGCTCAGACAAGAGCAATTAATATTCTCAGTCAAATTAAAGCACATAAGAATGAGTAATTTATTAACAAGGAACAAGTAGAGTTTGTTACCTTAAATATTTAATGTAGCTATAAAACAAAACAAACAACAATAAAGCAAATTGAGAATATATAATCATTTCTGGCTGGTGAAGGTGGGTTATTTTATGAGGACCACTGTGCAGGGTTAAGTTTGGAGAATGACCATTCCCTCACCTTGATACTTGAGTCAACACAATTACATGTGTTGTCGACACTTTCTCTGTAGATGTCCAGGCAACTGTAGGTAACTGCTGACATCTAAAGCATGAATGACTGCATTATAGTTTCTGACAAAAAGCATACCAAGACACACAATAGTGAAATGGGGACATTTTATCAGGTGTCCTAAAGATATTCACTCACCCATGCATACTGTGTAAAAAAAGTGAAACACTAGGATCATTTTTAACTTTTTGTTTACGCTTGCATGTTACTGTTTTAACAAGATTCACTGGCTTTATGATATGATTATGAACAAAATAAAAATGAAGGACCAGTACCAAACCTAGCACTCACCTGAGACATACTGCTGCCTTGTATTCCCACCTTGGTGCCCTTTACATTCCCCCTGCCTTCTGCCCCCATCCTATGGCCCCTTACATTTCCCCCTACCTTCTGCCGCCATTCCATGGCCCCTTACATTTCCCTCTACCTTCTGCCCCCATCCAATGGCCCCTTACATTTCCCCCCATCTTCTGCCCCCATCCCATGGCCCCTTACATCCCCCTGCCTTCTGCCCCCATCCTATGGCCCCATATATCCCCCCTACATTCTGCCCCATCCTATAGCCCCTTACATTCCCCCCCACCTTCTGCTCCCATCCTATAGCCCCTTATATTCCCCCCACCTTCTGCCCCCATACTATGCCTTACATCCCCCTAACTTCTGCCCCAATTCAATAGCCCCTTACATCCCCCTACCTTCTGTCCCAATCATATGGCCCCTTACACCCCCCTACCTTCTGCTCCCATCCTATGGCCCCTTACATTCCCCCCACCTTCTGCCCGCATCCTATGGCCCCTTACATTCCCCCCACCTTCTGCCCGCATCCTATGCCTTACATCCCCCTACCTTCTGCCCCCACCCAATGGCCCCTTACATACCCTACCTTCTGCCCTATCCTATGGCTCCTTACACCCCCCCACCTTCTGCTCCCATCCTATGGCCCCTTACATTCCCCCCATCTTCTGCCCCCTACCTTCTGCCCCCTACCTTCTGCATGTGGTTCTGCAGAGTAGTCATCATGTGTCGCAGGTTCTCCGCGACATTATTCGCCTGTACCTGAAGGTCATCCACGACCCGAGGGTCAATCGGGGGCACGTCCTCGGGGCTTTGGGTCACGATGCTGGGCGACCTACAACCACCACATGGTTCCATCAACTCCATACTTTCACTTTCTGTTTGTGTTACTTTGTTGAAAATGAAAGAGAGAAATGTAATTCGTTCACATATGCACTAGCGTACATATCTTTTGATAATACACCATGAACTACATGAGATTTAACACAGTTGCCAGTGCAACTACCGGTACACAGCCCTTGACACAGACATCAGACAGACTTAACTTGACATAATACCTACTACCTAGTGGAGTAGACAGTTAGACACAGTAGACAGAATGAAACACTCTACCTCTGTTAACTTTTAATTTAAATACTAAAGTGTCAAACTAAAACTGTCCTGATATTACATGAAGTGAAATGCTGGGAGCATCTATCTCCTGATGACATGACACTATGCTAGGCTTCCTGTGTAGAACTTTTAAACACAATATAAACATGCACCTACATGTCATGACACAAACTTGTTACACACAATGTGACACCTTTCCTGACTGTTAGACCTGATGCGATACTAAACCTTTTGTGATATTAAGCTTTAAATTACAACTACCATTAAACATAATGATTCTGAGTATATTAACAGGCACAATGTGACCTAACTTTTCAGGTTACAGAGACAAATGTAGGTTACCAAATATTAAAAAACAAGCTCTATCTAGATATTATGTATATATTATATATATATATATATAATTATATATAATATATATATAATATCTATACATATATATGCAATGCTGCAGATACCTCTACATGAGTAAATCACTTTGGCCTTACCTTGACATCGCCGAGTAGGACCAGCCTGATGCTGAACTGGCCGAAACTGACCAGCCAGACGCTGAGCTGGACATGCTACCAAAGCTGGCTGATCGGGGAGTCCTCTTCCCAGACAGACTTGCACTTGATGAATCTCAAAGGTAAAATGTCAATCATTATCATATCATATGAGGGATGTTCTATGATAAGAAGTCTGGTCATGTAAAGCATGCAAATCCTCAAGGATTTGTACATCCCAAAGGGTTCATATGTACCGCAGGTCTGTCTATCCTATTTTATTATCTAGTATTCTAATGCCTGGTACAAATCTGCATCAGCTATGCCATAATTAAAATCACAATAATTAATACATTCCCTAATTAAGTTTCCGCTATTATAATATTTGGTACCACAAGCTTACATCACAACATTTAAAAGGTGTTCTTAACGTTTAAGGTGTTTTTTCTACATGTATATATATAAACAAAGGAGAACGTTGATATACTGATATGAGAAATATGCAGACAAGATTTCAGGTTCAGCGAATGACACCAGATTATAACATGTTACATACAACTAAATGACATCATGCATGATGATAACTCAGAGTACAAACTATCTTAAATGTACACAATCACAATTTGACATTTGTCTTACTATCTGATGGCACCACAATTTCCCGCTGGGATTAATAAAGTATACTTGGTTTATTTTTATTGACAAACAGAGCAATCACTACCATTCGATCACATGTGTACATGTCTAAGTATTACAGCCTGTTCTATCTAAAACCTGTCTTACCGTCTGTCTTTGAGATGGGACTGCTCATCTTAATCATGCTGTTGAGGTCTTCAGCAACGAAGGCAATCATGTCTCCTTCGCGTGTGATGGTGCCTTGGAGTGGTACACTGGCGGCAGCCTCTATCAGAGCATCGGTGCTGCTACTGCAGCTGTATCCACTCAGTGATGACGACTCACTTCCTCGCTTCGCCCGACGAGGCTTCTCTTGCACGGGCCTCGGCAGCGACAAACTATGCGGCCTCACAGGTGACACGTTCCCATCACTGATCAGTGCCTCGGCATCCTCTAATGAGTTTTCATTTTCCATGTCCGATTCCAAACGCGAAGCCTCCTTAAGGGTGCGTGGAGTGACGGTTATATGCGTTTCGTCTTGTTGTACATTGTAAGTGTCGCATTCAGACTCACTGCTCATGATGCGACTCCCTTGATTGTCTCCTTCGCTTTCTCTGTCTACAACTTCATTCCCTTCACTGTCTGTGCTCTGTTCACTGGCCACCTTTGTGCTGTACATCAAGTTGTCACTCTTTATAGTAACCTGGTCATCGCTGTCATAACTTACTCTGTCTCGTGTTGCACACATATCAGCCAACTGCATGTTTAGTTCTGCCCCTAAGTGTGCTGAATCAACAGGAGTACTTATATCACTAACGGAACTCCGCGTTTGATCTGTTCCGGACTCCGATTCATGCAAGACTTCAATGTCTGAACTGTCAGTAAAACTCCGATTGTCAATCCCTTCCTGGTGTGTCATTTCACTGCCTCTACACTGCATCTTCAACTGTGCTTTATCACACATCAATGAATGTGTCTGACTATCACCAACATTTTCAGAAACACCTTCCTTAATGCTGGATGCTGTTTCACTTGGTTTACTGTCAGCAACAACATCTGTGTCACCTCCACAACACTTGTTTATGTTGTCAATTAAATCAGAACATGTCAAGTCTGATTCGCCCCTAGCCTTGGAACTTGGTATGGTAACGTCTTCATTGTCCCCCATCGCTCGAAGTAGATTATGTCACAGGCTCAGTTAACAGCGATAACTGTTGTCAATATAAGTTAACTGACAAATTATAATAATTTTATGCCATTATATTTATGATGTCTCAATGTATTAATTCCTCAATTCAAATTATAATGAAGTAGAGTGACGATGCATTTCCTTTCAGTTTAAGTGTTGTGAACGATTTGTAAAGTTTGGCAATTTTGCTACATTGTCATGATCGGTTGTTGGATTTATGGTTTGTCTAACCGATCAATGATCAGTCATAAATGTTAGGCAATGTTTGAAGGAGTTTAGGATTTTGTTGTTGTTGTAAATTTAGTACAATTACAAATCCTTTTATAACATCCAATTTGTATGTGGTATCGTCCTTTAGTAAATTTACTTAGTATGTCATGATAATTTAGCACGATATACTTGTTGTCACCGGTTACGTTCGTTTGACAAATTCAGCTAAGAACCGAAGCCTGAAGGGTTGGCGTGTCATCGACTCGGTCTCAGCTCACTTTGTCTTAGTCTTAGTCACTGCTCGCCGTATCGCAATCAAGAAGTCTACCAAATCTGACAGCTGAAAATCGGCATCACGTTTTGGTGTACAGATTTAAGTTATTATAATAGAAATGTCGGACAGTGCAGCTATAATTAATCTCTAAGCTACTGCTATCTCAACATTACGTCAGATAATACAGGTATTGGGCAAACATCTCCTTTTTATCCGGCGTATGGCTTGGACTTGGCTTCTTCGAGAGTTGTTGATCAGGAAATAGAACTCTTCAACTTTTCATATTGGAGGAACACAAAACATGTGCTTCCGGTGACATGGATTTGCGATAATCATAAAGCCAGTTAAAGTAAGTGAATAAATGCACATGTTATTATTTAGTTTCTGCATGTCACTTGTTGCATATAGATTTGGTTACAGCGTTATTACTACAACATGTTTATCCTAATTGTCATCAACGTCACTAATTTAGGTAGCCGTATGCCAGTGTACGGTTATACCATATCATCGCCCACCGCGAACCACGATACAGCTCTCTCTCTTTTAGTTTGACTGGGGTGACGGATCCCCGGACTCGCGTCGGTTGTGGTTATACTCAAAGTCAGACACGCTGATCCTCGTGGTTATTGGCAGTAACGTGATTTTATGCGACTGCGTCTAAGTTTGACGATTAGTCTACGTTGTCGTTTGACTGGTTGGTTTATAAAAACTTTATTTACTGTGATCACGCCGACTTCGACAACAGTCAACACAGTGCAGATAACCACGTTGAATAGTACTAATTACATGGGGTTTGACTAAAAGGCGCACGACCACAAAGTTAACGAACTACCACGCACGACCATGTAATATAATATGTTGGTAGATAATTTGGCCGTTGATGGTTTATATATGGTTTGTGAGTGCTTTATTAAACATTTTGAGTCTGTATTTCACCTAGTAGGAGTTACATAATTTAGGCATTTTATCAGATCTTCTGGACGAGTATTTAGTCTTTGCACAGTAGCGCTACCTGGCGAATGGAACCGTAAAGTTACCACAAGTGATAATTAAAGTTTCAAATTTTGTTACTCCAATGTGAAGAACATATCTGAAATTTGGCGAGCTGCACACACATACCTCCTACATGCCACCAACAGCCCGCTTGGTTACCAACACTACATACATTTTGGTCATGCGTGGTCATGGGCCTTTTAGTCATACCGATTACATGTGGTAATATTATGGGAGGTAATGGACATGGAGGTCAAGGTATGTACCATATATATATTCACAGCTTTCTATGATGGCGTGGAAGTGCTGTTCTCATTAGGTATATCAGGTAAAAATTCAAATATGTTATTTGTTTATTTGTTCTCTGAAAAACAACCCTTTTTGGTATTGAATTTCAATGCATTTCTTGTGCCCAATCCCCAGAAGCTTGATATGCTGCATTTGAGTATATCAGAAAACGACCATAAAATTGTACATATTAAACATATTCATGTGAAATCAAAGTTATGTGACCCAAAAAATCATATTAATATACCTAATTAATTGACCTTCATTGTATGTTTGACCTAATTACTGATCATTTGCATTATTTGATTAATTAGGAAGTGCCTACTAAACTATTGGAGGATTGAGGACTATTAATATATATTATATTATTATAGCACATTATGAAATCAGTAATTTTAATGACATAAATAATTGACCTTCACTGCATGTTTCACCTAATTACTGTGATTACTTGCATTATTTGGATGTAATTAACTAGGAAAAATGCCTACTAAACTATTGGAGGATAGAAGATTATTAATATATTACATTGTTATAGCACATATGAAATTAGTTAATTAATGACCTTATTAATTGACCTATATTTAATAATTGACCTATTTACCATTATTAATTACATAAATCGGGTGAAATCAATTAGGAAAAGGCCTACTATAGGTTGAACTCTGTCAGTTTATACAGTGATTGTAATATACTATGTCTATGCTACCTCTTAAAATATGTTACCAATTATGTATGACCTAATTAGTTGACCTATTTTCCTAATTAGTTGACCAATTTTAACCACGTAATTAAAAAAACGTAATTATATTTCACTTATTAATTAAATCTACATAAAAAAAAATCATTTGAAACAATATCAACTACAACTTATATTAAGACTACTCTTTTTATCTTCCAACACTGAAACATGAAAGTCACACTGAATCACTTGTTGGAAGTGAAGTGGTGTAGTATGAAAAAAGAAAGGTCATAACAAATTAATTTGTTAATATAATATAACAAGTTAATTAAATAATAATTAATTATAACTTTGAGTACAAAGAAAAAGCAATTCATTTTATAGATTGAGATGGTTTGGGATTTAAATGACGATGCTATGGAAAGCATCACTAACATCTGACAGTGCAATCAATAGATACAGCTTCAGTCAGTTTGTACACATTTTTCTTTAAACAGTTAATTTTGGTATGCTAATATCAAACTAAAAAACGTAAACATTAATTATATAAAGATCTTGTCACTGTTACAAGTGAACAATAACACCAACGATATATGATGGTTGCGATGGATATGGATTTAATTAATGCTGCAAAGCGCCTACTGATGCCAGCATGATACAGCGTCGACTGTTGAAAATGTATGCCCAGAACGCCAAAGTTGCCCACATCGGTGTGTTGCTCGGCAGGCACGTACAATTATACAACATATAATATTTTAAAGCTAATATTCCAATCTACACTAATATCGCAATTTCATTAATTAATCTTTATATTTTATTTACGCATTTAACAAGCATAGAAAACATTAAACTTCACTTATCTATACACACAAACTGCCGCGTTCAAAACGAAAAAGAAGTATCTCCATATGTAATAGAGTTATCCATTGGTCGATTCCATGCTCAAACGGCATGGTGTCATCATTTGCATAGCAGCAGTGACGTGTTTTCTGTGACCATGTGATCGCTGACGTGGCCCCGCGCCAGCGCCATTTTCATGCATAAGAAATGGATCAGTTTTGGCCGTTAGATGGAAATACGTCACCTAACGGATACTGATATCACTATCCTCGTGGAAGTACAAACTACTACCAAATCAGACTCATAATGATTTTGGAGGTGCATTATTTTATCAACCTGCAATTGCAGGCTACCAAGAAACCTCTCTTGAGACATCATACTGCACCCCCCCCATTTAAACATCAAACGGAACTGGTTTCCCACAAGTGAAACTCGTTTACTTTAGCGAGGTGGTGCGTATGCATCTATCCCCACGTCTGGAGTTAACCTTAAAGTGGTGCCACCTACCGGAGTATTCGGTGGAACTAATTAATACATGTAAAAACGAGTGGATTTCTTGTACATTTTGATCGATAAAAGACGGTAAATTTAATTGTTTGATCACTTGACAATATGTGTAGAATAGGTGTTGTAGATACTTGATGTGAAGTTTGGTGACTGTAGGTGACCGTTTTCATGGTTTTTTTCAAGGTGCGGGCCTAAACTGCAAAAAAAAAAATTGTGGTGGGGTGACATTGCCATTAACCCTTTTTAAAGTATAATTCTTCAGGTTATGGACTGCCAGAATTAATTGTTTATTAAAATAAACTAGTAATTCATGTGATATACTGGGCTGTCGAATGACCATCCCCTTTTTATATAATACTTTTGTAAAATAGATCTATCCATATTGTAATGAGTATGCATCTCCCATATGGAACCCACACACTGCCACCCAAGTTAAGCACCTTGAAAAATACAACACTATGCTGCCAGATTTGTTAAAAATGATCATAGACGCCAGACCAACTCAGCAGACCTAGTATGGCCAACTCTTGAACGACGACGCATTATCAAACAAGCCATGACATTTTATCAAATTTTAAATAGCATTATCAAGATCAACCCCCCGCCAGGCCTTCTAACACAGTCAAGAAACTGTGGACACTATGTAGCCCCTAGGTGCCGCATTAATGCAGCTGTTTTCTCCTACCCCAAAGCAATCCGTATATGGAACATGATCCCAACACAAATCACTGAAATAGAAAGCCCCATTGCTTTTCAAACAGCCATCATGAACCTTCCATTCGGCACACCCGATCACCTTAACTGCCTTTAAATAATTTATTAATTTAAACAATCCACAGCGCATGTGCACAAACTCCTGCGTTAGCCAACAATTGGGCTATTTGGAGTACCCGATGTAAGACGTAAGTGACTTCTTGTTTTACTTTGCCTGAAAGCCTTTTCACTCCCTGGTGGAGCAGTGGCCATTTCTAGTTGTTTCCTTTTAACTCGTAATTGTGTCATATCTCTCCATTTCTCCGAGCCAGGTGTTTCCCGGCCTTCCATTTTTCTTTCTGTCGTGTGGGTTCCATGTGAGTGCCTTATAATGTGATATGGTTCCTCCCATATTTTCTCATTCTAATTTCCTATTTCAAGTTATCTCATTTTTAAGCATTGCAACCCTCCAAAGTGCATCAAAATCTCCAAAGAGACTCTGCTTAATGGACAATGGCTGCCTGATGTGACTTCAGAATAAGAGTAGGTTTTCTGAGCCTATATGACCTGTCCAGCTCTACTACCTCATTCTAATTTTGTGTTCGGTTTGATCTTGATCACAGTTTGGTTTCTTCCAGAAGAAACCTATTTCTTCCGGGACATCTGGAAGAAAGGGGTTTCTTCCACTTTCTTCCAGAAGATACCGGAATAAACCGGAAGAAAAACATGACAAAGGTGTGGAAGAAAGTGAAGTAATGTTTATAAAGCAGACAAAATATGCAGTTTTCAGTACTTTTGGCCAAGACGGGTAATTACAACTGAAAAGACAAGTGGAATTTACAGAGGCCCAGCTGGCAAGATTAATAGTTTCAAGCCTAGAGGCCCACATCAGTGGCTATGATTGGCACAACTGGTAGTTAAACAAATCAAATGGATCAGCATTAATTAAATAAATGGCTCAAGTGATGCAGGTTTGTCACTAAAAAACTAAACTGTCCAATGGTGGCTGTGATTAATGTGAATAGCTTCCACGCAAGCCTTTCACATGCTAAAAGGCACACTTGGGATAAATTCAAGACTAACTGGTAACAACAAAATTATTTCTGGCTAAGGGCCTGGTGGGCGTCTGGTGCAAGGAATTCAGTAGTCCTCTCCAGTTTGTGGTTTTCTTAACCTCAATAAATAACATGGCCTTCAGTATGTTCCAGATGGACAGTGTCTAAGGGTAAAAGAAGTTAAACTTAAATGATTAAATAGTTAGAAAAATAAAAAAGTACAATTGCAACTACTTGGGTATTTGGTTAGGGTGTCTTCATTTTGAACTGTCTATTTGTCTTTCTGTCTGTTTGTATTTCTGTAAATACAGGTATTGTTGCCAGTTAGATGGTAATTGTTTGATTTCATGTTACCTTTTTAGGTTTCACTGATGGGTCGGAGAAGGAGCAGCAGAGGAACGAGCGCCGGCTCGGTTGAACAGGATGTTAAAAATGAGCCGGCAAAAGAAATCATAACACGGTCAGGAAAACATTGCATGTCATCCGAGGGTTCTCCTGTCAAAGACCAGGCAAAGTCTCCAGTCCTAAGATCAAGTTCCAAACGTGGTTCAACTCAGTTTGACAAACCAACCCCAAAAAGATTATCAGCTTATGCACAGTCATTAGAAAACAAGTCGAACGTTTCTCGTGAGAGTGACACTATCAATGTTTTGGTCATGGGGAAATCTCCGCCTAAGAAAGGATCGCAGAAGAACACCATGCAGACAGAGAAGTTAGATTCTAAGAAAGCAGGTCCGGCTAAGATCATGCAGCGTTCACAAGGGAGAAGAAGAAGCCGTGGCAAGCAAGCTCCAGCCATTGGCAAGCAAGCTGCAGTCGCGGCACGGTCCATTGGCAGTGATGCAAATTTACAGAAACGAGGACCACGTTATTCACGAAAGTCCGACTCCAAGAAACCATCTACAGCACAGTCATCGCATGTATACCCATCAGAAGGCAGTGGTCCTAGTGGGGTCATTGCTGGTGAGAAAACAATGGCTTCGAAGACAGCACAAAAAGAAGTCGTGGAGGTAGTTGGTGAGAAGAACTGCATGCAACGTTCAGGCCAAGGGAAAGACAATACTTGCTCTGCTGCCCAGCAAAAGGCAAGTGTGACACTGACTGTCAGAGATGGCCATTTACCACAAGCAAGTGCAGTACCAAAACCACCACCATGTGATCAGATTGATGGGACCGATGTCAGATTGCTGCCAGATTTCTTGGCTGAAATGGACGTGGCTGGTACTGTACCGGCAGATACGGTACCGACTGGTACAGATCAGGGAGCATCTGTTTCCACAAGTTCTCTATGGTAATTATACAAATTTAACCATTTGGAAGTAATAGTTTTGGTTGAGATGTTTGTATGTGTTACATTACATATCTCAGGGTGTCACTGTCCAAGTGTTTAGGCGAAATTAATGTGAACGTCTTACTCCTGCTACTTACTCCTGCTACTCTGTCCACCACTGTTATTCGAAGGACCTAGATCTATGATACCTCGCTCCAACGCTCTCGTCATTGCCATCTCTTGCCCCTTTTCCTCTCCTTTTTCTCTATTCCTGGTATTTTCCAGTCCATTTTGTTCTTAATGTGGCACGTAACACAAGTACTGCTGCCTGTTTGTGTATGTGTGTGTATATTTGTAACTATGCACACTCTTATCTTCATGTTTTCCATTTTTTGAAAAAGCCCTTATTTCCCCACTTATTTGAGCCACAACATGAAAATGTGATATTCATACATCCAAACATCATTTCTAATGTACTTTCAAAACTATCCACTAGATGGCACCACTGCACAATACAGCTTTTTGTGGTTATTATGGGCTAGGTTTGGCTGAATTAAAGCGTCGGTCTTCGTGCGGGTTTAGCCAACTTGAGGTCTAATGGGTTGGTTAATAAAAATGTAAGTAGATTTTATGTGGCTGAAACTTTAGTAATATAGCATCCACGTCTCACCACATAATATTGGTGTTTTGTAGCATATTTCCACTGAGCAACCCCGACAAAGTGGTGATGGTGCTGAGTCACCCACAAGAGGTCCACCTCAGAGGCAAGGCGTACGTGTATAGTTTACAGGGCCACGTTGTCATCCACGGCTTTCTCGTGAAGCCTGGCGACATCCCCCGTCCAGTCTACTCGCCCGATTGCAGCAATCTTCTGGCGGTCAGCACCGTACAGCTGGAGGCGCCATCTGGTGACGGTCAGGTCGCCATCAGGACGTCGCTCGGCAATGAAGACAGGGATACGGTTGAGCGCATCGTGCAAATTGTCGATGATAACAGCGTGGTGTTGGTTTTCAAGCGGCTGGAGTGTCACATGTGTAGCTATGTATCAAGCATTAAGCCGTTTACGCAGCTGTTCTCGGGAAGCTGTGATCAGTCAAGCGTGACTCCCATTGGAACGCTGGACCTCGCGACGGTGACAAACATACCAGAGTTGTACATGAGATATGATGATGACTACAGAAGTGTCGGGCACCAGTACTGTGATCGAGTGACGGGAGGTTAGTAGTGCATCATTGAAATGACTGTAAACACTGTAAATGATTGTATGCACCAGGGAGCAGCCAGAGACCAGTCTGCCCATCTTCAAGTCTGACAGATGACTGGCCAAGACTGGTATATACAACTGATAAGATGGGTTGAATTTTGTGGGGGCCAGCTGGCCACTAGATTAACTAATAGTTCCATGTCTAGGGGCCCACATTAATGACTACCATTGGCACAAGTGGTAGTATGACAAAGCTAATCAATCAGTGATATTGATAATTAAATAAATGACTCAAACGACACTGATTTGTCATTGAAAAAATTAAACTGGCCAGTAATGGCTGTGACGTGAATGGCCACCACGCAAGCTGTTCGCATACTAAAAGGCACGATTTTGGTTTATTTCAAAACTGGCAACAAAATATTTCTGGCTAAGGGCCTAGTGTGCGTGCGTATGTTTTAACAGTCCATCATATTTCTGGTGAGCGATTGCCCTCTCCATATAGCTTGTGAAAATCAAGCAAAAATTAATCGATTTAGCATTCACTATAGCTGCTAGGATCGCTCGCCTCAGATGGAAGGTACGTGTGGCTCCATCTGATGACGGCACATACACACACAGCATACGAATGTCTGTGATAAGCATGTTCGCATTTCAAACTACTTTTAATAGTTTTAGTTATGCAATTTCGACCACTCGTCATCAACCCATGTTGGTTGAGAGTGCAACTGTGAGTCTGTGACTCAATCAGTTTATTTATTTCAAACATATTATATAACAAACAAAACAGTCTATGCAAATCATCATTCAAAATAAAGTCATGCATAAAATATACGAAAGAAATTGTATGTAATTAGATTATGAAAGAGAAAAGATAATATTGTTTGAAAAGGAGTATGAAGTTGTAAACTTATAATAACAAATGTTGATTGCGGTATTTGACAATTATTATTGATGAAACCATTCCAGTTGTTGTTCTTGTTTTATCTGTTGGTTTGACACAAGTCATGTCAACACTGCAGTTTACTTAGTCTTCTTGATGTGCAGGCTTCTCCCCAGTGGTGGTTGTCTGTGGCGGTAAGAACGTTGGAAAGTCAACACTGACGCGTTACCTCATCAATTCTGTCTTAAACTGGTGAGTTGCTTATTAATATTAGAGGCATTTGTCACGGCTGTAGCAGGTGGTGATTTGGGTATACACTGTGCGAATATGTAATATTATATAATAATATTATTATCACATACAGGGTCTGCATTTATACCATGTGTGATTGAATTAAAATGATCAGTCTTTCCATATGTTCTCTAAGGTAACAAAATATGTTTTTTTCATATCTTTAAAATATGTAAAATCTACATTTTTTCCTCTTGGTAGTTACTCCATTATTAACACAATATCATTGTCTAGATGTGGCGTGGTTGTATAAGTGTGCAACTGTCTAAAACATGTTCAGCATTAGGTCGGGGCTTGTTACCACATGTCGCAGAGGAAAATTGCTACAGTAGCAATACCTAGTGTGTGAAATACGTATTAATGCAAATTAACATTAATGGTCATTTAGGATTATAAAAATCACATGTCCCACTGTGTATTGGGGGGCACGGATCATTTGAACCAATGCCAAATGTGTAACTTGTGTTGACTATGCGAACTTATAAAACCATCCCATAATGCTTGCTGTTGCAGCTGTAGTAAAGTGGCGTATCTCGAGTGTGATGTGGGACAGACAGAGTTCACACCCAGCGGCATTCCTGCACTCTGTGTCATCACTAAACCACTTCTAGGTAAGTTTCTCGCTCACAGCAGTACTCATTCTACTCACCAGGGTTGGGGGAATCACCCAATATCGTGAATGTATAGGGTTGTGTATCATGACAGGCCTCGGTGCATTTATCCAAGGGTTCTCGGGGAATTTTCCCTATTTGTTCCTGGATGACTTCCATGTTTATTCACAGGAGGATGCCAGAAAGACTTTGTGGAATATTAGCAAATATATGAGAGATCATTTTCTATTCGTGCGTGCGTATACAAGACTGGTGTCGATCAAATGGGACTTTGTAATTGTATAAAATGTACATAGTTTTTCTAAACAAACTTTTATCACTATGTATGTAATTTGTAATTACTTTGTAATTTGAATATCTATATATTATTATGCTGACACATTGAGGCATTGACTATGTAACATTTGAAGACAATGTATTCAGTGCTGCATATATGTGAATTATGACAATCTTGTTGTTAAATGGCTATTGTATAAAATCAGCCAGGTAACCGCCATGTGCTGTTTCTTTTACAGGTCCCCCATTCACGCACCAAAGAAAACCACGCAGGTATGTTGCCCTAACTCAACATGCCCTCCCAGTAAACTAGGGCAGTGTACTCAGAAGAGAATCTATTTTCTGATTCACAACAACTTTTTATTCCTAAAACCAAGCTTAACATTTGCAAACGTGCTTTCTCTGTAGTGGCACCCCAAATCTGGAATCAACCCCATATCACTTTAACATCATCTGAAGCTATAGCTACCTTTTGTAAAAATCAAGACTTAGCCTGGTGGTAGTTGCTATAATGGTGACTCTTGCTCTTCCCTGTTCACGATTGTGCCTGATGAGTCTTGTATATTGCTGCGTCTCTGAGCTCAGATTCCTGGAGGTATAGGTACTATAGAAGTTTACGATTATTATTATTATTTAGTCTCGTCTCTAATTTCTTTTACGATAATGTCCGACAATTTGATTCATTGGTAGTTTGTTGATTTTGATGATGACACTGCACAGCTGATGCATTGACGGTTGGTGTTGATGAACGTGGTGATGAAATCTTGACGCTCCGATTGTGGTGTGAGTGTGGAAAGTCATTTATCATTGAAAGAAGAAAAACTTGTAACAACAGTTGTGACAAGGTGACAGTGTTCTCAGGAAGCATCCAAAAGGAGGCATCTATTGTTCCCTTCCTTATAAGATGTCTCCATTAGAAGTACACTTTGATCTAATAAATTCAATCTCCCAAGTACTTAATCTGTTACTGAAATAGGTATATCGATTCACTGACATTCTTACGAAATCATGAGCCTGATTTTGCCCTTTTAAATCGATTCTGCTCCTTAACAGTGATCTTGTATACTGAAAACTGTCAACACCAGGGGGGCCACCGGGACATTTCGCCGTTGTGTCACACAAATAGTGATTGGCAGCAGCATTTTGCATTCTAAAAAACTAATTAAATTTAACAGTGGATTGTGGTTAATGATGGATTTTCCTGATTCCTCCATTGTCTTGGTGAAACGATCCCCAGTCTTGTTGTTACCCTGCGGCTAGACATACAAATGTATTTATATATTTCAAATTTCAATTAGTACACATGTTTCCCACCAGGTGGAGTTTCTTTGGCGGTGTGTCTGCTGGTGCACAGCCGAAGGAGTATCTGCAATGTCTTCGCTACGCCTATGAGAGCTACGCTCGAATGGACCACAAACCTCCACTTGTTGTCAACACAATGGGCTGGACGAAGGGTAAACACCCCACCTTTCTGTCTCCGTCTCTCTCCCTGTTTAATAGCAACTTGTGATAGGCCACTTTTCATGCTCTTGTGATAGGCCAATTGTCAGATTTAAAGGAAACATTCTCACTTATGTTGATCTAATTTACTTCATATGAAACTGGCAGATCGTCAATGCCATGATCTCAGATTGAATGAGTCAATAGGTTGTTCACAGTTTTGAAAACAGGCTTTGATCATTTAAAGACTGTGGGCATGAGACCTCTATATTGATACCGAATCTGTTCTATTAAGTGTACATGTCCTAATTAGCGTACACCTCCTTTTAGCAGCGTCTGACACCGTGACTGCGATCTCCAAGGCCAACTTTGACTGTTGAATCCAATATTATAATTTAATTTCTACCAAAGTTACACGGTTTCACACTAGATTCAAAGCTCAGTGATGAGAACAAACATCGACAGGTCCACCTAAATTATCAGTGTTCTGGTATCCTGTTGCGCATAAGTGAGAAGCATAAAACACCTGCCAGTCTGCTGAGATGGCTCTACCCAGGAACCACAGGAGATGGCTCTACCCAGGAACCACAGGAGATGGCTCTACCCAGGAACCACAGGAGATGGCTCTACCCAGGAATCACAGGAGATGGCTCTACCCAGGAACCACAGGAGATGGCTCTACCCAGGAACCACAGGAGATGGCTCTACCCAGGAACCACAGGAGATGGCTCTACCCAGGAACCACAGGAGATGGCTCTACCCAGGAACCACAGGAGATGGCTCTACCCAAGAACCACAGGAAATGGGTGTACCACCTGTACGCTTATTGCAATGCAAAATTTGACATATTTCCGAGTCTCAAATATTTGCTAAACATACTGTATATTCAATAGAATGAGTGCAGTAACTTAATTCATAACCATACCATTGATTTATATTGTACTGTAACTAATAAAATATATATACAGCTGTATATATAATATATATATATGGACATGTTTACCAAGAGTGTTACTGAGAAGACAGAGATGTACTTGAAAGCTGTAAAAGCTTTTGCTTCCTGTTTGTGTTTTTCTAGAGATTGAAGCACCAGAGTAAGACAAACTGTGTTGTAGGTCTGGGTGTTGATCTGATGGTGGAGACAGTGCGAATGGTTCAGCCCGAACTCATCATTCAAATCAACAGTACACGCCAGACAAAGAATTTTCCCTACATCACGACGGAATTTGTGGACAATGACCCAGGCTTCAGGTGGCAAAATGACCAGGTTCGTAGTTTGCCATACGACTTCTCTGTACTGCTGTACAATTGTTGTGTTGTGAAGTATCGATTATAAGATGTTTTGTTTGTTATGACGATTTGAAACTAAATGAAATATATCTTTATGGAGTCAATTTTAATATTACCATTGTTTTGGTAATGTATGATGAAATGTATTCATTTTATTTTTGATGTATGATTTACAATAATGCATTTTAATTCTTAACACTTCCAAACAACTTGATCAGTGTCGATGTTTCCATATTGCATGAGAATAAAACAAGCACAGAATGTTTTTGCTGATCAAGTTTGTGCAGTGAATTTAATGTTTTTTACACCAACCTATGTTAAATTTAATTTGATGTCAGAATATTTTGTTTATTTATATCTGTTAGGTAAGAAATGATGCGAACAAGACAGAACATCACTTGGTCATCCTGAATTCACCTGTCAGTGCAAGTCTTGAGTAAGTTCTTTCTTCATTCTCGAAATTACCATCAAAAGTTGATAAAACTTGTTCTAAACCTGCTTGTTATGTTCATTACCCATAATACTCTACTCATAATCTAGAAATTCTCGTTTCTTGGTGTGGCTTATTTCATGTTATTCACCTTCCAAAAACAAAACAAAATCTAATTTTATGACAAACTGATCTGTGTGTGTATATACATATGTATATATAAATATATATGTATATATTTACAATATATAAATACTACTTTTGTGATTAAATCGTTGGATGTATTTCCCCTAGTGGACACGAGAAGTACAGACCGAAGGACCTCCGTAACCTGATGCTGCTTGCCTACTTTGGCCAGATGCAACCAGTGCAGGGCCCATTGAAGGACTTGGCTGAGCTGCCGCCGTATGTAGTGCCGTGGTCAGCAGTGGGTGTGCACATCTGCAGCGGTGCCGTGGCCAACTCTCAAGTGATGTATGTCCTCAATGCCAGCATTGTCGCTTTGTGCATTGCTGATGAAAAGACAGTAAGTTTTACTATAACGTTACGCACTGGTTTTGTTAAATTCTTGCAGGTGACATTATTTTTTAATTTTATTTTGAACCAATGTTTGGTATTTTTGATGGCATGCATCACCAAATCAAAGGTAAAAAAACTTAGTTTATACTTGTTTATACTACATAACATGAGTTTATGATAAAATAAATAAGTCAAGGCAAGTTCTTATATAGCGCAGTATCAAATCCTCTGGACTGCTCAAAGCGTTTTACATTTTACTCCCTGGAGACCTGTTCAATCGAGCACCATCTCTACTTCTCTGGGAAGCATCCAGCCACGTTGCAATTAATGCGCGAAGTCTATTCATACATAAATATCCACTACTAGATATAGCCAGGTCTTGCCCAAGGTTCAACACCGCCGCACAGGATTCAAACCCGGGTTCTCTCAGACATGAGTCCAAAGCTCTAGCCACTGCACCACAACGCTATAATCAGCCTTTGTACATTTGAAACAGGCTGTATAGCCTACATGAATGAGTAGGTTAACCTCCCATGAAGTAAGGTTTAGAACAATTTACGGAATTATCATCTTTGATGTTTTCCAGGGAAAGTAACTTAACTAATTTACTCATACTCAGTATCATTTCCTTTGCTAGATGCATCGAAGCAATGACCCGCAGTACCCTAAATTCTTCAACAAGACACCAGTCTGTCAGGGTGTCGGATTTGGTAAGTCTGGAATACCATGTTATGGGGGTAGTTCAGAAACATTGAGAAAGGCAGATATGAAATTAGTCACAATTAATTAGATTTCTGTCTGCCAACTCCTGTTAAGTGGGCTGCTGAAGTATTAATGCAATATCTCTGTTATACAGCACATGTTACTAATGGAATTTTGGTTACCCATCTAATTGCAGCACATAAACAGTGTTGGAGTATTAAAGATGGCGTTTATTCATCAGTACAGAACCAAAAAGAAGCGAATTTAGCTCCTAAACTTTCCTGTTACTTTTTATGTGAAGTAGTATTAGTAAAAGTTTTGTAGTCATCAAAATAGTATACTTCTAATCGTTCTTAGCAATAGATGTATATTTTATGTGATACAAAGGGTAAATTACTCTCAACCATGTGGTGGCGCCACCTATCTGTAAATGTGACAGGGGAGCAACAGAGAGTAGTGCCACCTAGTGAGCATGTGTGACAGCATTTTATATGTTGCTTCCTTTCCCGTCCTGTAGGTATTGTGCGGGCCATCGACCCCGAGAAGAAAGTCTTCCACATCCTCACCCCAGTTCCAATGGGCGAACTTAGGAAGGTGAACTGCCTGTTGCGGGGTGACCTTGAACTGCCGGAGCAGTTACTGCTGCAACAGGTACTGGTGGAAACACAAGCATGCAAGAATGAAGCAGTTTTGAGACCTTGTGTGTTTCAAAGAAATCACAACCTGTGAAATGTTATTTTCTATTAGTGTATCTGCATGTGTGTGTACAGGCGTTATGACATGTTGTGTCCTTCAAGTTGCATACAAACAGTATGCAAGACAAACAATTTGGTACAATGTTGTGCTTGGCGGTCATGTTAAGTGGTGTGATCATTTGTAATTGTTTTTATAATTTTGACTGATGACTAGAATAATAAGTTTTGTGGTCATACGTGTTATGACACCTGCACATATGTGTCCTACTAAGTATATGGGGCACACCTGACAAGATTTGTATAATTTTAACGTGTACAAGATGTGCTTTGTTTGTAAAACATAAAAAACCGCCATAGGGTTTTCTAAAAAAATTATTTTACTATTATATAGACACTGTTTTGACTGTGGATGATATCATATAAAAAATGTTTGTCACGACATCAGCGATAGTTGAATTTTTTAAGAACACTGAGTAAGGAAATGCAGTCAGACGAGAGTTAAAATCTATTTTCTGTTACTTTCAGAGGTCAGAAGGTCTTTGTCCCTACATCGGAAGCCCAAGTGATGTTATTGGAGCGTCGTCCACCAAGAAACGACGTCACATGTTCCGACAGAGACGGGGAAACATGCGATAGTGGTGACACCTGGTGTGTACTAAATTCACCCTTTGATATACCAAGTTTCACGCAGTGCCTTGACAAATTATGATTATGGCTACTAGTAAAATTGCCCGTCACCTAATGGGATGCCTTCGTAGAAGACAGTCATGAAAATAATATTTACAAAAAGTTAGAAAACACAGAACATTGTTACATTAACACCATAATGCATTTGCAGATACCCAATGTTTGTTCAAAATGATGAAGGTTGAAGAAAATGTGAAGTTCACATCAATCGATAGGCCCTAGTCATGATAATTCGTATGGCTGTTGTGTCTGCGTCTACTCCATGATGCCAACTTTATGATATAGGAGCCCTTTTCCTGAAGTTTTTGCCACGCACGCTTTGTTCCCGCAATTGTTAGATTACATATTACGTGCACATTACGTTTTAAGTTAAGAACTGTTAAGGAATGAACTGGTTTACCCCATAAAGGTGTCTTGACATATATAGGGTATTTTGAAAATATACAGGTATTACGTCCTATTCTAGGGGGCATAGATTAAGCACTGAAAGTTTGTCGCTCAAGATTCAAGCCGTCTTTTTTTTTCTTTAATCAAGATGGTTATTTCACAGTTGTCAAACACCAAAAAGATGAATACCATCTGAATAGGAGTACACAGATTGTTTCTATTAAAATAGAATTTTATTCAAGCTTTTCCAATTTTGAGGTTTTAAGAAACACTCTGTGCTGTTACCAATTTCTAGTGTTTGTAAAATCTAAACATTCACTTTCTGGAAAAGACATTGCTTAGAGATTACAGGTATGTGTGCCAAGTCTTAATATGTATTAAGTTGAAGTTTGCATTTTACGGCCTTGAAAAGGTCTTAAATTGGATTATAAATTTGAATTTTATCAAAACGAATTGAACTGACTGAATTGTTTTAGATTGTAAGTGAGTAAAGGTGAAATGGATTGTGTATTATTAAACGATAACTTATTTAATTAAATGGAACAGTTTGTTCACCAAATAAATAAATGGCCCCTACAGGGCATTTAAACAAAGATTATTTATTTTGTAATGAATTGTCTTGGAAAAAGAAGTTTTGTTTAATATTTCTCTTGAAAATAATCTGAGCAGACTGAAGCCACACACACTATGTAGAGAACACAGAAAAACCTGACAATATCCTTGAGATGTCAGATCTGTTACTTGGTCTGTTTCGACAAGTGCCCACACCAGACGATCTGATAAGACACAAACTGAACACCTTCCTGTGTAGTCTGTTATCGCTCCGTGTTTCGTTACCTTTGTTTATCAGAAATGATAAATAACACAAACCCTTTTTGGGTCCAGTAAAAACAAGCCACATCAGGTTTGCTGGGACTATCCCTTGCTTATCAGTTGTCATGATTCATTCGTCTAGAAGGGCTTATTCAAGGTTGTGGGTGGACTTTTAGCATAAAAACACTACATCGGATACGGACACAATATGTGTTGGTCTTTGCATTTTCATTGTTGTCTTTAGTACAAAGTGGCTTCATATCTAATCTGAATGAATACTGAAAAAGTTATTGTACCAATTTTCTCAGAAGCATTGTACTTAATTTAAGGTACAACACCCTACAAGAAAGTCTTGCAAGAACAAATTTAACATATATTCCTGAAAGATTTTAGTCAGGTTTTTATCAGACATGATGAAAGACGTATTTGAAATACAAATAGCTTACATTTTGTAAAAACGCAATTACAAAAAATATTTTATATAATTCAGTTATTTAAATATGTAAATATGGTACCTCGTAATTAGACATACAATGTTTTGCAATTATTGTCACTAGACAAAATTACTGATGGATAATTAATGCATCAAATATTTCTTGGGAGAACACGTTTGGATGACATAATATTTCTACAGATATATCTTGTTTATTTCCCCAGTGTATCTTTCTCCAGCTGCCTCGGTCTACATTTTGTAATGGATGGCCTTCAAGTGTGATCATAACGCCATATAATGTTATCTATACTAGAATAGATATATTGAAGGTTGCCAAATTGTGTTTAATATGTCTGATACAGTTTGAATATTAGACCTAATGATCATATTATAAATAAATCACGCCCTTAGAAAAATAGGCAGTCTAAACACAATCGCCCTTTGTTCTTTGATGCATTGACTTTGTTACCACATAATCAAGACCTGATTCAGTGAACTTCCTGCTAATAATGACCACATCTGGCATGAGAGGATGATACCGCGCAGTGGATCTGACAAGCTAGCAATAACAATCGCATGTATTTCCAACAAGAGACTTTTTTATTTAAATTTATTTAAAGTCTATCACCTCTAAAGATGTTCGAGACACATTAATTAACCAATAGAAGGTCTTCTAAGCCTGATATGTAAACTGTGAGATGACAATTGGTCTTGTTCTCAGTGGTTCTCAATGTGTCCAACAGGGTGAGCTGCCAGTCTTTCTGTTGTCCGTGTATATGATACTCCATTGTGTACATGTCTCCTTTGTTCTTAGAACCTGACTAGACAGAAGAAGATATAAAAACTGCCTCCCAACTTCCCACGTGCTACAAAGTCATTGGCAGTTAGTCATTGCTGGTGTATCGAAATACAGATTCCCAAGTTAGATGACTATTTTGTTTAAAGTTCATGGTAGACAATATAGAAATATCATTAATTTAGAGATGCATCCACTTTGGCAATTTTTTGAAAATGTTGTTGGACTGAGACGTGGCCATATTATTTTAAGTATTTCCCAACTGAAAAAAACGCTCAAATTCTTGATATTGCATTCATGTGCACAGACAATGTGCAATAATTGTTCTTTATTTTCTATATCAAAGAACATTGTTCAAGCCTCCATGGTTTAGGTCCACCACAATTCACAAAGCTAAACCATTCTAGTGAACTAAACTGCAGTCAGTGTGAATAAAGTCCAATTCCTATTTTAGTCACATTGACCAAAAAAACACATTTTGCCCAGCCAGAATGTGAATAACAGAGAAGAGTTGTTGCACTGTAGTAAACACTGATTATTTAAACAGACTAGTCTGTGGCTAATCTGCAGGTCTGCCCCTGCCACATAAACACTTTAGGACAATGAGACTATTGCCTTCATTTAGATACACTTTCCGGGTAATGACAAGCAAACAGGTTTATCATATCCTACACTACAAGTACCATTTTGTCTTCTGCTGTAAGAAGATCTGATATGAACAACTTACAAACAAAACACAGTTTGTGTATGCAAATTATTGTTATGGGGTGACACTATCAAGCTGGATAAGATTTGTTTTAATGTTCACAGTTATTGCCACTGTTTGTTGGAATTATAGCCAATGTAAATATTTAAAAGATAATGACTACTATGTCATAATGCTTTCAGACTCATTGCTTTATCTTTCTGGAGAACTCCACCAGGGCAGCCTTTTACATTATGACTATCATTTTATAAATATTTTTCAAAATTACATTATTATAAATGCAATCCCATCAACATATATTTTGTGCACTAAGCCTAAGATTTTGCAAAAACCCTCTGGTGCTCATTTATAGAATACAGAGGTTAACACAGTTGAAACCAAAGTTTTGTTTCAAGATAATTTGTTTGTGTCATGATAGCCAGTGTTTCTGTAAACAAAGTTATTAAACTTCACCAGGATTAGTCACTACTCTAGAATTATCCGTTCAATTTTTACTGTTTATTGAGGATATGTCCCAGGGTGAAAATAAACGTGTATCTGCAGTCACCGCTTCCTTGGACAGGTGCATATCTGGGTCATAAACCCATGTAAAAAGCACACTTAAACAGCTGTTAGATCTGATAGTCTGGGGTACAGATTAAGAGATTATCATCTCCCCTGTTTTGTGGAGGGGTAACATATGGGGTAAAAAAAAGTGGCTAAGTGGGAAGGCCATGGGTCTCTGGAATTATATCTGGACAGCTAAAGTGGGTGATAGCAGAGAGATAAGATCTTATCAGGGATATCTAATCTTGTTTGGGTCAGGAGCTGTTGATTGATACTTTTGTTTGTGGATATCCAGCAAGACCAGGTGACCGAATGAGGGCAAGTTTTATTGTGTTTGTGTGCCAGGAAATATTTCTCCTGAAAATATTGTGTGCCAGAAAATATACACCCCATAATTTTGGGGGGATTTTCCTAGGATTCCTAGATATATTTAATTTTCTTAAATGTTCATTTTTGGAAGAAATAAAAAAATGTGGCACATATGACTTTTGATAGGTACTAATCAAATCCTGATTTAGGACACATATTTTGGGATTCGTTAACACCCTATAATTAGCATTAATCCAAAATGGCCACCGCTGATATAGACTAAAACCCGATAAGGTTATATCTCACCCAATAACAGGCCGAGTCCAATGAGTTTGGTATGCATTATGCTAGTTTTGGGTATGCCCGATCGATCGAAGAGGTTTTCATCATCTTCAAAGGTCAAGGTCTTGAGGTTTTTGCATAAAATAACTAATTTGCCAATAGAACTGACCTTGGAGCTATGTATCTTATGTTAGACGTATGACATGATATATCAGATCATGCTATACTAAAATAACTGCCTCCTTTCGTCTCCATTATTTCAAGGTCAAGTCCAGAAGGTCACGGAGATGACCTCTAAGTGGCGTGCATTCCGTATATTGTTAATAAAGTTAAAAACAATCATGTCAGAATCATGAATGTCGAGTCTATTGACATCAGCATTCAATGACACACCTTTTAGATCAACTTCAAGATTATTAAAGGTAATGCAATCCCAAATGATGGATAACAGTATCAGGAACTATCCTTTTAAATATAGAAATCGCACTGTTGAAGTGGAGCTGGGCAGAGTCAACTATGTCTATAGATAGAACAATCATATCAGGCGGGGAGTAACATTAGATACGACATGTACAGCAGTATGGTGTCAGTTGGGAGTTGGTGTCGGAGGAGGACCGGGGCGACCATGACAGCGTCCTCCTCATGTGCATGTGCTCCTTCTTGTAGCAGGAGCATCTTCCTGTACAGCCTTTAGTGCATATGCAGCTGGCCAGCTCTTCCAGGGCTTTCGCTGCTCGAGGGAGGAGAGTCCATAGAGGCACCCAACTAGGTTCACACTCAACCCTTGGTAAGACGTGTTCGGCCACAAGAGATTGCCCACACACATATCCAGCTTGATAGGTCACTCTCTTGACATGCTCTATCAGGGCTGCCTTGGTTGGTAGCAAGTACTAGAATGTGCGAGATGACTGGGCGAATATCTGCTGGCGTGCTTGGTTGACTTTCGTCAGAGGGCAGGACACAGAGTATACTGAGATGACATAAATCTCAATGGCATTAATATCCTCCAAAATCAGTGTGAGAGACCTTTCCACCAGGTGAGCTATGGCCTTGTGCCCCACTTTCCATATGCTGATCTTCCCCGTTACAGAAAATTAATGAAGAACGTGTTGTCAGACCCTGTCATGGCATGGAATGCGGAGAGAGCGTATGCCTTGGTGGAAGACATGGTGTTGCAGATGCCATCGATGGAAATATATCTGAACTTTTTACCCATTCCAAACAACACTCACAATTTCTCTACACTAATCTCAGCAGAGAAAGGGCAACAATGTCAGTGTCGTTTGCAATGGTCCGTATGAGCTTGTAGCCATGTGACACTGCATTTACCACATGCAACATAACTCTCGTATTGAACTCTTCATGGTTGCATGGACTGAGAGGATACCCCGTTCATAGGGTCATTGCATAGTGCACGATTCTGGAGGATGTTCCCATTGCAAGTTATAATAACGACCTTCCCCTCGCAGAAGATGGAGTGCGCGATCAATCCTGGTAGATACTGGAATAGTTCCGGCTTATTGGTTTCGTTGCGCAGATTCTAGTTCCAATTCTTCAGCATCTCCAAATTCCCATCACTTGGTAATCGCTGTCGGATCCCTGTTCCCCTTTTCATACTGTTCACAGTGCTGCCTACCATTACGCAAATTCACCTCAGATTACGGCATTAACCTGCTGCTGTATTACAGAAATAAAATATCCGACTACAGAAAATGATACACATTAAAGAATTGCTAAATCTATAAATAAAGCTGCTCCAGATGCCCTGAAGAAACTGTCAGTGTCTTCATTCACTTGTTACAATTTATTTATTAACAAATATTTAGTCCACTACAAGTTCTCAAAACCAGTACAGTGACTCCGTCCAATGCTGTGCCTGTGTAGAATGTTATAACTTTGACTGCCAGCAGCCTGCTGATGACTGCGTCTGTCAGTCAACAGCAATTACAGTGGCCAAAAATATCAGTGTCATTAATGCACGTCTAGACATTAATAAAATTTACAGGTGTAGAATTATATAATGAAATAAATAAATTAAGATGATGTTAGGAAGAACCATTAAAATACATTATGTTGTATACAAATGTTATTGAGAGTTTGGTTGTCCCTCTATACTCTGTGTCCTGCCCTCTGACAGAAGTAAACTAACCACGCCAGCAGATATCCGCCCAGTCATCTCGCACATTCTAGTACCTGCTAGCAACGAAGGCAGACCTGATAGAGCATGTCAAGAGAGCAACCTATCAAAATTAATAAGTGTGGGCAATCTCCTCTCATGGCCATAGATGTATGACAGGCTCCTGGGGTGGGTTGAATCTGAATCTGGTTGGGTGCCTTTCTGGACTCCCCTCCCTCGAGCGGCGAAAGCCCTGTAAGAGCTGGTCAGTTGTGGACGCACTACAAGCCTTACAAGAAGGGCCTTGTGTGCATAGCCAGATGCAAATGTGGAGGAAGCCGATACAGTCGCTCGGTCCTTCTCCAGCACCAACTCCCAACTTACACCATGCCACAGTATTTAATTGAGTCCTACTGTATCCAATGTTGCTCCACGTCTCATATGATATGATATGTTCTATCCATAGACGTGACTGACTTTGCCCACCTACAGTCCAATACCGGGCTGCCTCTGTTCCTGATCCTGTTTCCATCAGTTCTAGTTGCGTTACCTTAAATAAACTTGTGGTTGTTCTAAATTGTGCGCCATTGAATGCTGATGTTGATAGACTCGACATTCATGATTCTGACATGATCAGTTTGAACTTTATTAACAATATATGGATTGTGAGGCACTTAGAGGTCATCACCTTGACCTTCTGGATTTGACCTTGACATCATGGAGACAAAAGGAGGCATTTATTTTAGTGATCTATCATGCAATACATCTAACACAAGATAAATAGCACCAAGGTCACTTGTGGAAATTATAGCTATTTTAGGCACACAACCTTGTGTCCTTGACCTTGGATGATGACGAAAATCTCTTTGATCGATAATAATCCATACCAAACTAATCAAAATTGGCCAATTATTAGCTGAGGTATGACTGTATCAGGTTTTAGTCTATATTGGTGGCAGCCATTTTGAATTTATGCCAATTATGGGGTGTTAATTAATCCCAAAATGAGTGTCCTATATCAGGATTTGATAAGTACCCTCAAAGGTCATGTGTGCTAAATTTGGCAATTTCTTCCAAAAGTGAACATTACGTCCAAAAACTGACCCTAAGACAGCAGACTGTTACATATTATACAACAAACACAGGGTGAATAGTTTCTGAAGAGTTTGCTCCTACCACAGAAATAACCCATGTAACAAGTTTTTATTGTGTACACCACTAGTTCCCTCTGGCAAAAGGCCACAATCAAATAACAGCATTATAAAGTTTTGTTACATCATGTTTTAAAACACTGATTTAATTTAAAATGTGAGTCTTATTTGTATTCCCAATTTATTCCCTAGATATTTTTCTAGGAAATATTCCTCCTTGTTGTGAGATTTCAAGATATGTGCGCTTTGTATACTTCATTTTATATTCAGTGACAAATTAAATTATTTTATGATTGTGGAAAATATAATAATAAAAATTGTGTTATAACAAACCACAAAATACACATAAAATAGTTGATAACAAGATATTGAGCTAAATAAAGAACCTAAAATTATATATGAAAAACAATGAATTCTTATATGTTGAGCAAACAGGTGCAGTTTGGCAAATTAAGAAAGCCGATGAAGAAACAATTAACTAAAACAGTCATGTTACAATGTATTTTTGGTTACTCCTACCAGAATTAAATTTATGAACAGTCCACTGAGACTGAACAAATGCTTAACATTAAAAGTAATATTAAAGGCTTTCCTGAGGGCAACATGTGACACTTCACCAATTTAGCTTTCTGATTAATAAAATTAATTAACTGACAAAATAAATTTGATATTTGGCAATATTACTGAACCTTTTAGTAGGTTAGTTTGATATGACCTTACATTGAACAACGGAGGTTTGACTTTCACCTGGCTCAACCCACGAGACAGGAAGACACACTTGATAATTACGCCAGCCCACTTTGTAAAACACACTTTTTACATCACAACGCTCCGGGCCGTCAGCCTGCCTTCAAGTCACCATTGACAACTTGCACATTTCCAGGCAGAGAGTCTATTTCTGTTAGTGCCACAAGCAGCTGGCTCATGTTATGATATGGATTGTGATGGCGCTTGCATTTTTCAATATGTCAGATAACAAATGCACAGCCAATGCATCAAGTGTGCCATTTTTTAATTCATAAGTTTGACTTTTACAGCATAAGTTTTTATGTACAAACTTATGTTGTAAAAAACAACATAAGTTTGACTTCTTTAAACAGTGAAAATATACAATATGTGCATATGTATGTTAAATTGTTGTTAGTTTAACGGATCAGTTGTTTCTCAGTTGTATAAAATGTGTTCTGTTTGACTTTTGTTCAAGATGGTTGATAAATCAGTTTAACTTTTAAGAGATATTTGAATGTATTGATTTTAAAATGTGGTGGCAAGCGCACATGTAACCTTACAGTCAACTCTCATAATCCCAATATTAAATTAATTTTAAAACTGAGAAATTGTAAAATATAAAGAAACATCACTTCAACTAAACAGTAAGTGATCTAGTTTTTGGTTTTCTTTCAGGTTCTTGGAAAAGTGCCAAGGATGGGAAAGAAGAAAAATCTTCAAAGCACTTCAATGCCAACAAGACTATTTAAAAACAGACGGTTGGATTGCACACAAGCACCTTTTGTCTTTTTCACCAGAATATGGTGTTTTTATGGCAGCTTATGTGTAAAATTTACACCAATTATTTTACTAAAATAGCTGTATTTTCCATACTAACAATGATTAAATAAAAAAAGCTAATGGATCTAGATTTAGTAAATTACATTTGCTGTAACAATTAAAATATTAAATGAATTGTGATGCATGGTTGTGATTATTATGGATATTACTCCTGCACAGATCGAGGATTTAGGATTACCTGGTAGGTTACATAAAACAAGTAGCTACCTGAAATGAGACAAGGCACATTTTCATAATGCTTTTTGGAAGAATAGTGTCCTGCCATATGGTTGTCTTATGTACTATGTTAAATAAATGTTTCTTCAAGATTTCCCGAAATGTGGCAAACAGTGGGAATATAGGTTGAATGGGACAAATTTTAATATTTATCTATTGCTAGGTCAGATATGCAAAGTTCATAGATATATTCAGTTTTGAAAGTGGTTTACACAAACAATGAAGGCTTCATCCCATGCCTCATACTGACAAAAATAGTTTGGTTTAGTGTAGTGATACATCTCGCATAATCAGTAAAATTGTTTCCTTATTAAGTGTTTTTTTTTTCTTCACAATAAACTTATTATTGTTTTTAATTACTAGCCATTTGTTGTGAAAGGAATGTTACTTTTGAATGTTTCTATTACTGACAAAAATGAATACTGAAAACTTATTTGGATCAGTGACAATAAATTATAATAATTGTCAAATGGATCACACCTTTTACAATTAAATTAGCAACAATTAGCAAATGTAGGCATTTCTAGATATCCACCAATGCCTCTACATGTACTTAAATTATAATAAAGTGACAGATTAATTACCACAGTGAAAATAATTATGTTTTTAACTCTTCAAACTTTGTATTAATTTTACTGATCCTGCCAAGTGTGAATAAATGTAACTGTGTATTTAATATTGAGTATATATTAAATGTATTTAATATTGATAAATACCCTTTGCCTGAATTTGACTTTATTGCTTACACTATGGTGTAATTAATTTGGTGATCCTTCATCTATTTTCAGTTGATAATTTGAAGTACCAGTGGATAAATGTCAATAAATCCAGTGCCCTGCATCCATCACTGACCATCAGACATTCCCAAGCAGATCAGATCATCTGTCTCGCAATGTTTTGTTTAAAAACTTGGGAAAGTGAGCTTTTGCCCATCAGCAGTAACTATCTTGTGAAATCGCAACCAACTTAGTAACGAACCATATTCATGCATGCTTGTACGCAAGCAAGCACACACACACACACACACACACACACACACACACACACACACACACACACACACACACACACACACACACACACACACACACACACACACACACACACACACACAAACACACTTGAAATGGTGCAGTCCTTTTATAGAACAGAGTCGACAGAATAGAATTAAATGCAATGTTTCCCATGACAGTATTTACAAAACTAAACCATGTCCATTGTTGCACAGTTGACCTCTCTCACCCCTGTCCAGTCAATCTGGTTGTGTCCAGCATCCAGGTGGTCAAGGGTAAATCACTGATAGTGGTCATTAGCATTCTGCATCCTACCCAACCCCCAAGATGTCATGTGGTGATAGGGGGTGGACATGTGGTGAACTCTGCAGGGTGGGGTACCTGGTGATGGTTGTGGTGAACCTGTCATATATAACGGCTGACCAAGAGTAAACTGACCGAGATCAAATGCCCCTGCATTTTAGGGTCGGTATGTTATTTTCCGCAGTGGTTTCCTCCTTGTTCAACTTGAACAACAGCCACAAAAACTGGCGCCGTGGCGTCAGCTCCAGTACCCAATTTAGAAGATGGCTAGAGGCGCAACCGTGAACGCAGTGTACCTTTCTATATCCGCATGCTTTCAAAGCAATTCTGGAGACTCCTTCGTTTCTTGGGAACCACCATGTCTTATAACGAGCACGAAACAAACGAATACAGAAGATAGCAAACGGACTCGCTGGCTGGGAAGAAAGAGCCAACGTCACTCGTCGGCATAACGCCATCTCAAAAACTATCCCTAGTGAGGACGTGGCTGCCAGGGTACAAACCGGTTGGACAACAGAAATGAATAGAATGGACCAATCTAAACATAGACTCTGCAACACACAGAAGAAGACAGATCGGGGCAGGTTTTACGAAGCTTTCGTACATAAGAACGTTCATACGAAGAAACTTTACGTAGTTACGTGCAATCATTATTGTACGCAACGTTCTCCGTGTCTTCTACGATAGTTCCGAGTTACGTAATCTAAGTCACGCGCCCCCGCTTGAACCTTCGGCACACTTTGTGAATACGGCCCCTGAGTGCGTAGACGCTCAGTGAACGTAAACCACGGCGTTACGACTGTCTTGGTAAGGAAATGAAGTTTTCAATTAAACTTTTTTCGTTTCTAGTTTTTTGTTCCTCTAAATTGCGTCATACACATAATAATTTTTCATTATACAAAGCGACAAAACCGATTTTAGAAGCTAGACTGAGGCAACTGATGACAAATGGTGA
This sequence comes from Escarpia spicata, assembly GCA_963995525.1. Classification (NCBI taxonomy): domain Eukaryota; kingdom Metazoa; phylum Annelida; class Polychaeta; order Sabellida; family Siboglinidae; genus Escarpia; species Escarpia spicata. Next base: position 5,822,369 of record OZ023205.1, read on the forward strand.
TTCAGAGAAACCATCTGCCAGAGACCGCGCCGTCAACACGCCCCGCCCATCAGCGCTGATAACGGAGGTTGCATAGTCCACCGCAACAGACCGCGGTGTGTTGTCGTGGCCCTTGTCTTATCGGGGTAACAGTCGGCAGGCGGTCGGAGGCAACATCTCGCGCTGCGGGAAACGAGATTTACCCCCGTTATAATGGCAGACGTCATCTATATAGATCACTAGGCAGACAGATTATTGGGTGGGGTGTAACAAAAAAAAGTGCATGCAGGAGGGTATAGGATGTGTAGAAACGTAACAGCCTTGGATGTGGAAAGCAATATAAAAACAAACTTCCTTTGTACGTTGAACATAGTTCAGTTAGTGGTGTGTTTAGGGGGGGTGTTGGCCCATGACATTGCCTATGGGGATGCGGCTATGCCCCTTTGGCAATTTGTTCTTTTCCTGTAATATGATCTGTCGCGCTACTACATTTCAGCATGGAAAGTTAATGGGTAAATAAGCGTGTTCCATAAGATCCTGCATGTGCGTGCGTGCGTGCTTCCGTGTGTGCGTGCGTGCGTGTGCCACGTCATGGTATTTTATTTCAATAAAACAAACAACCTTTCTCAAAACCATACTATCGTCCATGACCTAACTATAAGACGTAGGAAACATTTATACTTCACAATATGTCAAAAGTTTCATGACTTGGGAAGGGTCCCATCAACCTAATAATACCCTCCCAAACAACCCACACTTCGCCCGTCCACCTGCGTCGCCCACGGACATTCCAGGAACAAGACTGCGGTCAGTCGAACCGTCTCGATAGCAACTCACTAACGACACTTTAATCACGGGGCAATTACGAATGGGGTGGCTGCGTGCGCACGTGACGTGTAAGGGGGCTACGGTTCCGTGCACGTGCAACCGTTCCGGCTTGTTTGGAACTACCCGATCTTCTGTGAGTTGCAACAGGGTGTGCGTGTGATTCATTCGGATTGTGCAATTGTGCAGAGTACACTGTAGCACGGTATGTCGTCATGAGGAAGCGGCACGGTCGTTGTTTCGACGTACACTCCACTATCTTCCCGTTCCTCCAACTGTAATCATGGTCAACATGTCGCAGTCCCAGACAATATAGGCCTATGTACCTTATCCCAGTCGTTTACGCCCGTACCGACTTTCTGTCGACGACTAGTGCTTCTCCGACAACTTTTCCACTACGCCAACAGTTCGTTGGCCGAAGAATAATTCATGCGTCAGATACCAAAATTGTCGCCATCGGTACCACCTAGGCCCTACAGGGACAAGTGTCTCTGACTCGTGCACCAATCGTCGGCGAGAGAGAAACAGGGAGAGGGAGAGTGGGAGAGTGGGAGAGGGGGGAGAGGGAGAGAGGGAGAGAGGGAGAGAGGGAGAGAGGGAGAGAGGGAGAGATGAGGGAGGGGTGACGGTAAACATGTGACAGTCCCAGAAATATAGGCCTAGGTACCTTATTCCAATCGTTTACGCCCGTACCGACTTTCCATCGGCGACTAGTACTTCTCCGACAACTCTTCCACTACACCAACAGCTCGTTGGCCGACGAATAATCCATGTAATATATCAAAATTGTCGCCATCGGTACCACCTAGGCCCTAGGTGGACGAATGTCTCTGACTCAT
>OZ023205.1:5824211-5829211 GCA_963995525.1 Escarpia spicata
GAGAGAGAGAGAGAGAGAGAGAGAGAGAGAGAGAGAGAGAGAGAGAGAGAGAGAGAGAGAGAGAGAGAGAGAGAGAGAGAGAGAGAGAGAGAGAGACAGACAGACAGACAGACAGACAGACAGACAGACAGGTAGATAGCTACACCATCGGGAGCTAGGCCCTGTGCTATGTTTATGTTAATTCGTATCCTCGGTTCTGTTTTTTGTTCCTATTTTCTTAGTATTTGTCTACTTCCCTCTTATTTATCCCCCTTATTCTCATCTTACTTATCCTCCCCCTTCTTCTCCTCTTACTTATCCTCCCCTCTTCTCCTCTTATTTGTCCTCCCCATTCGTCTCCTCTTACTTATCCTCCCCTTCTTCTCATCTTACTTATCCTCCCCTTCTTCTCCTCTTACTTATCCTCCCCCTTCTTCTCCTCTTTCTTATGCTCCCCTTCTTCTTCTCTTACTTATCCTCCCCCTTCTTCTCCTTTTACTTATCCTCCCCCTTCTTCTCCTCTTTCTTATCCTCCCCTTCTTCTCCTCTTACTTATCCTCCCCTTCTTCTCCTCTTATTTGTCCTCCCTTTTTCTCCTCTTACTTATCCTCCCTTTCTTCTCCTCTTATTTATCCTCCCCTTCTTCTCCTCTTACTTATTCTCCCCCTTCTTCTCCTCTTTCTTATGCTCCCCTTCTTCTCCTCTTACTTATCCTCCACCTTCTTCTCCTCTTACTTATCCTCCCCTTCTTCTCCTCTTTCTTATGCTCCCCTTCTTCTCCTCTTACTTATCCTCCCCCTTCTTCTCCTCTTTCTTATGCTCCCCTTCTTCTCCTCTTACTTATCCTCCCCCTTCTTCTCCTCTTTTTATGCTCCCCTTCTTCTCCTCTTACTTATCCTCCCCTTCTTCTCCTTTTACTTATCCTCCCCCTTCTTCTCCTCTTTCTTATGCTCCCCTTCTTCTCCTCTTACTTATCCTCCCCTTCTTCTCCTCTTACTTATCCTCCCCTTATTCTCCTCTTTCTTATGCTCCCCTTCTTCTCCTCTTACTTATCCTCCCCCTTCTTCTCCTCTTACTTATCCTCCCCTTCTTCTCCTCTTTCTTATCCTCCCCTTCTTCTCCTCTTACTTATCCTCCCCCTTCTTCTCCTCTTATTTGTCCTCCCTTTTTCTCCTCTTACTTATCCTCCCTTTCTTCTCCTCTTATTTGTCCTCCCCCTTCTTCTCCTCTTACTTATCCTCCCCCTTCTTCTCCTCTTTCTTATGCTCCCCTTCTTTTCCTCTTACTTATCCTCCCCTTCTTCTCCTCTTACTTATCCTCCCCCTTCTTCTCCTCTTTCTTATGCTCCCCTTCTTCTCCTCTTACTTATCCTCCCCTTCTTCTCCTCTTACTTATCCTCCCCTTCTTCTCCTCTTTCTTATCCTCCCCTTCTTCTCCTCTTTCTTATGCTCCCCTTCTTCTCCTCTTACTTCTCCTCCCCCTTCTTCTCCTCTTACTTATCCTCCCCTTCTTCTCCTCTTACTTATCCTCCCCCTTCTTCTCCTCTTTCTTATGCTCCCCTTCTTCTCCTCTTACTTATCCTCCCCATCTTCTCCTCTTACTTCTCCTCCCCCTTCTTCTCCTCTTACTTATCCTCCCCTTCTTCTCCTCTTACTTATCCTCCCCCTTCTTCTCCTCTTTCTTATGCTCCCCTTCTTCTCCTCTTACTTATCCTCCCCATCTTCTCCTCTTACTTATCCTCCCCCTTCTTCTCCTCTTTCTTATGCTCCCCCTTCTTCTCCTCTTACTTATCCTCCCCTTCTTCTCCTCCTTCTTATCCTCCCCTTCTTCTCCTTTACTTATCCTCCACCTTCTTCTCCTCTTTCTTATCCTCCCCTTCTTCTCCTCTTACTTATCCTCCCCTTCTTCTCCTCTTACTTATCCTCCCCTTCTTCTCCTCTTACTTATCCTCCAACTTCTTCTCCTCTTATTTGTCCTCCCCATTCTTCTCCTCTTACTTATCCTCCCCTTCTTCTCCTCTTTCTTATCCTCCCCTTCTTCTCCTCATAATTATCCTCCCCCTTCTTCTCCTCTTACTTATCCTCCCCTTCTTCTCCTCTTACTTATCCTCCCCCTCCTTCTCCTCTTAGTTATCCTCCCCTTCTTCTCCTCTTATTTGTCCTCCCCTTCTTCTTCTCTTACTTATCCTCCCCCTTCTTCTCTTACTTATCCTCCCCTTCTTCTCCTCTTATTTGTCCTCTCCCTTCTTCTCCTCACTCTTTTCTTTTCCCTTGTCCATCCACTCCTCTTTCGTCTTCCGACCTTCTCCGTAGAGTTGTAGACCCATTTGTTAATTGCAGAGTAAACCTAGTATGCTGACGTGGAACAGATGCAGAAACATTAGTGGCAGTATGTCATCATAAATATTTGTTTAAATTGTACACGTGTCAATGTGGAAACGGTTTGTAATAACATAAACTTATCATCCTAGTCTAACTGCATTCTTTAAACATAGGCCATAATGAATGAGATGTTGGGTTACAACGCCGTAAATTGTATCGGACCTCAACGGAATGTTATAAGTTTAACGGAAGCAAACGTTTCACTGAAGATTAGGCAAACTGTATTTCTCTGTTGGATGTTCTTGTAAACGTTTCTCTTTGTCTTGCACGTGCCGTTCTTGTAAACGTTTCTCTTTGTCTTGCACGTGCCGCTGAAACTGGCGCCCGGCACGTCAGTTCCGTTATCGTCTCGGTCGATTGCCTTTTGGAATGCCGTTTCCTAGTTGCTTTCAGAATTAGACTCAGATGAATTTATTCGACCATAAAATACATATTATATACAACAAATAAATGTAAAGAAATGTACGGTCAGTGAGACTCTCATTAAGGCATTATGCATGCCGCTAACATACGAGCCGGAACGATTTGAATATTGATGGGGTTGAGTCGGAGCTTCAGCCAACGCCCCTACGGACATGACTTTCGAAGATGGGGGGGAGGGGAGGGGAGGGGTGCTGCAAGTCGGTAACCAGATTTCGTTGAGAGAGGGTTCGTTTTTAGACATTCTTTCCTGTATATGTTATACCCCCTCCTCCGATCACCACTTCGATGCTGTTGGACAATAATTTTGAAGACTGGGGGGTGCTATTGGAGATTGTGTGCGATGACTTCGATGCAATTTCAGCCAGGAGGATGCAACTACAATGACGCTCACAAAACATGTAGAACATTCACAAAATATTGGGAGGATAAACCCTCAACTCTAAATAAGGGGCTACTCCCAAAGCCGTCCCTCCGTTCCGATGCCTACAGAGTAAAGAAGAAAGTTCAGTGACGACAGTGACGTATTTCCATTTTTTGGAAGAAGGTCATTTTTACTGGTAATCAGTATCGATATATATATCCTGCTTTTTTAATAATCTCAATCTTTTAAAACAGCTCGATTGAGCATATCTCCCGGATTCTCAACCGAGAGAACCCAGGTTCGAATTATGTGCGGCAAGTTCGTTCACTATACGTTGCTCCAGTTCACTCAGCTATGTGAATGAGTACCTGGCTATAGACATTGATGGATATTTGTGTATGAATAGTCTTCGCGCATTAATTGCAGCGTGGCTGGATGCTTCCCAGAGAAGTCGAGATGGTGTTCAACAGGTCTGCCACGGAGTAGTGTAAAGCGCTCTGAGCAGTCCCGAGGATTGGATACTGCGGTATACAAGAACTTACCTTTACTTTATTTTTTATATATTTTTGTTGTTTTATGTAAACAGGTTTGGCGGTATTATGCATAAGGGAAGTAGAAAACGAAAGTGAGAGAACGGGGGATTGGATGAGGGGTGATGACGACGGCAATGAAATGGAACCATCGCCGGAAGAAGAAGGGTACGCAAATTGGGGACCAATATCGATGCCAGCGTCACCCGGTCTTTAGCGGCAAAGAGGATATCAATAGACATGTTGTATTTGATTGTACAGTTTGCCACCAAATATCACTTTGGCATTTGATATGTTATTCGATCAATTATGTTTTTTTTGCAAAATTACCAGAATAATAAACGCATGGCACGAATAAAATGTTTTGTCTTTTGCGCCGTTTTATCATATTGTTGCATATTATGTGAAAAGTGTAGGCAATATATGATATCATGGACAATTAGATTATAGCGTACGGGTAATGTTGATTCGCTGGAAACTGTTTATTTAAAACTAGTATGATCTCAGAATAGGCTATAACTTTTAAAAACTAGTGCAAGTTATCACACGTGTTGAGACAATTTTATGAAAAAAACAATGCAGGTGTTCTGCATCGATGGCACGTATTGAAAAAAGCTGCCCAGACGGCGTAAGAGAATGCACAGCCTCGTAAGGAAAGCGACCGATCAGAGCGTCTGCCAAATACAAACATTATCGCGTTATCTTATCGAACCAACTAGATAAAGTCGGCTAGAGTTACACCGGCACCGGTCAGCCGACCAGTTTAGACGTCCACGGATGGAATCAGTTTATCGTTTCCTTTGTATGGATAGTCATCCCGTTTCCAATACGTCAGCAATTTCGTAATTAAACGGGTAACTTGACTAGGCAAATAACAACTTCCACCCGGGGGCTCAGCTAGCCGTAAGCGCATTACACGTGCTTTAGACCTATTCAGTCGAACATCATCTACACTTGGCTGGGAAGCATTCAGCCACGCCACCATTATTGCGCGAAGACTATTCGTACACAAATATTTCCCACTGTCTGTTGCCAGGTATTCATTCATACAACTGAGTGAACTGGAGCAAGGTAGAGTGAACGAACTTGTCCATGTGGACAGCAGCACAAGATTCGTACCCGGGTTCTCTCGGCTGACAGTCCGGTGCTCTGTGCACTGCGCCACTGCAACCTCCAACCGCATTTCGTTCACCAAAATATCAAACTGTAGCTCACGTATCCCTTAGGCCTTACGTCTATTGTTCACGAGGAACTCTTGCTTCAGGAGGAAGTGCGTCTGCAACCATTGCACCCAACGCCAGCCTATTCCGGCCTGAGACATTCGTG